>OZ008369.1:190091795-190662938 GCA_963931995.1 Phaonia tiefii
TGAAGTAAAAATAACTTAGCCCTCTTTTGTCATATTGACTTTACAAAGTTACTTTAACAGGCAGATGATTAGAACTTACCTCGTTTATAACCTCCGATGAGAATAAGTTTTGAGTATTCGAGATGAATAGATTAAGTGGTGAGCTCTGGCGATTTAATTGTGATGGTATATATGTACTTTCATTAGGGTACATGATATTTAAGTTGTAGGAATCCTGCTTCTAATACAAAGTATTGCCCCAACAATTCGCTCTTAAACAACCCCAAAACTACGAAAATATTACACTACCGAATGCAGTTAAAGAGATAAAAGTAACTGGAAAGGGGATATCTCTCTTCAGGAGCTTAAGTGTTGTATGTAGTAAGAATTTTCATAATATCAATCACAATTACTTATTTTAATGTTCGAGTAATATCAAGTAAAACCATTATTGAGACAATAGTCACTTTGTCCCCTACTCCTTCAGAATATGGGCAAAGATCTTCGTCTGGGGGAGTTATGGAACAGTCAACACCCATATATAAATTGCCATTCGATTAATGTAGGCACGTGTATTTTTACTTACTCAGTTGTATTCGTAAACAAATATTGTACCCGGATATAAAAGCTCAAAATATGAAAATATGAATTAAAAAAATAAGACTTAATTTTACTGCTCAAAAGTAAATATTGTTTTAATTGTCTTGTTGATTTAACTATAATATATATATATATTATACTCTGTTTTATTTTTAATATCGTAATGAAATTGGTATTGGCACGTGCAACAGATGTTGTTTCATGATGATATCTATATAAATTGAATTTTATAAGCACCACCGATGCTTATGACCGCGATTTTTTACATGACCACTGGGCTTTAAAAGCCCAACAATTTTGGAAATGTATATAAGCCGGAAATACTGTATATGTCGGGGATAGTTATAATAAAACGCATACTATTCGTAATTTCGTTATATATTTTCCAATATATGAATCAGAAAAATTGTAATAGTTGGGAACGATTAACATTTCTATAAGTCAGCATGTACATAGGTTCAAAATATTGAATAGGCTCAGAATATTTTATCCATCAACGACGTTTCGAAAACAAAACAAATTTCGAAAGAATTTACCCACACGGTAAAAGTGAGAAATGTCTAAAAGCTTAGGTAAAAGCTGCATACAAACAAAGTTTACCAAGGTAACTTAACTTTGAGATATTTTCTGTGTAGAAATCAAAATCAACATTTGTATTGAAACGATTAGGATTTCGTTCGTATTTATTTTCTAATTTTGATTTGTTTTTATGATTGTTTTATTCAATGTGCCCAAAACTATTCGGGAAGCACTGGATAATGCACCTGCATTTTTTTATATACTTCATATCAATAGATTTGTCTAAATTAACTTATTTATTAAAACACTATATTTGTGTTCCAGTCTGGCTGTCACTTGGTGAAATCTCTCTCCATGTTCATCAGACTCGGCTGGTGATTGTTCATTAAAGTTTTCTGTATGACAATGCAAAAAAATTAGATTGAATGACGTTTAATTTTTGGAAATGCGGGTAGCATATTTTCAATTAATATCCGCCAATTTTCAGGCCGGTGATTTCCCAAAATATGTAAAATATTCCTGTAAAATAAAAAGATTATGATATGAAAAATAAATTTAGTTCAATAAAGTAGTTGAGACCTTGTCGTACTTACGTGCCTCATAGCCGTGGGAAAATTCGGCGCAATACGTTAAAAGCATTCTCATCTCGGTTCAATGCTTTTATACAAATTTGTTCACTTCCCAGTTTGATGTGGAGTGGATGAAGCAAGGCCTTTCCTATCGGCACAAGTGGAAATTCAATATTATTTCTTTGCAATCTGACTTCGTCACGTAAAGGACAATCCCGTGTATTGTAATGGTCGCATCAAAACGCGTATTCCATAATAACATGAAACACATATTTTTTGTATAGCACAAATGCAATTTCAAAGAGCCCCCACTTTTAAATCTGCGCATATTTTCCACTTGGTCTTCATATTTAATTAATTATAGAATAGAATTTTAGAAATTAGTGACATGTAGGAAAACTATTTGTACGGTACTTTTCAACGAATCAGAGAATAATCGCCAACCCCCAGCATTATATTAATTTTAAAACCAATTGAAAACCTAGCTGAGCAAATGTTGATTCCTTACTCTGTAGTAAAATTTAATTCATATGCACTTGATATTAGTAAAAATCCATTTAAACAGAAGTTGTGTAAATATTTTTCTCCAATTTGTATTAAGCTTTAACATGGAAAAATAATTTAAATTTGCATATGAAAAAAATAATATTTCATTACCAAATTTTTGTTAGTTGTGAATGTTAATATATGAGAAGTTCATACAGGGTGGCGCCGAATGAGCTATATGGTTAATTGGTTTATAACTTTTTTATTTATGCGATTTTTATAATTTTTTTTTAAATACAGTATATTATTGGGGAATTTTTTGCAATTAGCTTTGAAAAATGAAAAATCCTGTAAGTGATGTCCATTTCCTGCTGCGCACATACCTGCTCTTTTTGGCATATTTTCCATAACATTTCGCAGAATTTCGGGTGTAATGGCCATGGTTTCATTTCGAATGTTGGTTTTTAGTTGGAGAGTGGTTCTTGGTTTGTTAACGTACACTCTTTCTTTTAAATATCCCCAAAGAAAACTGTCAGGAACTGATAAATCTATTGAACGTGGAGGCCAGTTAAAATCGCTTGTGCGCGAAATAATGCGTTCGCCGAATATGTCCCTTAACAAAGCCATTGAGGCATGTGCAGTATGTGCTGTGGCTCCATCTTGTTGAAACCACAAGTTTGGATGGTGTCCCACAGCTGGCCTAATACAATTTTCCAACATCGTCCGATATGCAGCACGGTTGGTAGAGATTGAGACATCACTTTAATTTTCAAAAAAAATATGGGCCAATTATCCTTTCGGAGGATACACCGCACCAACAAGTACACTTAATTGGGTGTAATTCTCGCTGATGCACTGCTCTTGGATTTTTCGTAGCCCAAACCCTGCAGTTTTGCTTGTTGATATACCCATTTAACAGGAAATGGGATTCATCGCTTATTGCCAAATTGTGAATAAAGTCTGGATTTTCCTCCGTTTTTCAATTCAATTATTTGTGCACGTTGTTCGATCGTGTAATGATTTATAATTAATTCCCCAAGTCTTCTTCACAAATTTCTGAAAAACAAAATTAAAAAATAATAATTAAAAAAGTTATAAAGAATTCAAACCATATAGCTCATTCGGCGCCATCCTGTACTACAAGCTTTCAATGTCTGATACATTTTTAAGATCATCAATCGTATATAAACTGCAAACTGCACCTGTATTCATTGTGAGTGGGCACCTGATGATGTTCGAAACTTGTCATGCCTGTGAGGGAGCTTTCCTGAATTATCCATTATTCCAACGAAAACCAATCATTTTCAATCATTATCAAACCTTGGAAGCATGTAGTACGAACTTCTCATGCATTAGTATTCAAATAATTAAGATTGTTGTACAATACTGACATCTTAAAGAATTATTATGAACATATTTTTAGCTTGTAATGCCATTTTCATATACTATATGCACAACGTACTTGCATAAATTGATTACCAATTATATAAATATATTAAATTCCATTTTACTTTTGTTGGATCAGAGGTTATGTTAATCAATTCCATCCTTCGAGGATTTGACCCCAGTCCAGCTCTGTCACAGGTAGAGCTACATTTGGGTTAAGTACAAAATTCTGTTCGACGAAAATTCTGCTTGACAAAATTCTGTTTTACAAAATTCTGTTTTTCAAAATTCTGGTTTCCAAAATTCTGTTTTTCAAAATTCTGTTTCACAAAATTCTGGTTCACAAAATTCTGTTTGTAATTGCATTTTCAGTTACATAAAAAATTATTTGAAAAAAATCGCGCGATTTGTTTTAACTAATTTTTTATTTAACTGAAAATGCAATTACAAACACATACATAAAAATAAAACAATTAAGAAATCACTTTGCCCTAACTTCCCTTACATTTTAAAAAAAATACTGTTTAAAAAAAAACACTTTGCAAATTTAAATGAAATGCATCACATACACTGTGTGTTTGGGCAAAAATTATGTTCCAGCATTTTATTTAAAATTAGTCGCAATTGTGTTGTTTAATGTGTCGTGTTTAAAAAAATAAAAATGAATAAAGTGCAATTAATAAAAACCAATAAAAATAAAGAAATGTTGTGTCGCAACGGATATTTTTATTATTTGGAAATGAAAAGACAAAAAAGAACCTTTAATTGGACGTGCTCGAGAAGAATTCCAGATAAGTGTTCCTCTCGAATAATAACAGCAATGGAAAATAACGAGCATGTTTTAATAAGATATCCAAAAAAGCATACCCACGAACCTATTGCTAGTGCAGTGGAAATATGCAGAACAAATACTTTTGTAAAATATGCCGCTATAAACAAACCCCTTAATCCAAGTCAAATAGTGCAACAATCGGTGGTAATTACAAACCAAAAATTTTCTCGATTACACTAGGATACACTCGGAATGAAATGGGACTTTTCAGAGAGCCGCAAGCAATAGATGAAATAGATTACCCTCTAAATCTATACGTTTTGGATAACGAATTATTTATATTGGCAGAAGAGAAAGTGGGAGATGAATATATGGTTATATTCGGCACAAAATCATTAATTCAACTTCTACAAAAAAACGATTGTTGGCTCGTTGACGGCACTTTTGATGTTGTGCCCACAATAATGCGCCAACTCTTTTCCGTTCATGGAAGGATTGAACGAGAAGTCGTCCCACTCCTTTTCTGCCTAATGTCCAAAAAATCTGCAGTACTCTGTGAAGCATTTATTTAACACGTAATTCGAATTGCTTCGGAATATGGAGTTTTTTTAAGCCTAATCTATTATATCTGACTTCGAAGTTGGTCTCGTGTCAGATGCTAGAAAATGCTTTCCAGACTCGCAGATACGAGGGTGCTTTTTCCATTTTTCCCAGATATTGTGGCGCCGTATTCAAAAAGAACAGTAAGAATTTTTAATAACTTTTATAATTTATAGTAATGAACTTGTAATATGTACAACATTATCATTTCAGATTGGTTACTAAGTACGGAAATGACGAAAATTTCTCACTGCAAGTAAGATGTTTAAAAGCGATTGCGTATGTTCGTCCAGAAAAGGTAGCCAAATATTATTCGAAGCTCCGAAGAACATTGGAAGACGAAGATATTATTAAATTGGCCACCTGGTTCGAGAATTTTGGACGATATTTGATTGCGAGTATTCTGAAAAATACCCGAAAACTACAAACAATGTCGAGTCATGGCACCGACGTTTGAGTGTTGTTGTTGGACGAAAAAAAAGCGGACTCTACAAAATTGTAGAACATTTAAAAGGAGAATTAATCTATTCTCAAAATATTGCTCAAAGATTGAGAATGGAGACAAATTAAAAAAAAATAAAAGAAATGTAAAAAAAAAATATTTCACGTATTGTAAAAAAATTTAATCGTTTAAGAAAACTACAATATTTAAAAAGAATATCAAAAAACTTAGTTTATAATTAATTAAATATTGTTATCAGTTACATTGAATTGCTATGATTTTTTATTATTTTTTAACTTTGTCTTAATTTAATTGATTTTTAACTAATTTGTGTTTTTATTTAATGTTTGTTATTTTTTTTCTTTTAAATTAATATGTTTTTCAATGATATGAATTTTTTTAGATCGATTTTGAAAATCCATTAATCTGTATAATTATTTATTACATATTTCATATTTTGTTTCTAACGAATAAATATCTAACCATACACATACGTTATTATATGTAACATTTCTTATTCATAATAAACTGGCTTTAATTATTAATAAATAATTTAACGGCATTTTTTTTTTCTCATAATGAAAGGAGAATAACATATTTCAAAAACCAGAATTTTAATAGACAGAATTTTATTAAAAACAGAATTTTGTGAAACAGAATTTTGTAAAACAGAATTTTGTAAAACAGCATTATAGTCAGACAGAATTTTTTTGGAAAAAAAACAGAATTTTTGGAAAACAGAATTTTGTGTCTATCCCGCAAAATTTTTAAAATTAAAGAATCATTAATTGTAGCGATCTCAATCCAAACAGATTAACTTTGTGCATTGTTGTTACGCGTTTTCTAGCTATTGTGTTCTTTTACCGCCGCCGAGTGTGATTTTTGTGATACATTAGTCTGGACTGTATTCACGTGTTTCTTCTTCTGACTATAATCAGATCGAGATTGATTAATTTTCGATGTAGAAGATTTTATGTCCCTACTGATACCAGATACCTTTATGAAGTTTGCGAATTTATCGGGTAAAATGTTATCCATATTGAGCGATGTGGGGTCAAACTGTAAGTGGCTAGGAAAAAAATCACAATAGTATTCCTTGGTATACTAATGAGATCTCCACGGCCAAATCTTCGTGGATATTCCTGGAGTTATCTAAAATGTTGGAACTCGAGATAAAAACGACAAAAAGTTTTTGGAAAAGACAATGTCCTTCCGTTGAAACTCAAAGAAAGCAGAAATACCAACAAAACCGAATGTGGAAAGAAAATAAACGCCAATAACAACAAAAAACTTGTAATTTTTTTTTCAAAATGCGTCCCACCCTTAACTTGATCTGAATGTCAAACAAGCGTCAATGACAAAAAAAATTCAAAAATTACCAACAATTTTTCGATGTTCTCTTATTTCTGAAAAAGAAACGTGTGTCCTTGAGATTGACGACCAGCAAAAATTGATGTGACATTCAAATAAACGCCAATGCAAAAAATTATTTTAAAAAATTTCGATTTCTTACATCTTTTTCAAAAATCGTGGCGCTTTAAGATGGCAACCTGCAAAAATTGATGAGAAAGCCAATAAACCACAATGACAAAAAAAAACAAAAATTAGCTACGATATTTTCTCTTTTTTTTCTAAGATGGAGAATAATTTTCCAATATTCCCGCTAACGACAAGTCATGAGTTACGCGCGAGAATAGTGTCAATGTAGCCTCAAAATTGATCCAAATTTAAGTATACATATCCCTACACATTTATGTAAATATGTATACGCAACGACAAGCACTGGAGTCTACCGAGTCAACTGCCAGGCTGCGTTGGGTTCCTAAGCGGTTGTTGTAACCTTTAAGGCTCGTTCACAATGATAGCAACAAATTCAACAGGCGTTCACAATGCAAGCAACAAATTTGTTCGAATAAGTTCGAAAAAACAGCTGACTGGCAACATTGTTTACATTATACAGCAGTATACATATTTGGGGATTGAAAACCATGGAGAATTGCAATACAAACGAAAAAGCAAACAGTAAAAAATAGAAAAATTAAATGTGAGACACAGACCTCAGATTTGTACCACTACCCGGAGCAAAAAGTATTAAGTGTTTTTCTTTAGAAAACTTTTCAAATTTTTCTATAGAAGAGTTTTAAAATTTTTCTATAGAAAAGTTGTCAAATTTTTTTTCTATAGAAATGATTTAAAATTTTTCTATAAAATGTTTGTTTTGATACAAAATGTTTACATTTGCATTCATACTTTCAAGTTTTAAAACAAAATTCGAAGTAGAGCGCCCCTAGCGGTTAGTAGAATAAACTAATTCGAACAAATTCCAATTTGAAGTAGAACCTACTTATATGACAAATTTGAATTCCAATTTCACGAAAAACATGAGAGGGCATTATATGCAATACTGTGAGTGGGAACGAGAAGGCTTGAATTACAAATGCGTTGCTGCCATTGTGAACGCTACTTTATTCTCTTGGTTGTTTTTTTATCTTCTGAACATTGGTAATTATTACTTCTTATACGGCCTTTTGTATTTGTGTGTACGTATGTACATATGCATAGGGTTGTACCTTTCTTTTTCTAGCGTCTGTTGCAACGTTGGCTTGTTTTTTATGTTTGCCGCCGATGCTGATGATATTGTTGGTGATGATGTCATTGCTGATGATTGTGATTCCGGTGCTGATGATGCTGCTATTGATGATTATGTTCAACCTTTGTTTATTTTGTTTTCGCAAAATTTTAAAAATTTTTGTTTTTATGCAAAGTTTTTTTTCAAGAACATTTTGATTTTAGTCCAAGTTTGTAAATTTGTACTGTTGAATTTTCAGTTTATGTTTTGGTAAATTTGTTAGAATACATTTTAAACTTTTCTCAATTTTTCCCTAATTGTCTTTAAACTTTTTTGCAGTAACGGTCTGTCAATTCCTTTGAATGAGAGCCACGTTCACCAGGGTCTTAGCAAAAACACGAAACACTAACATAGAATTATTTTCATTAAATTTTTCACAATTTTTTTACACTATCTCACACATTCACTTCACTACATTTCACAGGTTTTCTTTAATAATTGAAAAGAATTCCGATTCGAAGAACCATATGTTTACCATATATCAGCTTCGGGTATGATCGAGCCTGTTCGAGTACCGATGCTTAAAATTTCAAACAAATCAATCACACACTCGCCAACCCTGTACTGCTGAAAATGGCTGGTAGTCTTCAATAACCCATGAGGTCCACTTTTCAATTGCTTCATTTTTGTCCGACGCAGTGACTGTCTTTAAAACTTACGAAATTTTGTTTTGTTTACAGCACGGGTGATGATTTAAGTTAGTTGTCTGCGCATTACAGTACTTTAACACTTTACAGCAAGTTCGACCGTAAACATAACCTCCTACTATAGATTTGTCCGGCATTCTGATTTCCGAAAAACCATTCCAAACGAAACTATGGCCTTTTCGCCGCCCAGACAAGTTGTAATTGCCATTCGTAATATTTTCGTCAAAATTTTGCTTCCGACCATGCACTACACATACCTAAACTGCAATGAAAATTTTTCAACCCCGAATCAACGAGTGTTGATCAAGAAACTCGAGCGATTACCAAGGGGAGTTGCAACACACTCGAACACAACCAAACATGTATCAAAAGAACTCGACTGCTCCGATCAGTATACTCGCAGTGAACTTGTGCGCAAACGCTCAACACTCGAATGCAACCGAAAATTATGTATACGTTGCAACTCTCGACTATGAAAAGAACTCGAGTGCCGCCAGCAGTATACTCGTTTAGAGCACATGCGCAAACGATCAACACTCGTATTGGATCAAAGATTTTGTTTCAAACCATATTCGAGTACTCGAAAATTATTTGTCCGTTGCCAGACTCTGATGTTTACTTACTGGCCCTTTTTTTTCCTTAAAAAAAGAACACTTGTATTTTTGTTTTAATTCACTATTTTTATATGTATGTTTATATTTAGTTCATTTAGTTTGTTTTGTGTAAACGTAAGTACAATGTTTAAATGTTTAACTTTGTATTTCATTTTGTACCTCACTGTAATGTATGTTCTCATGTATGTTTATACTTTACTTTCCAATGTTGTGTTCACAAAAACCCACGGGGAAGGGATCGCGCCCACTGGCTTTCAAACCTAGACTACCCGTTTTATTTCCAATGAGTGTCGCTGATAGGTTTCGGCTTCATTTTACTTCCTAAGCACCGTATTCATTTTCGTAAGAAATTTTGTCATTTATCTCTAAACGGAAACTTTTGTTAAAGAGAGTTACCACATATCTCTGATTTACCTTGTAAATATTTTATTAATAATTCATCTTTGCACTTCGTTTTACTTTTTGTTTTCGCACAAAATAACATTGACGTAACAACCCTGTACTTGATTCTGCCTACGAAATTTTCGCAAAGAACTGAGTACAAAGTAAATGAAAAGTGAGCTAAATTTTCGGTTCATGAAATTTTCGTTATTTTTTATGCATTTCATAAAAACTGAATACCGCGCCTTAAGCGACAAACATTATAAAAATAAACACAAGAGAGGATTCGAAAAATATGCACCGCTAAGTACATGTTTAAACGCTCGTCTGGAAGTATATTGTGGTATTTGAGCAGGCCCCTTATTCGGTAGTAGAACGAGATAGAAAACAAATACGTCATAGTTTCAAATTATATTGTTTACTTTTTGTTGCGGTGATGAGTACTTGCCAATCTTGTGAACTATTTTAAAATAAATAAAATTATTAAACATGATCTGTTGTGTTAATAATTATCTAACTAAATATGGCAAAGTGAAAAAAGATTTTTTTAAAAATAATCGCGCGATTTTGTTTTACAAAAAATTTCCTCTTCATATATGTTCTCCAAATTAAATTAAAGAGTAAAGTTTTAAGATTATTTTAAGTACATACTACACTTTATACTTCAATTGATATTTAAATCAAGTAACAGAAACGATTTTTTTTTACTGACAGATTTTCCCAATCATGTTTGTTTTATGGATAGAAGAAGAAGTTACGACAATTTATTTGAATACATCAGCAAAAATATTTGTAACCTAGAAGGCCGACACCCCGACGAAATGCATTGTATGTTTGTACTGTGCGCTCAATACTGCATTATTGCCTGGCAGGAATTGAAAATGCTGCAACGAATGTGTGCCGAAAATACAGACATAAAGTTTGGCTGACGAGCAATAGTTAAAGATAGAGTGCAACTTTTTCTTTAAAGTTAATAAAGATCTGATTTTGTTTTCAAATGGGGCAACTTTTCTTTTCTCGGCAAAAGTTAGGTTTTGGGTGATTTTGCGTTTTCATTTTGGGTGCTTTTTCCAATCTTTTGGGCGTAATTTCTAATTTAAATTTTTGGGTCAATTTGCATTTTTTCGGGTTATTTTTCATTTGGGCTATTTTTCGTTTTAATTTTTGGGTAATTTTTCTTTGGGCGATATTTCCTACAGCCGATTTTTCATTTTCGTTAAAAAATTATAGTTTACGTTTTTTAAAACATCAGGAGCAGTTTTGTTTTGTTTTTCAATTTATCATAAATATATATCGTTACCTTAATTTAGAAATGACGTAAGTAACCATTTTCTTGAAATAGGAGTTTGACTCTCCTTTTTAATTCAAACTGCATTAAAGTATTTAAACTTTCTGCAATTATGACATTTATTATGATTTTGCCTCCTCTTACAAAGTTTTTAAAATGTTAGTTACGTCTTTTCTAAATTAAGGTAATGATATACAGGATGGCTTTTGAGTTTTGCTACATTAAGAAACTGGTGTAACTTTTTTTGTAATGCATGCAATTTATTCAATCCTTTTTTATTTGAAAGCCCAATGTAGTTTAATTGGTCTTAACCTTAGTGAGATAAAATACGTCTATAAGACGTATGACAAAAAAGCATTTATTTATTTCTTTGATTTTTAAGGAGAATACTGTTCGTCGGGTTTGCAGTTTAAAATTTGAGGACTATTCTATAGATAGCATTTGTTTTACAGACCAAGACTTAATCTTATTAATTTGAAACGAATTTTATTTTAAATCATTTTGGAACCTTTACTAATTAGACCTCAAACTAGCATATGACTATAAGACGTAGGTTGTCTTTTATGTATAAAAAAATATCGTAATCTTTCTAGGGCTAAAGGCGAATGAATTAAAATGTATCTTAGCAAAAAGTTGTTCATTGCTGCCCCTAAAGTTGAGGCTTCAATTACAGCTATTGTCGCTCGAATTGATTGTTTTATTTTTATTTCATCCACATTTGTCGGTTGAGATTTGTACACTTCGTGTTTACAGTAACGCCACAAGAAAAAGTCCGGTGGAATTAGGTCAGGCGACCTTCTTCTCCGCTAAACATGCGCCTATATTCTGTTTGAACCAAAACCACAATACGTGATAACGGCCGACAAACCAGATTATTTTTTCAGTGACCCAGTTTTCCATTTTCATTAAATCCAAGGATCAATCTACAAAATCAGAAAAAAATTACCGATTACTTAGATGGAAAAAAGTTATCAAGTTTTCTTTTGGTAACGGCTTTCATCAGCCACCTTGTCTGTAAATTTAGTTTGATCTAAGTTCACATTTGCCTTAAATATCAGATTTTCACAGGTACATGTTTAGGTAAATAATTAGCATGCCATTAGATATGTAGGTGAAGAAATACTATAAGACATTCTGTATTAGGGTTCTGTATTAGCGTTCGCAGTATCTCCTTTAGGTTTCAAGCCAATTGGTGTGACATTACGGGTATTTTTCACAAAATTAGAAGACCTAGTAAAAATGTGGTGTCACTTGAAAACGAGCCAATATACTTTCTGATGGGAATAACAAAACAGTTGAGGGTTCAATAGTCGTCGTGATATTACAAATCAAAACGTCCGTCCAAGCATCTCAATTGCCGAGAGAAATATACAGAATGGCATATAATGTTTTTGAATATTTTGACCAGGCAAAATAAATGCAAAAATAAATTCACATTCTTCTCTTACTGACCAGTCTGTATTAGTTAAAAAACCATATAACAATTAGAAAACTTAGTCAATTGTGTACTACAAAAACACATAAAATGTCAAATATACTTAACAAAACTGTAAACCAACAAAGAAATTCCGAATTTCCTTTCTTAAATCGGTGCTTCTCATATTGTAACAAAACTGAAAGTGTGCTGTCATGCGCCGAGAGAGGAAAAAAGTTGCACACTTCTTTGCGTAACATTTATTCTCTCAACCGTGGTATTTGAGGGTTTACGCTCAATGGCCATAATATGGCCATCGTATTCTGTAGTGCGATTCACTAACTTTTAACACTTTAGCAGGTGTTAACTTTAACCACACATTCTTATGTTTGCACTAACCACTATATGACTCACTAACTTATTTTTAACCATGGTAAATAGTTTTATATTTCTCGGTATTCAAATTGATATTACGTGGCAACTCTGCCAAGCGAAATGTCAAAATAGGAGAAAATAACAAAGAATAAACAAAAATTTTAAATAGTTTTGTGCAAAGTAAGTAAAACATTATACATTTATAATATTATATTAATTTAGTAAACGCTTGTAGATATTAAAATAGAATGGCTAGTACTTCTGCCAAAAGAAGCCGCGCGTCTGCCGAGCAGCTAAGTCAAATGGTTGTCTTTATGATAAATAACTCGGAGGCTAAATACTCCAAATCCATTATATTCAACGATTGTGTACAACGATAAACACTTTTCTAAACGGATTAAACCCCACCAAAAATGCTGGTGTTAATAAACCACAATTTGTCTTGCTAAACACAGCTAACAGCTGACTTTAAACGTCAGCAGATATCGTTTAAAATGTCAGTGAATAGCAAAATGGTTAATTTTGTGGTTAACATTTTTAAACGAAACAGTTGTGGTTAAAAAAACATAGTGAATCGCACTACTGGTCCTACAAATAAAAACAATTAAATGGTGTTATTATTAATAAGCTTCATATTCGCATAATATGTGTAGAAGATATGTGGATATACATATATGTACTTACCATGAACATAAGTGAATGTAACAGAATATACTATATCTCATCGCATTGAATGTGATAGAATATAAGATTGCGGTTCAGACCTTCCTTTGACATGAAACCACATCACATTTATTTTTCAAATCACAATTTGTTGTTGTGTTTAATGTTCTTTCATTCAATTCCAGCTCTAATTTTCCTCATCATTGAACCAGCGATCACTATGCAAGCATTTCCTTCAACTAATCAACTTGATTTATATTAATCAAATTTTGTCGATTGTATTTTATGTAGTTTGTTCTAATTAACTTGAACCACTTTGTTTCAAACGTATCTCTGGGTTCGACTATCCGCACACTTTTCTTTTGATTTTTCAGCTTTCTCTTGTTGATCAGACTATCGTTAAAAACACAAACACTCGATATATGTCTATTTGTTGTAATTTGTACTGCCGGTACACACGCACAAACGTTCAGTTACAACTACCTACGTCTTTGCACATTCTATTGCATTTTTCGGGGTTATTTTCCGCTGTCGATGCGTCACTTTCCTTGCGGTTGTGTTACTCCTTGCATTCTTTTTAGTCGATTTTGTTTATTCTCCATTTACAAGTACACAAACGACAACAACCCAGATTAATTCACCCACTTTATTTTTCCCAATTCCGGAACTTTATTATTAGGTTAACAAATTATTCCGGCGGAGAAATACCTTTACCACTCTCGGTTGTTGGAAAGGAAGTGATTTAAAATGGTCATGCTGAGCATTTTGCCTTGCTATGCTCTGTTTTAAATTCGCTCATTTCTCTCTATTTCCTGTTGATCTTCATACAAATTATAAACAACTCATTCGTTGCAGCAACGAACTTTAACTATAAATGTTGGCCAACAGCCAAAATAAATAAATAATTATAATAAACTATTGAAAAATTAGGATATAAACCTCTCTTATACCTATATTAAGCCTAAAGTATTTAAATACATTTTTTATGTAGTTATATAAATAATCAATTTTTTTACAAGATTCGAACTGTTTCGTTCAAGCAATTCAACGTATTGTTTGTAATAAAAATCAAATTGGAATTTTAGTACTTTGAGGGCAAAAAGTACCCAAAATAATTTTGGTTAGCACTGAAAAAACAATATCCTCTTCCATCCCTGATGTAGGTGTCTTCTCCAGCCACATCCTGGAATATCGGGATAAAGTATCATGTGGTTTGAACGCCCCTTCACAATACCAGGTAAATTTTCAGGATCAACGATGGGGGCGGCTTATGACGTCCCGTGGTATCACAATGGTTCTATAGTGCTATTGTCAACATTTAAATTAAGTGTCTTTACAACCTCTTGATACGCCGCAAATGCAATAGTCTGAATATACGGGTATTACGTGATTCGTGGCATTACACTTTTTTTATTAGTCCAGAAATAACTGATTGGATGATACTAAACTTTTTTTGTGGTGTGCGATTTTCTGTTGTTATATTCGGAAGTTTCTATTTATATTTTAATGCAGTACAATATTTATCTCGGGCCGTCATAAAGGTATCACTCACTCAATGCCAAATTTAGTGCAAAAACCGATGTAATATTACTAAATGGTCTTATCATTAGTAAAAACAAATACGTAAAAGTATGTATAATTTTCCAGTTAACCCCATCTTTCAGTTTTCACTCCCTTCTTTCCACAATTATTGAATTTTGCACCCTCATCTTAGTTTCGTTAGTTTTGAATGTTAATGTTCCAGAAGTTCATAGTATAAGCTGTCAAGGTCTGAACATTTTTTTTCTAACTGAAGAATGGTTGGTTTTCGTTATCTACCACTTGGGCTAAGATTTGTGTTTTCGACACATATAGTGAAATTTTATGGCGATGATTTTTGTAGAAGATTTTGACCACGCCCCCCGTCATTTTCGAGCAGTTTTTTGCGAGTTTTTAAAAAAAGTAAAAATTATGGTTATACGTGACAGTTAGAGGGTTAATTTGTTCCACAAAAATGTTTATCTGAATCTTTTCTATAAAACTTCTGAACATAGTTTGTACCTCAGAAGTAAGGAACACACAATTTTGCAAGCCGATATGTTGCAGGTAAGTTCCGAGGGTTGGAAAATTTGACCCGCCCTAAAACAAAAATTCTGATTAGATCTGGCAAAACGCCGATACAGTATATTTTTTTTAGACCCTTCTACCAGAATCCGTTGACAGAACCCCATCATTTTGAAAAAATCAAATTTTGTCTCACAGTGTCGTCAGTGTCGAACTCACTGTGCCTGAATTGGTACCACACAGAAAACAAAAATTCTATGATATGGAACAATGTCGCATTCGACTTCAATGAATTGTTTGTATAATTTTCAGTCATATAAATAGTTTATCTGATGTAACAAAATAAGATTTGTTGTTTTGTCATCCTACAGTTTTTGTTAAAACTTAAAATTAATTTATTAGTTTCAAAAAACTTTTGTAAATATTACAAATCTTTAATTCTTATTTTCAAAGAATTCTTTCTGTCAAGCTTTGATTCATCAAAAACATATTAATTGCTATAATTAGTTTAATTATTGATTAATGAAGTACAATTAGAAATAATATTCACAAATTTAGAAAATTCAACGAAAAACAAAAATTTAAATTAACAAATTAACAAAACAAAACTGTCGCAGTTGGTGCTCGGAAAATTCACATGTTGTCGAAGAGAAGCCAATGCATCCACAACGAGTGAATGTTGGTGCGCTTTTTGGCATGGCGGCATCTAGGCCTATTTTTCTTCGAAAATCAGCAAGGAGCCGCCGAAAATGTCAATGGCGAGCGCTATCGTGCCATTCTCAGCGATTTTTTGATTCCAAAAGTTGAAGACAGGACGGTGCGACGACCCACATTTGCCAACGTCGGAATCGATCTTTTACGCACTGGGTTCGAAAACCGTATAATCAGCCGAAACTCTGAAGTCCATTGGCCGCCTCGCAGCTGCGATTAGAACCCGTTAGACTACCATCTCAGGAGTGCTGTAAAACATAAGTGCTAGGCAACAATCCCGAGTCCTTAGACGCGTTAAAACACGAAATAGAGACCCAAACATTCGAAAATGTACTGTACAAAAATAGAATGAGGTGCTGTAAAGAGGTGTTTATTCATAAATATATCAATAATGGACCTTATTAATAAAATCATCATTTTGAAAAATGCCTATAAGTATTTTATAAAGCGAAATTAAATTCCAAATGTTACATGGCCTACTCTTTAGTTTTCCATTACATTCCACGAATGCATAGCCTCACACACTCTGATATGTTGACAAGCATTTTCATGGCAGGAACCAGACTTATAGGATTGAACCTACACGGAAAGAAAAAACTCGTTCCTCCCAAACGAAATCTCAGATAACTGAAGTTCGTTTGGGGACTGTAGTTGGGAGAAACGAACTTCTGTTAAGCCATACATATCATTTCGTTTGGGAGAACCAAAAAATGTTTGCATCAAACGAGTTATGAAAAACATAGGCTGAAAAAACTTTTGCGAGAAACGAAAAACGTGCTGTTACAGCAACCGAGTTGTAGTTGATCCTAACTAAAAGAAGTATTGTTGTGGCAACCGAGCAATAATTGTTTTTTTCTTTGCGTGTAGGGACTAGATATCGCAGTCTTTTGCCAACTACAAATCCGCAACCAAATACATGTTTTTTCTCATGGCAACTGTAGTATATATCGCAGTTTCTTTTTCGTGTGCAGCCTTGTCCTGTCCAGCGCATAGAGGAGCTCATAGAATATGACTTTGGCGTAATCATCTTTCTCTTCTGTCGGGGCATGCACACAAATTAGGGAAATATGAAAATATTTCGCTTTTATGCGGATTGTGGCTATACGTTCACTCACAGGATTGAACCAGACTAGATGTCGCAGCCTTTTGCCAACTACAAATCCGAAAAAACAATTCATGTTTTTTCTCATGGCAACTGTAGTATATGTCATCATACAATTACATGTTTTTATTTAAAATTACACAATGAAACAGTATAAATATAAATAATAATATCCTGGATTTAGGTAATGTCAGCCTTATAACTTTCGAGGACATCTGCCAATTGGATACTTGCACCGGATCTATATAGAATTCTCACACTCCAGGTGCATATTCGTAAATCGTGGTTCTTATAACGTTTGCGGGGGTCGTCAAATTGGGGTTGTTTATGTTTTCTCTTTCATTTTTGTATTTTGACTGACATTATGAACGGTGGCGGAAGGCAAACCGAGTCCACCGGGTTTTGTATTTTACCTACTGCCAGGATATTTGATTGCAGCCACTCATTATGGATCAGACGCTGCCCAGGATGCAATATGTGGAACCTGGATTTTCGTGTTTTGGTTTTTTATCCGCCGGTGGCCCATATGTTTGCCTCATCCGCCTTCTAAAGGACAAAAGAATATGCCCGATAGCTTGATGAGCTTCAGTGACATCAGTCCCCTACTAAGCCTGAGACACGTCAGTGATCGCATAACCAAATCAGGCTGTTCATTTATTTTCGCATTCTCACTCTAGCTAGCTAACGGAAAGGACAAACTGCGTGGAAGTAGTGAGCTGCTTGGACTGCCCAATGAAGGAATGATTTCTGGCCACTTCCAAGTGAACGGCTATCCGAATCTTTCCAACTCCAATATACAAATTCCAGATATGTTAAATAAAGTGTGTAAAAAGTAGGCACTAATCACGTTATAACGCAAGAGAGAAATGCGGTTGAGTGAATCGCATCCACTTTTTGGTTCTCTTTTACGAGGATTACGAAGTTGCGCTCTAATATTTCCCGTCTACCTAGATTCAATCGTTTTTGTGAATGCCAACAATCTGACGCCCGATTTTGACAACTCTTAAAAAGAAAGTTTAATATTGAGCAGTGGTAATCTTGGTGTTACTTTTGGTCAGCAGCCGTACAGTTGAACAATTTCTGTCAAAGTTGTAACAAATTTGTATATATTTGGTTAACATATTACATTAACTTTCCTAATGGAAAGTTTTTGTCTATATAAGTATTTCGTTAATGACATGTGAATAAATTTAACCCAATTTTAGGAGGAACGTTTATGTGCCAAAGTACACAAAGTGTAGGAGTCTGATCCATTATATAAAAAATGGTTGAAAGCACTACTAAATGTATTTATTGTAAGCGGCTAATATCATCTGAAACAGCAAAAGGTTAAACCGCAACGAAATACATCGATGGCAACCTGAAATGGCATCTAAAATGAATCCGTCTGAAACCTAAAACAGCCAGACAATGCTTGATCTTTACTTATATATATGTACATGGGTGTGCGCAGCCAATTTTTAAAGCATTACAGAGTTGAATTTCAGGTTGAGAAATGATTATTCATTTCTACACGAAAAAATAAATGTGTAGCATAGAGTAATTACATCTATAGAGACAACATTTCTCTCATCTGATGTTTCCTTTCACACCTTCTTGGTGAGGTCGGTGTGATAGAGAGCTGTTAGGCTTACACCAGGTGGAGTTGCAAGAACTGTTGACTTACATTTTTCACGTCGTTTTGGTTGGGAACTGTGATATTTAAACGTATTTTGGACTTTTATTATCTTTTATTGTTAGTATACATTATTTAACAAAATTATTTTAACACCCAAAAAGAAATGTCGTTCTTGGCTTCTTGTTGATTGTTTTGAACCACTGCCTCTATCTGGTATTATTAGAGCAATTCTTTCCAGCATCGAACTTGGATATCACATCAAACCAAATGTCATAAATTCTCTGAGAGAAATGTTCTCTCTGGATATATTTATTACTCTATGATGTGTACTCAGAAAAAATAACCATCGATAATATTGCACAGTTTGGGTTTGGTGATTTTTTTTGTTTGAGGGCAAGAGACGTTGGTATTATTGCCTAAATCAAACTGCAAAACACACTACCAACGCAAATGCTGAATTTGAATATGAATGTTGGCAAATTCCCTGTTCTTATTTGAATGTCAAGAACTATAGGGACGCACACAGTGCGTTAGATCGAGACGAATATAAACATATATGAATTTGTATTAAAACTGCGTCGCTATGTATGTATGTATGTACACCATTAATTTGGTAAAAGAAAAACAAAAAAGTTTCTATGCGTCCTTTTTATTAGATTTCGCAATAAAAGGTGTGAATTTATAATTTCATAATTAAATGTAAGTAAAAATTTATTCTGCAAGTGTTTTTAATACAGGATGCAAATTCTATATTTTAGAACTTTCGTAAATAGAAAATTGTGTTGTGTTGCTTGTGTCACCTTACATATTGATCAATGGAAAAGTCTCGAAACTGTTATAATAACCGACAGGAAAATGTAATCTCTTAGCAACTTGAAGAATAGAAATGTGTGTCGTTTGTAGAAACGAACAAATTTGATTCCAAAATGTTTGATACTTTTATCTCATCATTAATAAATGTCTTCACAGGGGACGTGACTGGAGTCTTCGGTATTGACAAACGAGAGGTGCTACTACATTTGGGGAGACTGGTAATTCGTGATTACAATATTATCATTTATTTAATTGACAATATTTTGTAAGCAACAATGCAAAAAATACTTCTTTAATTCAAAACAAAATGTGTTTCTGTAAATATGAAACAATGGGCAAAACATTAAGTAAGATTGTACATTGAAATGACAAACAATAAATTCTGTACATTGCGCTTTTTGCACTGGGTAAATCTACAAATATTATACAAGGCAAATTTTCATACTGTTGGTGAACGTAAAATTGACAACGTCTATTGGTAATATTGCCCATTTAAATAGCTGGCCCTATTTTGCCGGTGCATTGGCTGATGTCATACCATGCATTTGGGTAATATTACACTACGTTCTTTTCTGTGTAGATTTGTGAATGTAGTAGTTTACCAATATTTTTTTCAGGTAATAGAACACAATTAAGCTCCTTAATCAGTTCGGGCTAAATTTTCGTAAGAAAATTTTGTTACACAGAGTTACTACATATCTTTGATTTACCTTGCAAATATTTCAATAATAATTCAGCTTTGCATTCCATTTTATTTTTAACGCATGTGGTATTACTGTTGCTTACTAAAATAATCGAAATGTCAAAATTTTGCTCCCAAACAATTGTTTTCGTATGAAATATGTTTGCCGTAACAACCCTGTACTTGATTTTGCTTACGAAATTTTTTATACACGTACTCCTTATGGCAACAAAAATTTCATAGAAATTTAGTATTTACAATACAGGAATACCTCGCATAGCACGGTTAATCGGTTCCACCATTTTGCCGTACTATTTGAATCCGGACTAATCGAGGCACTCGGGGCCTATGCGCCTATTTACAGTCCCTATACCCCTACGAAGGAAGTTATAGGACATGATGATGATAATCGAGTCAAAAACCGATCATTTGTTACATATAATTTGTTTTTCTGCTTTTCAATAAAAAAACGAGAGTATGTAGTACTACGTATGTATATTCAATCATATATTTATTTAAAATAACTAAACCAACAAAAACAATTCATTTCATTTTAAAGTTATTAAAAATAACTGAACAAAACACAAGTAATGTTTCATAATAAACGAAAAATACCGAAAATTTTATGTTTTCATAATAAAGGGAAAATACCAAAAATATTATTTAAAAAATAAAAAAAATTTTTTTTTTTTAAGAAAATTTAATTTTATAATTTTGTTAGAACAATTTTTTCCAAGAACAATTTTTTCTTGAAAATTTCAAAACCGTACTATAGAGAAACCGTACTGATCGAAGCAGTACTATGCGAGGTATTCCTGTAATTTTCTTTGCAAATGTCACAAATTCCTTGACGTAACAATTAAGAGAGTCTCCTAAAGTTTATCATTTCCCAGTGAACAATTCTTTACGACGCGTCGGACATCAGAAATGCAAATTTACCAGAAAATTAACCGAAACGTCTCAAATGCCTTCCGATACTTAACGGATTATTTCTGCACAATATCTGATCTTTCTTCAGCCGAATTCAGCAGAATCTCTTAAATTTTACCCGATAATTCCCATCGATTTAAGGTTCACAACGCTTCTACTCAAAAATTTGACAGAATGAAAAAATTTGACAATCAGTTTTACAAGGATGCATTTCACTAAAATGTGTGTAAAGCGACACACCCACATACTGATTTTCCTGCTGATAAAGGGTTTTTCAACTGAGACGCTACAAAAGTAAATCGATAGGGACAGCAAACGACGCCATATTTTTCCCCCTCTTTTGACATTTCTCTTCAGTAAGGTTTGCCATTTCATCATGGAAAGATATACGAGCCAACAACGAGTCGAAATTATTAAAATTTACTACCGAAATTTGGAGTGAGTGGCCTCAACTTTAAGAGCGTTACGTCCAATTTATGGTCGTCATAATCGTCCTACCAGATCAACAATTGAGCGTCTAGTGGAAAAATTTGAATCCACAGGCAAAGTACAAAATGTTCACGTGCCAGTGAGACAAAGAAGTCCCCGTAGTGTCGAGAATATTGCTGCCGCTGAGTTCAAGAAAGCCCAAATGTGTCTCTCACACGTCGTTCTCAAGCGTTGGGCATCTCTATGACGTCGTTGTGGCGAATTTTGCGAAAAGATCTTGGCCTACATCTTTACAAGATCAAATTGACGCATGAACTGAAGCCGCTTGACCACCATAAGCGTCGTATGTTCGTGAATTGGGCTGAGCAACAACTTGAAAATGATTCGGATTTTCATCGGAAAATCATCTTCAGCGATGAGGCTCATTTCTGGCTGAATGGCTTCGTCAATAAGCAAAATATGCGTTATTGGTCAGATAACAATCCACACGTAATCCATGCGTCATCATTGCATCCCGAAAAAATTACGGTTTGGTGCGGTTTATGGGCCGGCGGCGCGATTGGGCCGTACTTCTTCCGTGATGATCAAGACCGGCACATTACTGTGAATGCGAATCGCTACCGTTCAATGATAACCGAATATTTTTGGCCCCAATTGGATAATATGGACTTGGAGGACATGTGGTTCCAACAGGACGGCGCCACAAGCCACACAACGATTGCCACAATCAATTTATTGGAAACCAAGTTTGGTGAACGTGCTATCTCACGAAATGGCTCAGTCGATTGGCCGCCTCGGTCGTGCGATTTGACGCCGTTAGATTATTTCCTGTGGGGATACGTCAAGTGTAAGGTTTATGCCAACAAGCCAGCGACGATTGATGAACTTCGTACGAATATCGAACGTGAAATTATTGCAGCAGTATCGGCCGATTTATGCTTGAAAACCGTCGAAAATTGGGTTCAGCGTCTGGGCTTCTGCAAGCGTGCCCGTGGTGGCCATGCAAAAGAAATCGAGTTCCATACATAATGGCATCGAACGTACTTTCACAGGAATAAAGAATGTCATTGGTATCTAAAACCGGTTTTGTTTTATTTACAAAAACTTTTGTAGCGCTCTTATTGAAGATCCCTTATAAGTCATAGTGTAATGTTATATAGATCAGCTATTCTTCTCATCTGAAATTTCATATCCCGGTGCGGTCGGTGCGATAACATATTTCGCCAACCAGTTCGATCTTTTGCTTTATCTCTCCAGTTGGCAATACCAAGTGTACGCAGGGATTCGTCAACCTGATCCCTCCAGCGGAGTCTTGGTCTTCCTATTTTTCGTCTTCCTTCGAGTTCGGTTTCGAAAAGCCTTCGGGCTGGTTCATCTTCATCCATTCTACTGACATGACCTAGCCAGCGCAATCGCGTTATCTTGATCCGCTTAACTATGTCAATGTCAGGATAAAGCTCATACAGCTCATGATTCAAGCGTCGCCGATACTCGCCGTTGTGCACTATAGGGCCATAAATTTTTCGGAGTATTTTTCTCTCGAAGACTCCTACAGATGTTTCGTCTGCTTGCGATAGGACCCAGGATTCTGCGCCATAAAGCAAGACAGGTTGAATGAGAGTCTGGTACAGCTGGACTTTTGTTACTCGAGAGAGGGCTTTATCTCTAAAGTGCTTGCTTAGCGCAAAATAACATCTATTCGCAAGCACAATTCTCCGTTTGATCTCAAGGCTGACGTTGTTGTTTTTGTTCACGGCAGATCCGAGGTATATAAATTCGTCCACTACCTCGAAGTTATAACGGTTATCAACGTTCACGCTTTGGTCTAATCGCGTGGAGGCCCTGTTCGTTGAAACCATTAATTTTGTCTTGTCCTCATTCACCGTCAGACCCACTTTTGCTGACTCCTTCTCAATTCTCGAAAAAACCGCAGTAACTTCTCTAATTGTGCGCCCAATGATATCTATATCATCAGCATACGCGAGCAGCATGTGACTTTTGCTGCTGATGGTTTTATTCATATTGACTGCAGCTTTTCTCATAATGATCTCCATTAAGATGTTAAAGAGATCGCACGATAGGGTGTCGCCTTGCCTGAGGCCTCGCTTAGTTTCGAAAGGTTCGGTAAGATCCTTACCAACTTTCACTGCGGATTTGGTGTTCGTCAAGGTCATCCTGCAAAGGCGTATGAGTTTTGCAGGAATACCAAGCTCAGACATTGCTTCATAGAGTTTCTCCCGTATCGGACTATCGAAGGCTGCTTTATAATCGATAAATATATGATAGGTGTCGATTTGTTTTTCGTGTGTCTTCTCCAGGATTTGGCGTAGCGTGAAAATCTGGTCAGTTGTCGATTTTCCAGGCCTAAAGCCACACTGGTATGGTCCAATCAGGTCAGCGATAATTGGTTTTAGTCTTTCGCACATTATACTTGATAGAACCTTATATGCTATGGATAAACGGCTTATTCCACGGTAGTTGGCACAAATACTCGGGTCACCTTTTTTAAATATGGGACATAGTACACTGAGACTCCAATCGCCGGGCATGCATTCATCTAACCAAATTTTGCTAATGAGCTGATGCATGCACCTTATCAGCTCATCGCCGCCAGCCTTAAACCGCTCCGCCGGTAATCCATCGGCTGCTGCGGCTTTGTTGTTATTAAGCCGGGCAATAGCTGTTCTGACCTCGTCTTGGTTAGGAGGGGGGCAATCGACGTCGTCGTCCATATTGTGATCGATTGTCCCATCGTCATCGGATATCTCAGGTACTAGTAGCGCGGAGAAATGCTCTCTCCATATTCCCAACATGCGCTGCACATCTGCGACGAGATTTCCGTCTTTGTCTTTACAGAAGGGGGGCCCTGAACCATGTCCATTAGTTCCGTTTTTAACTTTTTGGTAGAATTTTCGGGCTTCGTTCTTCCTTCTGTATGTCTCAATTTTCTCACTCTCGCGTTTTCTCCACTGCCGTTTCTTACGCCTAAAGAGACGGTTTACCTCCTTTCTCTTCTCCCTATACCGCTCAGTTGCAGCTCGCGTTGCAATTGACTGAAGCATTACCATACGTGCAGCGTTCTTTTCGTCATTTGCTATGCGACACTCTTCATCGTACCACGGTTTATTGCGAAGCGGTTTTTCGAAACCAAGTACGGTTGTTGCGGCGGTTTTTATAGAGTCGGAAATGGGTTTCTACTGCGCATCAGGATCGTCATCGGGAGGGGGTGGGTTCTGTGCCAAAAGTTGCGAGAGCTTCCTTGAGTAGGCTGTGGCTACCTCTGGTAATTGCAGCTTTCCGATGTCCAGCTTCCTCTGCGTCTGGTTTCGTACGATTTTCGCTCTACTTAATCTTGTGCGAACCTTTGCTGCTACCAGGTAGCGATCAGAATGGATGTTAGCTCCTCTGATCACTCGTACGTCCATTACACTGGATGAGTGCCTTCCATCAATTACCACGTGATCAATTTGCTTCCTAGTTCTTTGATCAGGGGATACCCAAGTAGCCTTGTGGATGTCTTTATGCTGGAATCTTGTGCCACTGATGACCATGTTTTTTGCCGCGGCAAAGTCAATCAGTCTCATACCGTTGTCGGAACTGTCAGCATGAAGACTGAAATTGCCAATAGTTGGATTAAACACATTCTCCCTTCCTACTTTGGCATTAAAATCTCCTAGTACAATCTTAATGTCATGGCCAGGGCAGCGGTCATACGTTTCCTCTAGGAGCTCATAGAATATGTCTTTGGCATCATCATCTTTCTCTTCTGTCGGGGCATGCACACAAATTAGGGAAATATAAAAATATTTCGCTTTTATGCGGATTGTGGCTATTCGTTCACCACAGGATTGAACCTAGAGACTAGATGTCGCAGTCTTTTGCCAACTACAAATCCACAACCAAATTCATGTTTTTTTTCATGGCAACTGTAGTATATATCGCAGTTTCTTTTTCTTGTGCAGCCATGTCCTGTCCATCGCATTTCCTGGATAGCGGTAATGTCAGCCTTATAACTTTCGAGGACATCTGCCAGTTGGATACTTGCACCGGATCTATATAGAGTTCTTACATTCCAAGTGCATATCCGTAAATCGTGGTCCTTATAACGTTTGCGGGGGTCGTCAACAAATAGGGGTTGTTTATGTTTTCTGTTTCGTTTTTGTATTTTCACTGCCATTATGAACGGTGGCGGGAGGCAAACCCAGCCCACCGGGTTTTTGCATTTTACCTACTGCCAGGATATTTGATTGCAGCCGCCCATTATGGATCAGACGCTGACCAGGATGCGATATGTTGAACCTGGATTTTCTTCTTTTAGTTTCTATCCGCCGTTGGCCCGTATGCTTGGCTCATCCGCCTTGTAAGGACAATAGAATATGCCCGATTGTTTGATGAGCTTCAGTGACATCAGTCACCTACTATACCTGATTTGATGCTCATTTGTTTCGCCTTCTCACTCTAGCTAGCTAACGGAGGTTTCCGAAAAGCCATTGCCCAGGACATACTGCGTGGAAGTAGTGAGCTGCTTGGACTGCCCAATGAAGGAATCATTTCTGGCCACTCCCAAGTGAATGGCAATCAGAAACTTTCCACCTCCACGGGCAGTCCCATGTCCTGATTTATTTTGGTTGCTGATTATTTATTGTTGGCTGGTTTGAGCCATTTGCTCTATCTGGTATTATTAAAGCAATACTTTCCACCAATTTTACTGAGAGAGTTGGCTACTCTATACGTCATTACTCTGTGGTATAAGTATCTAAGAATATGTAGGTGAAATTGATAAAACCCGAGAATTCTTTGATAACTGGTAATTTATTGTTTGTATATATTTTTGATATTTCGTCGTATTGAGTATTGTTTTGCTTTCATCCATAGCTAAAATAGCAATCATACCCGAGCTTGGGTCAGCATAGCTGATTTGTGGGGTTTTCATCTTTTCCGTGGATAAAGCTGTCAAATTTGATTATGGTTCTTTATGTTTGTTAATAAAATTCACCGAATATTGATCCAGACGCAATTTGTAGCATATACTTTGTATCAAGTAAGACAAGCTCATTACATTTTTCATATTTTGTGTACGTAGTGTTCTTCATTATTCAGCTAATTTTGACAGCTGTACCACGGAATTTCTTATGCAAGCGCCTAATAGATAATTCTACCATCGCACAGCTTAAACACAAATATTTCGTCACCACACAAACAATTATTCAACACTATCTGCAACGGCAAATAACTTTCGATAAAATACACAAACTTTCTATGCAATTCAACCTGACAGCCAATTATTCCAACAACAAGAGCAGAAGGATTTTTTTCCTCCATGTTCTCTTTCTCAGTGTGAGATAGCTTTACGAACATAGAGTAAATCTTAGAAGAGAGAATATTTGACTCATCTACTTTCCTTTCACACTCTTCGTGGTGAGGTCGGTGTGATAGAGAGATGTTTGACGAAAAGTGGCATAAACCAGGTGGAATTTCAATAACTTCTGACTATAATTTTTCATGTCGGTTTGGTGAAAAACTGTAAAATTTAAATGTGTTTTACACGTTTCTATTGACTGTTATGGTTAGCATACATTTGAGTTGTATTTAACACAATAATTTTAACACACAAAACGAAATACCGTTGTTGTTATTTTGTTGGTTGTTTTGAACCATTGCCTCTATCTGGTATTATTGAAGTAATTCATATTAGCATCGAACTTTCATATCACACCAAGCCAAATGTCATAAATTTGCTTTGAGAAATGTTAAGTCTAGTATAGTAATTATTTTATGTTTACGAATGGCCGGGCTAGTGTTAGCTGAATGTTAATGTATGAGAATTGTATTTCTAACGTTAAGAGGCGTTTATGTGTACCTAGCTTTTGAAGTTTTCTAGCTCTCAATCCACCAAACGTGTGTATGGCGGTACAAAAATCAGCAACTTATGGAAATTATACTCCGAAAACTGCGAAATCGCGGATGCCTAAACATGGCTTTACTCTTCGTCAATCGGTGGGAAATGTGTATTAGAATGAATTTCTAGTTCTAGTTTTAGTTCTAGAATCTAGTTCATATTTGGTATGGTCCAGGGGGTTCTATGCCAAAGCTGATCAACCTTAGAGTTGGGAAAACATACTGAATAAAGTATGAAAGAGAATTAGCAAATTAGGAAGTATGTAGGGTTGCTCAATGCGGTTTTCACACAACTGCCTTTGTGCATTGAACTAAACCTACAAAACTTATAAACTGAGAGTGTTTCCGTGATAATTAAAAAACCGTTTCCCATTACATCCCATGAAGGGATTGGGGAGAGCTTCTCACAACCAGTGAGCTGTGCGCTTTCTAATTTTTCACTCACTGATTGGGACCTACAGTTTTTACACCGATTCCGTCACTATGCGAGGTGTCCGCCGCCGAAAGAAAATTTTTTTTTAAGGTGGTCAGAGCAGGGATCGAACCCAGGTTCTCATATACAAGAGGCGCGCACACTACCCATTGCACCACATGATAATTAAACCGAAGAAAATGCGATAACAGGTGAAATGAAGCAAAATGTAATGAAGTGTTAGAGTAAAATTATTACATTTTTCGCATTCTGCATGGGTTGCCAAGTTTGTATTACTCTGTAGTCCCATTTTTCAAGTGACTTTTCTTGGTTTCCGGTCTAAGAAACACCGCTGTTGCGGACTCTGTGTATATTACTATATGGAGTTCTTGCATTTCATCTACATTTATTATCATTACAAAATTGTGTAAGCTCACACAAGGTTTTGCAAACCCATTAAGGTGGATAAAAGTTTTCTTCGGACAAAATTAGACATTTGTATGTCGTGTAGTAATCTTCTAATAAAAAATGTCTTCTTTCCGACTTTCTTTTATATCAATCGATCGACTGTGACATTTGTAATTTGATATTTAGTATTGCACGAATCTACCATAACAATGTGGCCACTACAGAAATTGGACAGAAATTTGGGCACTATAGGCAGAAAAGTTTCTTCAAAATGCTCTTGGCTCAAAATAATCTTGTTTAGTCATCATGTGTGCCTAATACGTTTACTCATAGAGTAATATCATATAGAGCTGCCATCTTCCTCATCTGACATTTCGTTTCACACTCTCCGTGGTGCGGTCGGTGAGATAGAGGGTTATTTGACGTAAATTGACTTACTATACTCGGTGGAATTATAAAAACTTAAATTGTTGTTTTCGTTTTGATGAAACACTGTGAAATTATTTTGGACTTTTTTTTATAGTTTATTGTTAGTATACTTATATATTTGTTTCCACAAAATGTTAACGCACAAAACGAAATGCTGTTGCTGTTCTCTTTTTGGTTGGTTTGAGCCAGTTGCTATGTCAAACTTCATAAATTTACTGAGCGAAATCTTTTCTCTATACTAATTTCTCTAATGCGTGCTGAAAATGCGTTTCAGACTTTATTTGGGCCCAGTTCAACCGATAGTTTTTGAACTCATTAGTATCATCCCAATCTCTGAATTATACGGTAAACCAACTATTCAACTTCATTTCCCAGCCATCCTTGTGTATCTCCAAAAAAATTGTTTTTCGGGTTCTAATTGTATCACGACGCATAGGCTGGATCTATAACAGTAACCTTTAACTTCTATAAGGCAGATAAGATATAATTGTTAAACAATTGATGGACGGGAATTCTGTAACTAGTTAACAACAAAAATCGGTAGTTAAATTGTCAACACAAAGCCATATATACCAAGATGTTGGAAGAAGAAAATTTTGATTTCTTATAGATAGCTAAGGGTAGAATTTGAATTTCTATTTAAACGTTGACAATATGATATTTTTATTTAAATTTTTGTTTGATTAGTTGCTTATTGGTGATTCTTTCTACAAGGCGGCGCAAAGTTAGTCATCCAATTTTATCTTTGAATAATCATCCGCAAGATAATAATGGTTCGCGTTCCTGTCAAATATGCTCCTTAAGGATTGCGAATAGTGTATTCAAATCCGAAACCGGTTAACCGAATTCCGGTCTGTTAACCATATGTGGGTATTCCAGAAATTGCTATTTTCGAATAACCGGTTTCACAGTTTTACCTTTTTCATAGCTCAGTATGACTACTGACCCCATCATACTTATACAGACACAATAGACTTTGCCATAATATTTCTCTCAGCAAATTTCTGACATTTGGCCTGGTGTGATATGAATGTTCGTTGTTGAAACAAATTACTTCAATAATATCAGATAGAGGCAATTGTGCAACACAACCAACAAAATAACAACAACGGTATTTCGTTTTGTGTGTTAAAATTATTGTGCTAAATACAACACAAATGTATGTGCACAATAACAGTCAATAAAAAAGTGTAAAACACATTTAAATTTCACAGTTTTTAAGTCAGAAGTTATTGTAATTTTTAAAGTCAGAAGTTATTGTAATTCAACCTGGTGTATGTCACTTTTCGTCAAACATCTCTCAATCACACGGACCGCACCACGAAGAGTGTGAAAGGAAACATCAGATGAGTCCAATATTGTTTCTAGTAAGATTTACTCTATGGACTTTGCCAACGAATTATTTCGCCGATAATTTTCCAAAATTAGTTGTTCAATGGCAGTATAAGTCATATCTGGTAACTCCGATTTAGATGCTAGTTCCGGAACTTATAACAACACAGATGCAAAAACCACCGTATTCACCCTCCAAAATGAAGTACAAAACGTCCAAAGAAATACTTCCTCAACAATAATTTTGCCTAATTGGGTAAGCCAAATATGTATGAGAGCAGATGGTTGACTAAAATAAATAAAAATAAAAATTTGGAAGTTAAACCCCCCGTTATTTCGAAACAGATGACCAATTTGAAACCCAGATTACTTGTTGAAGTCTAAAAATTTACAAAATTGGCTCGGGAAAATATTGGGAAATATTAAAAATTTTCTTCCAAAGTTCGAAGGCTGCAACTCAAACTACCAGAAATCCATGAAATAAACTTTATTGAAATAGAGTTCCATCAACGCAGTTTGTGCAACTACTTGTGAAACTAATTTGTCAATCCCTATCCTTGGTGGAGAAAACTAGTCGTGTACATGTTCTCGTCTGGTGCGTTCAGTGGAAAATATTGCGGCTGTAGCTGAAAGTGCGTTCGATCAGCCGTCAACATCAATTCGTCACCTTTCACAGAACTGAACATTTCTCCCACATCTTTACCCAGAATTTTGAGCGTTTTTACGGAAAAATCATATTTCCCGATGAAGCTCACTTTCATCTCTGGGGTTGCGTTAACAAATAAAATTGTCGCCTTTGGGGCTCGGAAAACCACGCGTCGTCGAGGAGAAGCCAATGCATCCACAACGAGTGACTGTTGGGTACGGTTTTTTGGCATAGCGGTACCATAGGGCCATTTTTCTTTCATAATGAGCAAGGAGCCGCCGAAACCGTCAATGGCGAGCGTTATCGTCCCACGCTCAGCGATTTTTTACTGACGGAACGGCGCTACGACCCACACAGCCACCGTCAGAACCGATATTTTGCGCACTGTGTTCGAAAACCGCATAACCAGCCGAAACTCGGAAGCCCGTTGGCCTCCTCGCAGCTGCGATTTGACCCCGTTAGAATATTATCTCTGCAGCGCCGTAAAACAGAAGTGTTACACAAACAATCCCGAGTCTTTGAGGACTTAAACCACGAAATAGAGGCCTAATCTATCGACAATGTTTATTATTTGGATGAAATTATATGTTTATTGTTTTAAATTTTTAATTATGGTAGTAATGAAGATTATTTGATTAAATTATTGTCAGGTTTTGTACCTTTTAGGGGTGCCAAGCTAAACGTGCTAAAATATACTATTTTGTAAAACAGGAAAATTTAATTTTTTATTAACTAATATTGGAAAACAACGTGGCCTCATACAGTTACACGCAATTATAGGTAATAAAAAAGAAACACACTTGTCGATTTTAACAGAATATGTGATTTATGATGAAATTGGTATTATTCGTTTTATAATGTGATGGTAGCTCTTGTCATCTTAACACAATAAGCGTGTTTGGTTACACCGCTGGCTTATATATTCGCTTGTTTTGTATGAAGCACTTAGCGAAGACTTAGCTAGAACTTAGCGACGAGATTCATTTTCGCTAAGTTTAAAACAAAAAAATTTTGTCATCTTTTACCGTTTTTAACCATTTTCCATATTTTTGAATAAAACGACTTCTCGCTAAAAAGCCGTTTTCTTTGCAACTTAGCAAGCGATAATCGCTTGCTTGTAACCAAAACACGACTAATGTTAAGTCGCCATCTGATGCTAACGTCATCTACTTCAAAGGGTAATCTTGAATCAACAATTTGCTTTATTATCCAACATCTTGCTATATATGTATTTATGTCTTTTACAAAATGCATAAAATTTCAATAAAAATGTTCAAATTTTGCCAATTTAATAACCAATTTTTATCGTTAATATGTTACAGTATTACCATGATGGTCATTTAAAGCTTTCTTCTTGAAATACTTTACCCATTTAATATGGTTTATTAGTTTATAGTGTAAATATATTTTTTAAGCACACAGTAATAACCAAAAACTGTAATAGAATATAATTGTATTTCCCACTAGTTATGAAATAGAAATAGTCAATCAATTTTTATTTCTGTTTTGGAACTATCTGGTGAATTAAAGTATGGAACTAGTTCCTTCCTTCAACAAGGCGAATCGAAAAAGGACCAATCTCTTTAAGGATCTAAAATGTCTAGCTTTACTCCAGAGTGCAATTGAGGGTTTTTGAATTACCTCAACTGCGTATATAGCTACAAGTTTTTCGATACATCTTAACCCAGCAAAAAATATTAGAAGCATTCCATGGGATTCAGTTTGCACTAGTTTTAGAAATGAAGTATTAACAATTTATCGACTGCATCTTAAATTACTTTCAAAAAGATGTTATGACAATGTTGCTCCAAGTGAACAAGCAATCATTTTTTTTTGTTTAATAAACAAAAATTTTGCATATATGAAAAACCGAAAGTGACCATTTCAAACCAATATATTTGTAACTTCCACCGGATTTTTGTATATAACTGTTTAGTTCAGAATTAGCCTGAAGTATACTTCTAACACTGTCCGACAGTCCATGTTACACTTAAACCGGGTGATATACGTCTGAAACTATAAGCAAAATGGAATTAATTGGCGTTTTCAGTTTTTCATTTTCTCATCCTGTTGCCCCATAAAAGGACTACAAATTTTCGAGGGATAACATTTTTCAAACAAAAAAAGGTAATACTTATTCTCACCCTACGATACCGATATAGGTGCCAAATTAAAGAAGAATTAAGGAAATTTTTTAATCTTTTTTATCCTGGAACGGTATAAATAAAAAATAATAAAAATGGCCATAATTCTCTTCTTTAATTTGACACCTATATCGATCGGTATCGTAGGGTGCGAATAAGTATTTAACATTTGTTTTTTTTTTTTGAAAAATGTTATCCCTTGAAAATTTGTAGTCCTTATATGGGGTAACAGGATGAGAAAATGAAAAACTGAAAACGCAAATGAACTCCAATTTGCCAATAGTTTCAGACGTATATCATCCGGTTCAAGTGTAACGACTTTTTGTTAAATAGTCGTACGGTGTAATACACGAGAAGTTTTAGAGTGGAATTCACTGTAGTTCAAATTATATGTCAATAACTATAATAGAATGCGGGTTTATGTCCGATGGTTTATGAAATATCGCATTAAAGCACTACGATATTTGTGGAATAATACCGTACCATTAAAGTTTAACTTCTAAAATTATTAATTTTATTGCCCTTTATTTCAGTCGCACATAAACAAAAAAAATTTTTGGAAATTCAAATTCATGTTTTTGAATGTTTTCACAAAAAATCCACTTGGATGACACAGATTTAAATCTGAAACAGATGTAAATTTATTTAGCATTATCCAAAATGTAACTACAAAAGTTACATTTATGGACACTCGTCAAAAAAAGTAATAATGGACGATACAAAAAAGTACACCCTTCCAAAGCCAAGCCCATGGTCGATGCAAAAAAAGTACACCATTCCAAAGCAAAGCCTATGATAAATCCACTAGTGTTAATATGATACAATTTTCCATTGATTCCGGTTCAGGTATCTATTACTTGTTCACCTTTCTTGGAAGGAATTTTTTTGCTGGGACTGAATAAAAATGTTATTCATATTTTACTATTATCATTATAGTGAATTAAAATGTTTTTATTTTATTATGTATTTTTCTCGCTTTCCGTTGCAGTTCGTTTGAGTTCGAGCCAGAAAAGTTTTCTGTCCACACCTGAATACATACGATACGCTCAAAAAAAATTAACAATATTTAATTAAAATAAGCTAAATATCTGTAGAATATTCTTGTGGAGAAATTGTATGCGTAAGAAATTATATACTTCCTATTTGTAGAGTTGTATATAGTACTATTTAACCTGACCTGTTTGTTAACAGATATAATCTAAATCCAACAAAAAGCTTAATAATTGCTAACCAATGTGATATATATTGATCTCTTATGTCAGTGATCATCTTCGGTTTTTATGTCCAAAAATCTTCTAATTATCTTCAAATATGATATTAATAAATAATTTGGGTTTTCCGCAGAAACTTAATTTGAACTTAAATGCTCAGCAAGTCGTGAGCATTTAAATTCATCTTATGTCACATAAAAATTACATAACATTACATAAATAATTGTCGGAAAAGATGAGACAACCAGACAACACAGCATTTATTGATATTTTGACTGACCTTCGGAGGGATCTAGCTATATTTTATTTGATGTACCTAACCCAGCCATCCTTAAACAGTGCAAATATTCAGAATTCATGCGCAGTATGTGCTATTGAATGCGACAAGGAATGCCGATGATGTAAACGTGGAGAACATTATGCCAGGCGATATCACCAAAATTATAAAAGGAGTTGGAAATATGCAATGGAGAGAGAGTGATACTTAACTTAAATATTAACATTGAGCAAGGACTTGTGAATGGTGCATTGGGTACTGTCACTTAAATTGCCTGGGATTTATTCCGTCATGGTCAAATATATAAATCCGACAGTCCATTTGACAGTATCGACTTTGGTTTAGATGGAATTAATTTGATCAAATCGTTTCCGACACTACGCAACTAAATAGTTAGATACAATCGAGCGAACACAGCTCCCACTAACACTATGTTGGGACTGGGCAGTCCATAAAATGCAAGGATGGGCAGTGAACCACACTCTTGAATACCTCAGGTCTGCATTATTTGCTAAAGGACATTATTTGCTAAAAGGACATTTATTTTGCATTTTGATTCTAAATGAATGAAATCAGAAATACTGGTTTTTATTGTTAGCCGCGAACGTAGTAACTATTTGACGCATTCACTTTTGAAGTGAATGTCTTGATTGTCATTCAAGACATTCATTGCAAAGGTTTAGTCTATCTGTATGGGGTTAGTGATCTGTATGGGGCGAGGCAAAGTTATTGTATACTTTTTAGTTCGTCTTAAAAAGGTGCTATATTATAAAAGTTTTTAATTTAAATAATTATATACTTTATACAGTTAGTTTTATATTCCTTGGTTAACTAACTCTGGAGCTAACACCTAGCCCGTAAAGTTTAATCTACCAAATTTTAATGCTTAAAATTAAAGTTTTGAAACTGTATACATTTTCGTATTACTTTTTTTCAATTCTATAAGGGATTTACAGTTTTTCTTTATTGCTCTAAGTAACTAAATACAATTTGCAAGTTTATTAAATTTTATTGCAATTACTCAAAGTAAGAGTAATTTCTAAAATATGTTCACTACTTTATTTCAATACTATATGAAATAATGGATTTAAATTTTGTTTACTCTTGCCTTAAATAAGTAAATATGCTTTGATTTGAAAGTTCATCAAATATTGTTGTGATACTCAGTCTGATTTACCTTTGGAAACCAATTTTCTGGGTGTATGTAGATATATTATTTACATAACAACATACAATCACACATTTACTCGCCCATTATAGTTTGGACAGGAAATTGGAAACATAAAGTTGTACCTCGAACTGAGTGTATCTGAGCTTTTATGTGGTGTTGCTTTTTTGGTACTTTTCCGTTTCCTTTGGGATTGTGTGGGTATGGTGATTTCCGTTATTTATGTGTTGAATGTAGCATGAAGTAATAGAATTGAACCATTTAAATTGGTGCATTGTAAGCAACAACTCGGGGTAATGTAAATGGCTTATTACTTATGGTGACAGTCTTAAAGATAATTGGTTAATCTGTGTATCATCCTTCTTTCCGACTAGGGGCCAAATCACCGCATTCGATATCGACTACTTTACCTTCGAAATGTAGTTAACGTGGATCACGGTACTCGTTATCGAATCGTATTTACTCGAAGTTGTACACGATTGGTAGTTTATTATCGAAATCAAACAAACTACAATTTTTGCACGCAAAAAAGAATGAATGCAAAGAGGAACAAAGAAAGATTTCAGTTGAAAGACGCGAAAAAAATTCAAAGTTGAGAATAAATTGAGTTGAAAATATTTTTTTTGGAAAGAAATTTATAAAAATGTAAGTATTTTTTTATTTTAGCAAAATAAGTTAACACAATATAATTTTACTTGTTTTCAGTGAAAATTAACATCAATTAAAAGACACAGCGGTAGCCGCTTCCAAAAAAAAAAACAGCAACAAAGTCAATGGCAGACAGAAGGAATTGTTGGCGCAATTCATGCTGGAGCATCCCGACTTGGCCAAAAATAAATTCCAAAATTGTGCTCAGGGAAAGGTTAAATGCCAAAACTTATGGAAGCAACTGACCATCAAACTTAATGCCTGGAGCCCTCCAGTCAAAGATGTGTCACGCTGGCGAAAGGTAATGTTAAACATATTTTATTTTGTTCATTTATATTTATATAGCCAATAAATTAAAATTTCTAATATTATTAGGTTTATGCTGATCAAAAGCATAACACAAAAAAGAAGCTTTCGCACAACAAGGCATCTTCAAAGACAACTGGAAGTGGCCCATACGACGAAAAAATCCTGACTACTGCGGAGGAGAAAATTATGAAAGCAGCTGGACGAACTGCGGCAGTGTCAGGATTAGTCACAGTAAAATGTTTTGGCAGTGCCACCAACCAAACTAGTGCCCAAAGTGAAGCTGAAGACAAAAAGAGTAGTGGTGGAATGTCGGAGGTAGAACTTTCAGATATTGAGTTGCCCACTACTTCGCAAAGACGCAGGTCGCATACAAGAAAGTCATTCCCGGCTTTGTGTTGAAAACTGCCTCTGGCACGAAGGTTTAGTGTAGCGGCAATCTTTAATACTGGAGGTACGGACGTCAACATATGACCAGCAAAACTTATTTTCTCCAGTACATACTTGAATGACTCCTTCGACAATCGAAAACGTCTTTTAAATCTATGGAAGTTGGATATTTTTCGTATTTAAAATCACTCACTTCAAAACAACTACAACTTACTCAACTTCAGGCAATGACAAAGGATTGTTTTTTTCGAGAATACATTTGATTCATCCTCCGAATCCGACGATGAAGACAACAAAAAAACACAAGGATTCATTTTCAAAGTTAAATTTTCCGTATAATACAAAACAATTTTCACAGTTGACTACTTTTGCCTTCCTCTTTCCTGTTGTTTTTCGTAACACCATATGCTTACAGCAATGTAAAAAAGAGTAGTAGACAAAATAGATTCCGATCGACTGCCGTGATCCAAAAAGTTTCGACTATCGAAATGTTTTACTATACGAAAGTGAACTCGATAACGAATGCGGTGATTTGGCCCCAGAATAGCTTTTTATTTCGTTTTGATTCAATAACACTATGCAACAAAATTTAGCTTTTTGCTTTGGGGCTGGACGATTCCTGCGCCAAATTATAACACTAGGTGAGTATAGTCAAACCTTAAAAATGTAGACCGCTGTGTAGCTACACTTTTTTTATGGGCGTGGCAAATTTGAATGTTTTTATCCGATACTGTCCGAGATAAATTTAAAAATGGAGTAAATTTAAAAAGCGAATTCTTGTGATAACATGTCATAACATCCCATGTATTCAGTGAAATTTGACAGGGATTATTTTCGTAGAACATTAGAATGCTCTATTTCAAAGTTTAAAGGGTCCCTTTCCTCCTTTGTTCAAATAGTACCAAAAATGTACACTAAAAGGACCAGCTACGGATTCATAATGTTCCACGAATTTATTCCTCATTAAATTTCATTATGGTTCGTCGTAGACAAAAATTCTCTATCTTTATTTCCAGACGTCCTTTTTTGCAACAAGGCCAAGTAAACTGCACCAAAATAATCGGCAAAATATCCATATGTTCTGCCAATTTATTGTGGAATAGATTTTACTAGATGATTTCGAAGACGAGTATCGTTCGTCTTGGATTTGCATATGATCTTGTAGTTCTTTTTTACTACTTTAAATCTTGAAGTCTTAAAATTTAAATCTGAAATGGTTTATTTGGAAACTATATGTTCTACAAATATATTGTCAAACAAATATGTGTAATTGCTCATGAAATTTGTCTTTAATGCACAGTGCAACACGAAAAAATATAACCATATACGGACACCACTTCGTGATAAAAGACCAAAAAAATAAGACCCGTGTCTCCCAGTTTTGCCCAAAGTCATGCACTTTTTTTTTGGGCCCTCAAAGATTTGGGGCCTCGGTGTCATTTTTGCAGAAAAGTGTTCATTTTGTCATGCTCATATCTTGCAAACCGTTTGGACTTTTGCTTAGTGTGATTAGTTATAGCTCTTGTCATAAAGAAAACACTGTGAACATATAAAATTAGAAAAACTTCATCTTCAAGGTTAAAATCGCAAATAAATTTAAAATATTAGATTTTTCTTTTACCTTTTTCCCCTGTTCAGGCGCATAGGTACCAAACTGTTCAAAATTCAAGGAAACAATCAAGTACCAAAATGTACCTAAGATCTAAGTAAACAACTTTCTAGAACATATGAACTTCCTAGGAATAATTCTTAACACCGTTTACTTCAACATTGAGCTACTATGTTATCTCACCGACCGCAGCAGCACAGGCAAAGCAGTAAGTAAGCTAAGCACACGCAACAAGGGACGCAGTACACAATATAGTAAAAAACGACACGGCGCTCAAGAACAAAATTTATAAAGCAACTGTAACAGCCACACTACCAGTGCTTGCACCTGAAAATTTTGTATCACCAAGGCCACCAACTCCAGATCGTAGGACAGAATTTACAGGAATGACTAGAGCAAGTGGTGTTACTTGTGAAGATCCATTTGATACCGATTATGAGCCCCAACAGGGAAGAGATGGACCACAACTAATAACAAAAATGGAAATGGATTTCATTGTGGCCATATTGGGAATATCGCAGCGACTTGCCATATTTTAGACAGCGTTTTTAAAGCAAAGAAAACTCTACTCTACGGCGTACCGCAACCCGCAAGCTGAATTTCAGAGTGATGACAATTCGTTCGCTTACTGCTTTGGTGGAAAAAATGGGAATGAACTACATCGCTAGTGAGTGGAGATTATTTATTGACCTTCCATTCCGCTAGCAATTGGTATTAACATGAAAGAATGCTATGAAACATTGGAAGATTTGCTGTGATTTGAAAGTCATCAACATTTTGCTAGGGATCCACGATAAGGACGGCTTTCCAAAATTATCTTCGGAAAATTTTTCACTTTAGCGGCAACCTAAACGCTACCTAAGCGCTACCTAAACGGTGTTAAGTATTAGGGATGTAACGAACGTTTGTATTCGCATATGCGAATGCGAATTATTCGCTTCATTTTTAGTGTTCGCATTCGCTAAAATAAGCGAATGTTGTACCGAAAAAAATAGCATGTTCAGCAAGAAACGTCAGCAAAGTGAACACAGCCAACCATGGTAAAATATGTAAGGTAAACGCAGTGCGAATTATTGTAATTTTAGGCAACAAAAACATTGGAAACGTAGCGCTAGAGTATCTCTTTTGAGCTTATCAACGGATTCCAGGGAATAAATTTAACATTGAGATGTGCAAGTATAGAGGGCAATCACACTGGAGATGTTATTCAAAAAATTTTCCATCTTATATAAAGAATGTGATTGACGCACTCATTTACGAGTTGACATGGAGATTTGGAGAGCTACATCAAACATCAATATTTGCAGTATCAACGTATTTAGATCCCGATATAAATTTAAGTTTATTAGCACATTCGTCCAAGAATATTTACATTCTGAAGTTAATTTTCAATAACTCCATTAAAGAAAAAGAGGAAAGAAATGTCAACGTCCCGTAAAAGCTTTTGTAATTCGCGGCCAAAAAACGTACCATCTCAGATTCAAAAAGTTATGAAGCATTTTTTAAATAAAAGCCAAGGAAAGTTTTTCCGCTAGAGTATTGTGATATCATTTCAGCCCGGACGCGATTTTATCATTAACTGTAGATGCTTCGAATATAGCCATAGGAGGCGTTTTACCGAACGTTTAGCTTTCTTCTCAAAAAAGCTTTCTACCGCTGAATCAAAATACAGTGCGTTTGATCGCTAGTTACTGGCAATATATTTGAACATTAAACACTTCAGGCATTTTTTGGAAGGTAAATCTTTTATTGTATATAAGGATCACAAGCCATTGGCACAAGTCTTGGACACTCGTGTCGACGTTGGCCTAGGTAAACACGTCACATGGAATACATCGCACAATTCACGAGCGACATACGGTATATCAAAGGTGACACAAACGTTGTAGCAGACACACTTTCTAGACATGCGTCAAATTCAATTTAGTTGAGTTTGCAAATGAACAGACTAAGGATTCAGTTTTGAAAGAACTCGTGAAAGATAACGGCTCTTACAAACTTAGAAGAGTAGAAATTCCTTTACATAATGTTCATATTTGGTGTGAGGAGTCTAGAGATAAGTTGCGACCATATAAGTTTGAGAAGGTTGGAACAAGAACCTCGAGGCGACTGGTGGTTGCTCCCTATTTTTGGCCTTCCATGAATAATGAGATAAATGGGTGGGTGACACACTGTTTACCCCGCCAGAAATCAAAGGTGAACAAACATACGAAATCAAGGGTAGAGAAAATTCAGATTCCTTCGGGGAGAGTTGAGCATGTGCATATGTAAATCGTCCGTCCATTACCTGCTTCCAAGGGTTATCGTTACATTTTAACGATTATTGATAGAATTACCCGGTTGCCGGAAACATATCCATTAAGAGATATCAAGGTGAGGTCAGTTTCCAAAACTTTTGTGAATAACTATACTCCTAGATTCGTTGTTCCTCTTCGAAATACAACATCAGGGTGCACAGTTTACTTCATTGGGTTTTAGAGAACTCACAAAAATGCTCGGTATTGATACAATTTTAACGACGGCCTATCATCCACAGTCTAATGGTGTGGTAGAGCGTTTTCATAAGTAACTCAAATTGGTCTGATGAATTGCCTATTGTTTTGTTGGGTTTGCGGTTTGTTTTTAAAGAGGATATTGAAGCTTAGGCCAGGAGATTTAGTGGTAGATTCTGAGAAATTGTGTGGTAGTTCCGAATTTGTGGCGAAAATTAGAGGTAATTTTAAAAATGTGAGGTCGAGAATTTCTCACCACAGTAACATGACAAAAATATACATACCCGAGCATCTCAATGACCATAGGTATGTTTTTGTCAGGAAGGATATGAATAAGTTGGTATTATCTTACCTGTATGAGGGGCCTTCAATTCAAAATAGTTTAAACTTAATATGAATAGTATAATAAAAAAACGTTTCAATTGATAGGTTAAAGCCAGCATATATAGAGAAGAAAATATCAGATATAAATGCAAAGTTGAAAAAGTCGGTCACATTTAATTTGAATGATATTTTTTTTAAAGAGGGGGGGGGTAATGTAGTGGCGTTAATTTCTCAATATTTTCAATTCATTTGTAAATTATATAATTGTTATAGTTTTAATATTTATTGGAAAAGCATGTGAATTATTATTTGTTGGTCAGTTGTTACGTACACTTTGTCAGAGATATAATAATCATATAATCAATTTTCATACCACCAAAATACGCTTTTTTTCCATTGTATATGATTCATAATATTGTATGTATATATTTATCATTTTTGCTTTTCTTATATTTCATTAATAATTTTGTAGAACATAAATTGTGTATAACCATTCAAATATACTTAAATAAAGTTCGTTTCAAACATCGTGTCAAATTTTCTGTTAATTTTAATGTTGTTTAAAATTTTAAAAATGTAATCACAAGTATTCATTGAAATAGTTTTAATTTAAATTGTTTGTTTCATTCATTTTATTAGCCATTTTGTTGATAGTAATACTCAGACGAATTTAGACAACTTACAATTTTAAAAGGACGAATTTTGCAATGATTTTCCGTAATTTTCGACGATTTTGTAACTCTGAAAGTTTATGGAAACAATATCATTATAATTGGAAAATCGAATCCAGATTACGAATCCATGACATAGATGATCGACTATGAAGTAAGAAATTTATAGGAAACAGAGTAAATAGACGAGAGAGCGACCAGAAGCAAACCATGCAGCACACTTAGTTTAAATAGTGTCTGATTAATACTAATGATAACTAAGTTATGTTTTGTTGCATCGAACGAAATTACGCATTCCCTTTTATTTCTATTCGTTTCATGTCCAACCAAACAGTAACACACAACAGCAACTCGAACTCGATGAAATGGCTTACTACCTAGTCGCACAGTGGAAAATCGTAGTGTAAGCCCACCTCATAATTGGCTTTTCAAAATGTCAGAATTTCGCTACAAATGAAGTTTTATTGTCAAACTTAATAATTTGTCAGACATATTACACAGTTTGTCAATAGAAGTATTTCGACCGAATTCACTACTTTCTTCCAAAACGATTTATGAATATACAAAACCAATATATTCAAAGGCATATTGTGAATATATTTAATTTCATACAGATACTTATTTACTTATCCGGTCTTTAATAGCCCCGAGGGGTCAGGGACTTTACAAACCGAATATAACATATTTCGCCAACCATATCGATCTTCTCCTATTTCCCACCAGTTGACAATACTAAGTGGAAGCAGGGATTCCTCAACCTGATCCCTCCTGCGGAGTCTTGGTCTTCCTATTTTTCGCTTTCCTTTGAGTTCGGTTTTGGAAACCCTTCGTGCTGGACCGTCTTCATCCATTCTACTGATATGGCCTAGCCAGCGTAATCGCGTTAGTTTGATCCGCTTAACTATGTCAATATCAGGCTAAAGCTCATACAGTTCATGGTTCATGCGTCGCCGATACTCGCCGTTGTGCACTATAGGGCCATAAATGTTTCGGAGTATTCTCCCTCGAAGATTCCTATAGATGTTTCGTCTCCTTGCGATTAGACCCAGCATTCTGCGTCATAAAACAAGACAGGTTGTATGAGACTCTCGTATAGTTGGTCTTTTGTTACTCGAGAGAGGGCTTTATCCCTAAAGTGCTTGCTTAGCCCAAAATAGCATCTATTCGCAAGGCAGATTCGTTCACCACCTCGAAATTATAACGGTTATCAACGTTCACGCCTTGGTTTAATCGCGTGGAGGCCCTGCTCGTTGAAACCATTAACTTTGTCTTGTCCTCATTTACCGTCAGACCCACTTTTGCTGGCTCCTTCTCAATTCTCGAAAATACCGCAGTTACTCTGCGTCCAATGATATCTATATAATCAGCCTACGCGAGAAGCATGTGACTTTTGCTGCTGATGGTTTGGTTCATATTAGAGTTGGGTAATTCATGAACTACATAGTTCATTTAGAATGACCTGACATCACACCAACGAATATAATGCTCATATTCGATGTGGAGAGTATGTTCGTGATTGTTTTGTACGGGCACCTTAAATGAACGAGTTCGAGAACTAGTGTACGAGTTCGACACAAGTCTAGTTCCTGTTGACTGCAGCATTCCTCAGAATAATCTCTATTAATATGTTAAAGAGATCGCACGATAGATAGGGTGTCACCTCGTCTGAAGCCTCGCTTAGTTTCGTAAGGTTCGGTAAGATCCTTACCAACTTTCACTGCGGATTTGGTGTTCGTCAAGGACATCCTGCAAAGGAGTATAAGTTTTGCAGGAATACCAAGCGCAGACATTGCTTCGTAGAGTTTCCCCCGTATCGGGCTATCGAAGGCCGCCTCATAATCGACAAATAACTGATAGGTGTCGACTTGTTTTTCGTAGGTCTTCTCCAGGATTTGGTGTAGCGTGAACTTCTGGTCGGTTGTCGATTTTCCAGGCCTAAAGCCATACTGGTATGGTCCAATGAGGTCAGCTATAATTGGTTTTAGTCTTTGGCACATTATGCTTGATAGAACCTTATATGCTATGGATAAAAGGCTCATTCCACGGTACTTGGCACAGAGACTCGGGCCACCTTTTTTAAATATGGAACCTAGTACACTGAGACTCCAATTGCCGGGCATGCATTCATCTAAGCAAATTTTGCTATTGAGCTGATGCATGCACCTTATCAGCTCATCGCCGCCAGACTTAAACAGCTCCGCCTGTAATCCATCGGCTCCTGAGGCTTTGTTGTTCTTAAGCAGGGCAATAGATGTTCTGACCTCGTCTTGGTGGAGGGAGACAATCGACGCCGTCGTTCAAATTTTCATCGATTGTCTCGTCATTGGATATCTCAGGTGCCAATAGCGCAGAAAAATGATCTCTCTATATTTCCAACATACTCTGCACATCTGCGATGAGATGTCAGTCCTTCTCTTTACATAAGGGGGATCCTGAACCATATCCAATGATATTATCCATTAGTCCCGTTTTTGGCTTTTTGGTAGAATTTTGGGCTTCCTTCTTCCTTCTGTATGTCTGAATTTTCTCACTCTCGCGCTTTCTCCACTGCCGTTTCTTATGCCTAAAGAGACGGTTTACCTCCATTATTTCTCTCTATACCGCTCACTCGCAGCTCGCGTTGCAATTGACTAAAGCATTGCCATTGCCATCTCCAAATTGCCAACATAATCTTCACATCTGCGATGAGATTTCCGTCCTTGTCTTTACAGAACGGGGGCCCTGAACCATGCATATTAGTTCCGTTTTTGACTTTTTGGTAGAATTTTCGGGCTTCGTTCTTCCTTCCTTATGACTCAATTTTCTCACTCTCGCGCTTTCTCCACTGCCGTTTCTTACGCCTAAAGAGACGGTTTACCTCCTTTCTTTTCTCCCTATACCGATCAGTTGCAGCTCGCGTTGCAATTGACTGAAGCATTACCATACGTGCAGCGTTCTTTTCGCAATGCGACACTCTTCATAGTACAATGGTTTATTGCGAAGCGGTTTTTCAAACCAAGTACGGTTGTTGCGGCAGTTTTTATAGTCGGAAATGGGTTTCCACTGCGCTTCAGGATCGTCATCGGGAGGGGGTGGGTTCTGTCCCAAAAGTTGCGAGAGCTTCCTTGAGTAGGCTGGCCAGCTTCCTCTGCGTCTGGGTTCGTACGATTTTCGCTGTACTTAATCTTGTGCTATCCTTTGCTACTACCAGGTAGTGATCAGAATCGATGTTAGCTCCTCTGATCCCTCGTACGTCCATTACACTGGATGAGTACCTTCCATCAATTACCACGTGATCAATTTAGTTCTTCGTTGTTTGATCAGGTGACACCCAATTAGCCTTGTGGATGTCTTTAAGTTGGAATCTTGTACCACTTATGACCATGTTTTTTGCCGCGGCAAAGTCGTTTATTTTTCTTGTGCAGCCATGTGCTGCCCAGCGCATTTCCTGGATAGCGGTAAAGTCAGCCTTATAACTTTCGAGGACATCTGCCAATTGGATGCTTGCACCGGATCTACATAGAGTTCTCACATTCCATGTGCATATCCGTAAATCGTGGTGCTTATAACGTTTGCGCGGATCGTCAACAAATGGGGCTTGTTTATGTTTTCTCTTTTTTTGTATTTTCACTGCCTTTATGAACGGTGGAGGGAGGCAAACCTAGTCCACCGGGTGTTTTCATTTTATCTACTGCCAGGATATTTGATTGCAGCCGCCCATTATGGAGCAGACGCTGACCTGGAAGCAATATGTCGAACCTGGATTTTCTTCTTTTGGTTTTTAATCCGCCGTTGGCCCATATGTTTGGCTCATCCGACTTCTAAAGGACAAAAAAATATGCCCAATAGCTTGATGAGCTTCAGCGACATCAGTTACCTACTAAGCCTGAGACACATCAGTGATCGCATAACCAAATCTGCTCATTTATTTTCGCCTTCTCACTCTATCTAGCTAACGGAGGTTTCCGATAAAGCCATTGCCCAGGACATACTGCGTAGAAGTAGTGAGCTGCTTGGACTGCCCAATGAAGGAATGATTTCTGGCCACTCCCAAGTGAATGGCTATTGGAAACATTAAGGTATAAGTTTTAATTTTTGGTTTCCTGAGCCTTTTTGTTTATAATACAATATAAGCAAAATATATGAACAATAAACAAGTTCAATACTTAATGGCCAGTTTCACAGTTGAAAATTCTCAATTTCAATGTGGTTTAAATGCCCGACGCTTGTCATTTTAATGTCATTTAATATGAAAAATGTCTGTGAGCTTTTAAATTGAGCTTTTAAATGACGAATGTGAAACTCGCCCTAGGACTATAATGAATTTTCTGAATTTTTTTATAAAAATTCAAAAGTACCATGCTATGATAGAAAATTAGTGTAAATAGTAATAATATCTACAAATTAGAAATGTATTACGCCCTTCCTCACGGGGCAAGAGAGTTTATCTCAAATAAATTGACTTAAGACTAAATATAAGAGATAAATAACAAATACAAATTGTTAAATGTGAAAGTTTATGTGAATGTGAAGTGTAATCAGGAAAAATTAAACTAATTTCACTAGCCTCTGTAAGTGCCAATAAGAGCTTTATCATAAAAACTGTGACGATTGTGGACAGAAAAATTTGGGCGTGTTTCATTTATGGAACCAACCGGTGATAAAAAATTAGTGTTACTCCAACCAAAATTTTTTTGATCATCAAAAATATTTTTAATTAATCCATTTTCATGAATTGTGATTCTAGAGATAAATCTGTCAAGCCTATCACAAATATAAAGATCGATCGGAACAACTCTTTCAGGTACCACTTATTTTTTACATTTACCTGATGCCTTATGCAAATTGTTTCACATTTGGATGCGTTCAAACGAATTCCCCAGTTTTCGTAAAACTGTTTAACTTTCGATAAATGTGAATATATATTTCGCAAAGCACCTATTGGAGATTCAGCATGTGAATAAAGTAAAGAATCATCGGCGTAAAGGAGACCAATTGACTGATTTTCTATGTGAGGAAAGTCATGAACAAATATATTGTATAAATGAGGAGCCAATATAGAGCCCTGTGGAACTGCCCGACTAACTTCGTCGAAATCGGATAGCTTAGTTTTAAATAATACACAAAATTTCCTATTTGCAAGTAATTCCAAATTTTAATCCAATATTAATCATTTTATAAAGAATTCCACTATGTAAAGTAGTGTCAAATGCTTTTTCAACATCTAAGGACACAGCTACCGTGCACTGCCTCTTTCGAAGATGCCATATTACATCATTATGGAATTTTAACAACGCGTCGGTAGTTGAATGACCCGTTTTAAAACCAAATTGTGTCCATTTTCTTCCTAATGACTTTTTCAAATAGTTGTCCTAAGTTAGAAAGTAATGATATTGGTCTTAAATTATTTAGCTCGGTGTTGCTTAGTTTCTTTTGTACAGAAATAATATTAGAAATTTTCCAATTATCTGGAACATAACAATTATTCAGCCAAATATTAAATATTATTGTGGGAAATTCGAATGCTTTTACTGGAAATTTTTTAGTTTACTTTTTTTTAGTTTAGTTTAGTTTAGTTTATTGGTTTATTTTCGATGATAGAACAATAAGAATACAATTCTTTTATAGTTCAATAGCGTATTACAAATGGAAGTCATTATAATTAAATATATATATGTAACTCAAAGTTCGAAGTAAGATTTTCTTTTTTCCTTTTTATAAGAAACATAAATTTTAAGTAGGTACGATACTAATGAAATTGGAGATATTATCCAGACCGCTAGACTTCTTATTATTACCATCAAGAGATAAACGATGAACTTCCTCGTCCTTTGTAAGAAATGACGAGAATCGATTATTGGTAGCATTTAGGTTTTCGTCGAAGGCGTATAGTTACTGATCTACACTGGTAATAGCGTCATTAACAGTATTTTTTATATTTCCAGTTGTAAAAGATCCGTTGTAATGACCTACCTTGTCCTGTGCCTCTATACCAAATAACCACAAAACCTTGATATTTATATATTATTAATAATACCGCTTTATTGTAATATCACGACCTCTCTCTTCACACGTATAAAGACAACTGAACTATATTTATCTTTTCTCTCTTACATCTTAGCTTCTCTATTGAGTGTCTTGCACAGTCGTTCTCCACATCCCTCCTATATTTTTCAATTTAAGCATCAATTTCGGATTGGCAGATGGGCTTGCAGTTTCGGAATCGATTACTTCTGGATTGCTAGATGGTAATGAAGATTCGTCTCCCGTCGTCTGCATTGGCATGGGTACGCTTCCTGTCGGCTGCTTGTCCTTCTCGCCTATCACTCCCGGAACTCTTTTGACATGACTAATGTTCCTCCTAAATGTTTTCCCACCGCCAGATATTCTCACCTCATTGCCTATTCTCTCCACGACCTCATATTCAGTTGGATCAAACGTCGGTGTCAGTTTATGAGGGAACACTACATTCCGCAACAGCACCTTGTCTCCCACTCCTATATCCGACTCTTTTGCTCGTCTTTTCTTATCTCCCTTCTCCTTCCCTTTTTCCTTGTTAATCATGTCTAGATCTCTCGCCGCCGAGTCCATCATATCGTCAGTAATATTTTGAATTCCTCTAATGTGCGCTGAAAAATTTCTGGTGCTGAGCTGATGCCAAACATCAATCTTTTGTACCGGAAGAGCCCCTTGTGGGTTATGAATGTGGTTATATCTCGACTTGACTCATCAATCTCTATCTGATGGTACGCCCACTTCAGATCCAATCTGGAAAATATCTTCGCTCCTCTTAATTTAGTCATGAAGGTATCAAACGTAGGAAGAGGGTATTTTTCGCGTAATACCGCTTTATTGGCTTGCCGCATGTCTACGCACAGTCGCATTTCACCATTCTCTTTAAAGACTATTACTATTGGCGAAATCCATGAACTTGGCCCCGACACTGGTTCAATAATGTCCAGATTAATAGCTTCTCTTAATTTATTCGCCACTTTATTTTCGAGGGCGACGGGTATACGCCGCATGGGCTGTTGAACAGGCCTCACTGCCGGATCTATTGCCAACTTTATTTTTAAGTGTGCTATTTTAGGGAATGGGCTTTCAACTCCTATTTGATTTACTCCCAATCCTAATTTCAACACATTGAGACAAGTTGAGGTATCACGCCCCAAAAGCGATTGGGCCCCATTCTTGATTACGTAAAATGTGGCTATTATCTCTGGACCTCCCTCCACAGCCACCGGTGCCTCAAAAATGTATAATACCTCCAGTAATTGATTCGCTGCATATGCTCGGAATTGATTAAACGATTGTGTACGAACATTCCACAAAACAGCGCCCTGCTTTTGAAGCCTTGCCCCATCATTTTCACTCAGCAGATTAAACCTCGAGCCTGAGTCAATCACCATTGCCACTGTGTGTCCTCCTATCCAGCATTGAATTGTTTCATCCACCATTTTGTCGTTCTCGATCTTTAAGCAGTCGAATTCTCGAGATTCGCCATCACCATTGCAACCTGATTCCTCAATACACCGTACTCTTGACATTTGGGTTCTGCGCTGTTTGTTATTCCTGGGAACGTATTCGTCTAGCTTACGTTTTAAGGCCTTTGTCTTACACCGCTTGGCAAAATGTCCCACCAAACCACATTTATTGCATCGTGACCATTTGGCTGGACAGTTCCCATCATTGCTCCTGTGTTCCCTTTGACCACATCTACCACATTCGTCAGCTACGCCTCTGGGCCATTGAGATCTTGAGGAAATTTTGTTAATTGGTTCACAATCCGTTTTTTGAAACATACGCGTGACTGCTTGTTAATTTGCTCATGTATTAGGCAAGTTTCAATGATGTCGTCCAAGCTCAGTTCTTTCTCCAAAAGCTTTTTCTTGAGCTCTACAGGTGCCCATGAGTCAATCATCTTATCCTTCAGGCAGATTTCTTCAATTTCCTTTTTAGTTTCCCCAAAAGAACATTTCGACACTTGCTGTCTCAGGCGTAACAAATATTTGCTAAAATCTTCTTCACTTTGTGGAGCCAGAGTCCTAAATAGGTGCCTTTCAAATGTCGAATTACGCTTAGGGGAGAAATAGTCGTTTAATTTGTCGACCAACACCTTGAACGCGTCCACTGAGTTTTTATCATCTTGCTCAACTAGAGCTCCTGGGAGGTTGTATATTACTTCCTGCAACTGCATCCCTCCTAAGTGAAGCAATTTATTCTTCTTCTTGACTACATCTTTTATGTCTTCAGATAAAAGGTATAAGGAGAAGGCTCGGAACCATTTTTCCCACTCATTGCGCAATAACGACTTCTCAAGGTTATCGCGCGTGAATGGTTTAACTTCGCTCATTTTTAATGGCAATTAAATTCTCTCTTGTCAGCTGGCACAATTCAATGCGGCCCACTCGTTTTTTCCAATTTAATGGAGTTTTTCTTTTCCAATTTAATGGCTTTTTCCCTCCAATTTAATGGATTTCCAAATCACACGTCTGTGTTATATTTTATAAGCACCACTTTAATGTGTGCGATTTGCTTGCCAATTTAATGGACCGGTTGTCTTCTTGTACTTTTCCTTTTCCGACCAATAGCGTGTATACGTTTGTCTCTTTCTACCCCACGCTTTGCTGCTAAAAAAAATAAAATTATATATCACAAAAAATCAAACTCAGCAGGCCACAATTTAATATATAAAAAAAAACCCATCTGTTGCTCAGCTATCATCCGCAACTACCGGGATCCCATCCTCGTCGCCACTGTAATGACCTACCTTGTCCTGTGCCTCTATACCAAATAACCACAAAACCTTGATATTTATATATTATTAATAATACCGCTTTATTGTAATATCACGACCTCTCTCTTCACACGTATAAAGACAACTGAACTATATTTATCTTTTCTCTCTTACATCTTGTCTTGCACAGTCGTTCTCCACATCCGTTAAAGCTATTATGAAAATTATTTTTTAATTTATTTAGTTAGACATTCCTCATAATTTTCAATGATGCTTCCATTGTATTGATAGTTTAGTTAAAAAGTTATTCCTTTTAAAACCTATAATGTTGTAAACTTTCGTATGTGCTGTTGGGCCAGGAACAATCGTTCTTATCTTCTTACTACAAATATGGCATTGTTCAATTTCCACTAATTTGTTAATAATTGTAGTTAATAGTTGAATTTGTTGCGAAAGTAGTTTATATTCTGCATTGTATAGGTTAAGAGTTCTGTGGTAGATTAGCTTTAAGGTTTTCTGGCACCTGTATTTTATTTGAAATAATGATTTTATTTTATCTGAAATAAGGTATTTTCTCGAGTGTCTCTGAATAGCTTTGGAATGTCTGTCGGATGCAGCTTTAAATATTGTTGTAAATTTTGTAATAAGTTGATTAATTTCAGAAGTGGTTAGGTTTCTCGTAGAGTCAGGAAATGTGCTTAGTAAACTAGTCAAAAAATCAGATTTGAAATTATTCCAGTTTGCATTTTTAAATGATGTACAAGTGTAAGGCGTATTAAATATAATCTCAAAATCTGCAATTTTAATATTTAATTTAATAGGAAAGTGCTCAGAAAACTAAGGAAGACTAGAGACTTCAAAATTTTGAATGTTATGATTAATCAAATTTGAACTTAATAAAAAGTGGTCCAGAAATGAAGCACCGTTAGGGAAGGAGGGACCGACGTGTAAAGTGATAAGAAAAATGCTGAAGCCAATCAAATAGTGCATTGCCATTTATATTATTCATAGTATTTCCCCAAGATGTGTTTCTAGCATTCATATCTCCTGCAATGAAAACTCCATCAAAATTTTGGGATGATGTATATATATTTGTAAGGCTTTCATTAAGAAGAGATTCAGGTGAATTACAAGGTACATAGATGGATCCAAATAAGAATTATTTTTCCTGACCATTAAATATAAAACGAATACATATGAAAATATGAGGAATTCCAATATTAGCAATTACAACTTTAGTAAATTTGAAAGCTTTCCGAACTGCAAGTGCAACACCCTGAGAACTATAATCTCGTACAAAGTAATAGTCTTCAAGATTCACCGTATGATTTGTCCTCAAGTGGGTGTCCTCAACGAATGCAATATCAATGTTGTTAAATTTTAATGTATTTAATAAATCTATTATTTTATCCACTTGAATGCGTGATCTTACATTGAAAGTTAAAAGGTGTATTGAGTTACGAACCATAAACTTTACTAATTTCGATCATAATTCTAATGCACTGTTCTTTAGCTTCCGACTTAGTAAGTGATTTATACTCCTTAATGAATTTTCTAATTTTGCCTTTCAAAGACATAAGCTCTTAGCAATTTGGACAAATTCTTGAATTAAGGGATTACCAAAGTCTTTATTATAATCGTTTTGTTTAGGTTTTTGATTAAATAAATCTGAAAATAATTTTCCGGATTCAATTACATATACTTGATTTTCCGATCACTTTAAAAACATTATTTTGAGCAGTCAGTTTGGCTTCTTTTGCTGTATTTTTGAGTTTATTTCTAAGTTCTACGAATTTTATAAATTATGGACAACCTCTGTAGTTTGATGGATGGCCTTTTTATCGACAATTCGCACGGAAAGGTAAATTCATATGATTAGAAGTGAGTTTACATTGACCAGGTTCATGACTTTCGTAGCATTCATCACATGCAAAAGACTTAATACAGACTCGTGGCGTATGACCCCATTGTTGGCATAGCCAACATTGGCTCACAAAAGCATTTCTCGTAGGAGATTCCCAATAAATTCGCTGATTCACAATAAACCGTGAATTAGTCAATTCGTCAACCGATTTTCCAGGTGATAGGGTTACAAAAATTAAACCTGTATCAAATTTTTTTTTTCTAGAAAAATTAATAGAAAATTTAGAAACGGACTCAACTATAGTAGGAACTAACTTCTCAATTTCCTTTTGAATTGTTTCCACATCGGTCTTATGATACAATCCCCTAAGCACAACACTGATTCGTTTTAATTCTTTTGGTATGTATGAGTACGATTCAATTTTGTTTTCCTTCAGAAGTTTCGTCATTTCGGTATGAACTGATGCATCTTCGAAGTACAGCTTACTTTTGTTTTTGTGTATATTAACAATTTTGTGTGATACATTGTTTTTATTTAACTCATCTCTTAACTTTTCAATATTGACATTAAATAAAAAAATTGGTGGACAAAATGTCCTAGTTTTGGGGTTTTCGCGAGAATTACTGATGTTATCACGATATAAATTTCTAGTTGAAGTATCATCTTCCTCTATGTTGAAATCTGCTAGTAACGCGAAACGGTTTTGTGAAATATTTTGTGAAACTGGCTTACGTGTAGCAGAGGAATTAAATTTAGACAAATCAATTTCCAACGGATCAATATTGCGTTTCCTCTTGTTTCTTGCAGGAATAAATGTTTCGTCAGATGACTCTTGTGTCTTGTCTCCAAAATCCATTGATCTTGCGTCAACTTCTGAATTGGGCAGATTCTTCTCAAATTGTGATGTCTGTGGAACTATTTCTGTGGTGGACATTTTCTTGTCTGGTGGCAATTTCAGGAGATGATTGGCATGCTCTAATAATGAAAGAGGCTTGTTCATGGTGGAAGATAATTCTTCTTGTTAAATGAAATATATGTATATATGTGTATAAAATATATATTTTTATTTTTTTTTGATTTAAAATTATTTTCCTCCGCCCGAATGTACCATCAGAAACTTTCCGCCTCCATGAACAGTCCTGATTTTATTATTGACTGCCTAGGTATTTATTACCAGGTATGATATTGATCAGTCTGAATCATGTAGCGTTTTATCGGGGTTGGTAAAAACTTCTGCAAGATTTTAATAATTAGCTACGCTTAGCTATGCGCTCATACATATGTATATCATTTTAAAGCTTACTTTATTATTTTGTGACCGTCGGTGGGGCAATGGTTAGCGTGCGCGACTCTTGTACATGAGAACGTGGGTTCGATCCCCGCTCAGACCACCTTACATTTCTTTCGACGACGTTCACCTCGCATACTGATGGCGACACTATCGAGTACTTAGCCAGGGTAGGGTAGGGTAAAACTGTAGGTCCCAATCAGTGAGTGTACAACTAGAAAGCGCACACCTCACTGATTGTGAGTAGCTCCCCCCAATCCCTTCATGGGATGTAATGGGAAACCATTTTTTTTATTATTAAAATACTGTATACAACACAGCTGCATATTCGTGCCTAAACAGAGGCTACACTCAAAAATGTTAAACAGCTCAATAATCATTTATGGACAGTTTCACAGTTGAAAATTCTCCATTTAAATGCAATTTAAATGCCCGATGCTTGTCAATTAATATGAAAAATTTTTGTGAACTTTTAAATTGAGCTTTTGAATGACGAGTGTGAAACTCGCCCTTAACAAATTAAAAGCATTCTTAAATCTTTTTTTTAAATAGCTTTGGATTTTTATACCAGTTCTAAAATATTTTTTTTTTGTATTATTTGTCATCTACTTATAATATACGGATGGTTATACTTATATGGTCATACTTAGACATACATAGTTATGGTAATATACATACAGATCTAAACTAACAAAAATATTGAATACGCATGCTGAATATCTTAAACATTTATTAGAAAGACATATCACATAAAAACTAATGTGTTCGCTTTTAAATGATATACTCTTTGTTGATATAGCATTAGTAGTTTCGAAGTTTTATATTAAATATCTATAACTTACTTATTTTTAAATTTAGCGACACAGATGACTATTTATATTCATATATTTATATAAATATTTATTATAGTCATATATTTATACAAATAGTCATCATCTTTGTCGCTAAATTTAAAAATCGAAGCCTAAAAATGTTTGTAAAAATCAAAAAAAAAGTTTAAAATTAAAAAACGCAAATAATGTCAACTAGTAGGCCGTTGAACAAAAGTCAAAACAGAGTAATTTCATTTAGTTTTCGTTTTAAAAATATTAGCTAGCCTAACACGTGATATTTAAGTAACAGTAATTAATAAAGCATCTTTACTTTATATACTGCGCTTGTGCTTTTGTGAAGAATTAATTAGGAATTAATCGTTACATTAATTGAAACATATATCATTGCAAATTTGCAGTACGTCAATTAATTAAAATCTATATTAAAAGTGGTAAGGATATTCAAAGTTTAATAAAATTATCAGTTTTCAGAAGAAAATTCACAGTATGTAGTGAAAAATAACCAAAAAAACATTAATTACGAATTTGAATCAGGGATGTACGCGAACAAGTAGATGTTGACCAATATTTAATGAAAAAATGTTGAGTGGTTAAAGAGAGACTACTTCAGACATTTACAAAAGTTTACGGGGAACGAGGAAAACGATAAAAATCAACAGAACAACGGGAATATTCTTCCTTACGTAAATTGAAATGATTTGAACAATTATTGACAAATAATTATTGAATTCCTTTTAAAAACTTAAGAATAACATTCAAAATTTGTTTTAAGATTCTCAAATTCGAATATTATTCGATGAAGTAGAGGCATTAAGTTTATTTATTGATCTAGACCTAACAAAAGCGCAAATAATTTAATTGAGAAATCGTATGATGGAAAAAGTATACAGTTCTTCCACCATATTATAAAGTTCGGAAGCAAAAAAAGGTGCTGCTCTCCGCCATCATCACATGAAATTAGAAATACTAATACTATAGTGAAATCTTTGCAAGATCTACTGCATCACACAACAACTAGGATTTTAATAAATAAAGCAGTTTATATTAAAAACATTCGCAACCTAACTTTGTACTAAAAATGGTGGTGATGGTTTGCCAGGTCAATCTGAATATATGCAATTACTTCCAGAGGAATCTTGTCTGATTTCTGATGCTAATCTGTTCATCACTTCAGTAGTACCCATTAATCACATAGATGAAGAATAGGGCGGGTAGAATTGTAGGGGGCCGAAAAAATGTCCATCGCGATTCTTGTTCTATGGTTCGGTCATTTGAAGAATGTTTGCCGAAGAAACCATAGTTCTAAAATTAATTTCGAGCCCCCGGATTTTTCGAAATAGGTTTTTTAAAAGGCAAAAGAAAATTGTATTTCCTCTAGTTAAATGTGTATTTGGGGGTTTTTTGGGTCCACGAATCCATTTTTGACATTTATTTTTATTTTTGGGTACAGCCAGAGGACGCTTTTGCCCATTATTTTGGGATTTTATCGCCTTTATTGGGGATAATTGACGAATATTTGAGTTTCTCATAATACAGTCCCAAATTTCAAACAAGCCATAATGTTCTGCACTATACTTTAGGAGGGGTCAATTTAAAACAAAGAATGAAAAAACATATTTTTTCCTTATTTTACTTGATTATTTTTTTTTAAATTCAACTTAAGGGGCAAAAGCATATAAAATGTAAATGAAAAAAATTCAATTGAATTCAGTAATAAAAGGAACAGAAACACGACTTTAAGAAAATAATAGAGGCGGAGTTATTTTTGTAAGTCTTTCTTGCTTTCAAGTCTAGGGAATTTTTCACGGCTTTCTAATGTCACCGCCATAAATCCTTCCCGATTCTGTTCCACAACTCGGTTGGACACGCTAGCGAGCAACTGCACGTGTCTTTCCGTTCCTGGTATGTGTAAGGGCAATTTGGATCAGGCAGCGGTGGATCATTGTCTTCTAGATATTGTTGTAGATATTCATAAGGAATGCTTGCAGTAAATGGTCGTTCGAATATGATTGAATTATCATTCATGTCAATTATATTCGTATAATCCGTGCAATTGAAGTTTATTGTAGGTTTCTTGTAAACTCTCAGTTGCATAGGATCTACCACATGGTTACGATAGTGTCAATTTTTTTCAAGAGCTAAGTCGGGTTTTTTTTTCATCGTCGAAAAAATAATAATAATACGCGTTTTCTTTAATAACAATATTTACAATTTCTCTTAAATGCGAATCTAAATATTGAGTCCGACGTATGAATTTATAAAATAATACAATACCGTACACGACAGAGTTGTTATATTTAATATTGAAGTACATTGGCTTATACACTTTCATTATATAGTTTTCCAGAATTTTTAAATTTTTAGATGGATTATTAGTAGTCACATACAACCGTAATAATCAAGTGCCCTTGGTGAGCCAGCGAGAATGTGCAATTGGTCCTGGTTTAATGTTGAACAAATCTGCCGAAACTTCACCAGAAGATATTTGTTATTGATATTTTCCATCATTAAAGAATCATTGTTTCTTCAGTCGAATGAAAATGCAATTAACTTTGAAGCATCATATCGATTAAGAATCACTTTTTGTCTACTTTTAGCTTTTTCTCTACGAACTTTACTCTTATCTATAACGACAAGATTCCCACGAGTATCTTTAACACCAATGTCTTCCATAAGAGATATTGCCATTGCTGATGCTACTCTATCAGACACACCAAATCTGTCACACATCATACCAAAGTTCAAAGCATCGTATCTGGGAGTACATGGTCCTCGAATCGTTTGAGATGCATCTTGTGGACATATTGAATGTGAACTATGCTCATCTCGGGGTGGGTTTTGCAAAATAAAATAAGAAAAAAATATGTTTTTTCATTCTTTGCCTTAAATTGAACGAAATCGGCAAAGTTCGTGAATAAGTACCCCTAAATTATAGCGCTGAACATTATGGTCTACTTAAAATTTGGGACTGCAATATAAGAAGCTCCAATATTCGCAAGTTTCACAACAATTTCGTAAATTTACCCCAAAAAAGGCGATAAATCCCAAAAACTGGGCGAAAGCGCCCTCTGGCGGTACTCAGAAATAAAAATAAATGTCAAAAATGGATTCGTCGACCCAAACAACCCCAAATACACATTTATGTAGAAGAACTAAAATTTTCTTTTGCCTTTTTAGTCCAATATCTAACTCGATTATTGTATATTTAAAAAAAAAACATATTTCGAAAAATCCGGGGGCTCGAAATTCATTCTAGCACTATGGTTTCTTCGGCAAACTTTCTTCAAATGACACATAGAACAAGAATCGGGATGAGCCTTTGTCGCAAAAAAATTCAAATAGAGACATTGCTTACATTATCGCTCCACCCTAGTGTACACGCGCACAACATACAACTGTTTTTTCACTACACCATTTATACATATGTAAACATGCACCTTCACCTCATTTTTCTTATTGCAGCTGTTACAGTTTTTCCCTGTGCCATCAAGTCCCGTTCATCACACTTCCTGGATGGCGGTGTGATCAGCTACGAGATCCCCACTTGGTTGGATAACGGAACCGGGCCTGTATAATCTACATACAAGGAACATTTTGAATATATATCAAACACGCTTGCATGTGGGGGCGTTGGTAGACGTATCATATCCACCCAGTGTTAGGAACACTGTGGGTTTAGGCCGTCTAGGCAGGTACCCACATAAGACTAGAAACACATCCCTGTTATAGATAATTATTACATATAGTATGGAAATTCGCAATGGCATTATCACTTTTTATAAAAAAATTTATCACAAAATTTTTGATAAAATTTACCACAATAAATGCAGTTACACAGTCTTGCATAAGCATACATACGGGACCTAAATTGTCGTATTTTGGACTAAAATTAATAAATTCTGCGATTTATTAACTTTGTATTATTGAGTGTGCCGTCGGTGGTGCAATGACTAGTGTGTGCCGCTCTTGGGCATGAGAACGTGGGTTGGATCCCTTCTCTGACCACCTTAAAATTTCCTTCTACGAAGGCCACCTCGCTTAGTGATGGCGACACTATTGAGTACTTAGCGATGAAAAAGCTTATCAAAATACCGTTCGGAACCGGTGGAAAAGTCTAGGTCCCAATCAGTGAGTGAAAACTTAGAAAGGGCACAGCTCACTAGTTTGTGAGAAGCTCTCCCCAATCCCTTCATGGGATGTAATGGGAAGCTATATTGTTGTTGTCTTATTGACGTAAGTGGAAAACCTAAAATTACATTACTTTTTCGAAAATATAATTAAGTTGTATTACATTTCTTATTCAAACTATAAGCTCTCGTATAAACGTAGAATATGTTATGATATAGTATTTCTCAAAATTTCATTTCCAGTAAATTTGTTTAATACCGCATATTCGTGTAATTCACTGTTTTGCCAACGTGCAACATTAACCTAAATCCTTTACACTGAACAACAAATCTTTCACAAGTCAGTAGCTTGTAACTGTCAAATGTGCTATGTATTTAAAGAAGTTTTCACCATAAAAAGAATTTGGGTACTCATTTTCTTTAAACACTTACCGTCTTATTCATAAAAAGTTGTGAGAGATTTGTGAAACGTTTTTTGTACAATAAATCGTTTATGAAACCTCTCAGAACTTTTATGAATAAACTAACACAAACATTTGTACCCTTTTTGATTTTGAATTAATAACACAAGTTGTGGCTTTTGTACGCCTTCATAATCTCAAACTGTTGTCATTTTTATGCAATTTATTCTTTATATAAATAAGAAGACATTAATAAATAATATAAACTTAATGTTTTAAATAGCACTGCGCTAATCAAACGTGTCCATCTTGTTCTAAAAAAGAATCCTGTTGGAGCACAGTGTAATTAGGGAAACTTTTTTTCGTTGTCACACTTTATGTATGAACGAACACGGTATGTATGTATGTGCTTTTGTTTGTAAACTCTTCTCACTCCCCCCATCATATACTAGTTCTAAAGTCCGATATGTACTGATGATAGTTCTTTATAAACACCAAGTTTTGTCCAGTTTAGTGTTGGGTTGCTATTCTACACGTTTGTGCGTCTAGATGTGTTTGCATGCTAAATGGAGCTCTTTGTGTTACTCGTTCACTCAACACATACAACAGTCCTGCAATAACAACATAATAGGTGGCAAATGGACATTGTTGCTTTCTCAAAGCGCAATTTTTTCAGGCTGCTGTTATTGTGTTTTCTTTTTGGGTAGTTTGTAATTTGGAGTCTGTGGAAGCACAACCATTTTTTCTTAGTTCCTGTTTTTTTGGTCCCCATGGACTATTTTAAGATAAGTTTTCAAGTGAAGACAAAAAATATTTTTAATTTCCTCTTTTGAAAGAAATTGAAGGTGTGCATTAGTGTGGCTCACCATAGAATTGTAAAGCAACATAGTATGCGGGTTTTTTTTTAACAATATATCAGATTATGTATGCAGGATATCTTTAACTAAGAAACAAATATCACATGTCGTTTATTAACATGCAGAAAATAGTGGTATTAGTAGTATAAGTCTACCCATCGGCGGAAGTCGCCAGGCCTTCCACAAATAAGGCATGCGGAACGGTTCATTTGTAATGCCTTCCTAAAATAAGGCTTGCGGAATGGAATGCATGAATTTTTTCATCAGATATAACCAAGAAGAAGATTTTTATAATTTTGAGAAATTCTTTTTCCGATTCTTTTTAACAGTAATTAAATAGGAAAATTTCATACAAATTTTAAAATTATATTTTTTATTAAATATTTTTCAGGGTGTTTTTAAAATTTTCAATTTGAAGTTGGGCGTGGTCCAACTTTCTAAGACAGATACATACATAGTCATAAATAAATATGTAGAAGTGAATAATGATTTTGTGATAAAATAAATTATTTTAATATTATTTTTGTTTAACAAAAATAAATTAAAGTAAATCCCTTCTAAGACCTTCCTCTTGGCATGCCTTCTAAGGGCTCCATTAGGCAATGGACAAGGAAGGCCTTGCCTCCCAATCTCACGCAATGTTAAAAAGAAAGTAGGAGGTAATGTGTAGGGAAGGCCTTCCGTATTCTAAAGAAGACCTGTTTGGTCATGATTTCATGCCTTCCAGGTCATGACTTCTGCCGATGGGTATACATAATTCTAATAGCTTTGTTTATAGTATAGTCCCTTTTAGATTATAATAATTACACTTTGCTAGTTCTAAATAGTAAAAAGCGAGGCACCCAGCGGGTAAACATAATTCGAGTACGCTGAACCCAGTGGTGTTAACCGTTTTTCTAGGTTGGCAATTTTTTTCGAGATATTTGAAATCGAAAATTACTGCTCCAAGTACCTAAAAGATCTATTTTTCCTAAATTTCCTACCAAAGAGAAAAGTTGAAGGTACAGGATTTGTTAACCAAAACCTCGTTATATGGGTCAAGTAGAATACACCCACAAAATTTCCGGAAAAACAATTAACCACTTCGAGTCCCGCAATGCACATGAAGCAAAAATGAGATGCAATTTAACATTTTGGAAAATTTAATTCAAATGGGTTACTATTTCAAAAAAATGAGGATGGTGAAATGTAGCATATATGTCATGTTGATATATCTGCGCATCAAAAGTTTTGAAGAAAAACGTTTGAGGTATGCAATGATTGCATTTTACTTTAAATTTTAAATTAAAATTCTTACTTTCTTTCGGTTTTTGGTATTTAAAACTGCAGCAACACAATTTTGATAATTTGGAATGAATGGGTTTTATAGAAGAGGCAATTGCCGATATAAAATAAATAAATAAATGGTTTCCCATTACATCCCCTGAAGGGACCGGGGAGAACTTTTCACAATCAATGATCTGTGCGCTTTCCGGTTTTCACTCACTGATTGGGACCTACAGTTTTACACCGATTCTGAACGGTATTTTGAGAAGCTTTTTCATGGCTCTATACTCGATAGTGTCGCCATCACTAAGCGAGGTGACCGTCGTCGAAAGAATTTTTAAGGTGGTTGGAGCAGGGATCGAACCCAGGATCTCCTGTACAAGAGGCGCGCACACTACCCATTGCACCACCGACGGTCAATTGCCGATATAGCGCGTCAAAAATACCCTCGAAAATCAAGAACGAATTACAATTTTAAAAATATCTCACATCAAAGATAACTAACATTTATTTATTTGCTTATTTTTGTGCATACGTTTGGGATGCTTGTTTATCGATAATACTTTATGTTTTGTTGTCCGTAGAAAATTGTGAAGAATTGTGATTTGTAGGTACTTGGAACCATAATTTCGATCTCAAAAACCCAAAAACAAGATCCAACCTAGAAAAACAGTTAGCACTAATGGATTTAAAGTACTCGAATTAGGTTTAACGGCTTTGTGCCCCGCTTGTTACAAAAATGTTCCCGTTTCGAGCTCAGTGTTACTGTTTCATATACTTATACATACATACGTTTCCAGGAAAATATTGTAACGTTCGTGAATTTTTAAATTTATTTCACAAAACATAGTATGATTGCACTTTGAATTGTAATTTGTCATAATCTAATGGTAATGGTTGTCATAATGGGCTATTTGTCATAATAAATTTGGGTTATCTAGGTGCACCGATTCCGTTCCACAAAAATAAAAGCACCAATAAATTTGGGATAAAAATACCTTTCATTTGAGTACCCATAGTTGCCTGTTTCTAGCAGTCTCTAACTGGACTCGTTTTTTGTACCCAGTGGGACGACCAAGACACCGCTGGAAAGACCAGGCAGAAGAATCCCTCCGTATCCTTGGTGTTGCCAACTGGCGAGAAAAAGCGAAGGATAGAACCAGTTGGAGAAATATGTATTGAGGTTGTAAAATAGTCAATAAAAGTAAAGTAAGGGCCCCATAGGTCTGTCCGACAGCAAAAATATATTTTTCGTTTTCTTATATTTTTCTTTAATTTGGTTTTTTCATAAGTTTTGAGCTGCCCGAGCTCCAACAATTTTGCCGCTACTAGGATCAATTTTATATGAATAATATTGTATTTATTATGCAGAAATTTTTATAAACATTACAATTTAACAACAAAAACTTATGATTTCCTTTAGAACCACAGCTTTTGACTCCTTATCGTTCACCTGAACGTTTTCTTTTGTTTTAAAAACTGTACAGCAACCAAAAATTCGTGGTTGCCAATATAAACTCTATCAAGCAACTGAAGTTGCTAGCGGTTAGTTGCCAGTTGCCATGTGTAATAACTTTTCGGCAACTGGCAACGCAACTGAGGTTTGGTTGCTATCGATAGTCGACCCATTAGTATGGAAAAAAACATGTGTTTTTGTATTAGCAATCCGGCACATTTGTGTATTCGTGTCTCTCGTAATATTTATGTATTATAATTTATTTTTATTACACTGTGGACCACAAAAAAAAAATAACAAGGTTCAAACAACGGATTCTAGTAGAGGGGTTTCGAAAGTTTATGTCTGATTTTTTTTAAAGGGCGGGTGGGTAAAATTTTCCCTTTTGCGCATTCTTATGATGCATCGGCATAGGAAACCATGTTATCCTTACATTTTATGTAAGGATGTGTTTAGCAATTGTCTGTAAAAATTTACGAGAAATATTTTTGTGAAATATTTTAACACTTTACCGCCCCAATATTTGGGTCTTTTTTGTGCTTTCTTGGAGAAGGGTAAATACATCCTTAAATCAGGGGTTTAACGAGTTACAACATACTACAAAAATGTTCCTTATAAAATTCTACTATAAGATTATTCACACCAGAGCTCAAAACTCAACATGAATGTCAAAAGTAAGTCGAAACTTAAAATCGATTATTAAAATCGAAAATGTCCCACAAAACTGAATTTTAGGGGGCTGGTATATATTGACGTAAAATTTCACTATGAGTCACCGAAGGAAAGAAAGCTGTAGATTAATATCTGTAAATCAAAAATAAGAGAAAATCGTGTAATTTATTCACATTGCACTAATTAGACGCTTATCTTGTCATCAACAAACAAATCTGCAACAAAAAACTATGAAGATGTAAAATAAAACAAACCGGCCAGCCGACTGCAGACTCAATTACCTGTTCGAATTGCGTTATATTTGGGGCATTCCACGTGAAGCGACCAACCAAAAAATTTTTTCTCAAATTACCACATTCTAATGAATTCTGATGTCCCTATATGCGTTAGAACAGAAGTCAAATAGTAATGTCGCAAGTGTATTTAAATGCATTATATAAGCTGCAGACTTGAAAAGTTTTCATCTGCTTGAACCTGGTGTTAATGTTACTTGTTTTCGTAAACGTCACGACATTTTTCTGCAATACTTTTCAGTTAACGATTCCAACACGGTTACTAATTGCAACAATATTGAAGGCTTAATGGCAGAAATAAATATCCAATATAACACCGAAGACTGGCGTATCTTTATAGATTCGTCCAAGAAGTCTTAAATCTGTACCCCTTTATTTCGATGATTACAAGAATCCTATTCCAATTGCGTTTGGAGTTGACATGAAGGAAAGTTATGATTCGATACAATTTACATATATTGGATGCTGTAAAATATGAAGAGCACAAATGGCCGGTCTGTTGCGACTTAAATGTTGTTAGCTTCTCTAATTATATATAAATAGGTTCTAATCAACTTTGTTGTTTTCCTATACCAAACTAATAACTAAAATAATTAATATTTAACTAAATTCATTAAAATTACGTAATAATAGTTGAGAACATGCAAATTATATTTTTGTACGCCGACAGTGGAAACAAACGCCTAATATTTTTAACGCAGAATTAGTAGGTGATTACTCAGAAATTTTGTACGATGTTCTGCCGATGGCATTGGTCGGCTTATGATTTATATTTAAATAGGGAAGACCATATACACTGGCTGAGATTGCTATTGGTCAGACACTACGCTTACATGGCGTAATCGTTTTGTCACAAAATGGGTACAAATTGACGATTTGACAAAAGATTTTTATTATTTGAAATTCTGACGGTTATTTTATAATTTGTGGTCAAAGCTACCGAAAAAATTTCGATATTAAGTGACTTTTTTCGTTTAATAAAATAAAAATATTAACATAGCATTGACTTTGTACCTAAAAAACATTTACCGAACTATAAGGTAATTAGTGTTAGGACTATTTTTACACATTCATCGTTGCCCACAGGATTTGAACAAGACGTACTACAGGACCTATAATTTATATAATATAATATATTATATTTTATTATACTATATATAATTGCATGGCTGGCCAGACGGGAAATTTTATTTACAAAATGTCATCGGTTGGAATAGTCATTGCTGCAAATGTGATTATCCGTAATTAAATCCCATATTTTAGGAATGTCTATGAATTTTTAGTATATTTTTTATTCCTTTATATTTTTATTAGTGTATTTAGTTGTGGTTTTATAAATTGATTGAACTGAGATTGAAATTGAATGGTCTCCCATTTAGTGCCGCCGTATAGTCGAAAATGTATACATGATATCTGGGGACAACTTATGTTAAAACATTTTACTTGGTATTGCTTATAAAAGTTTATATTTAATTACTATCTAATTATACAGTGATAATACTACGCTATTTAATTTAATTAATGCATACAATTTTCGCTGGAAGTGAATGTATGCGCATGTATTGAAAAATGTATGAATTAATGTCTTCCGAACTTGCACTTGCCTATAGGTCTGTCTGGGTACTTTTCTAGTAAGAAATATTCAGTAACTTTTTTGGGAGAGTAAAAAAAAATTTACTCTCTCAGTAGATAATATCACAAAAAGTACACAGACGACATCCAGTAAAAACTTGCAAGAAATTCAAATCAGCTGGTTCGTAAACAGCTGATTGCAATGTAAACAACTTAAAAGACAACAAAAGTACTGAATTGAAAATGAGTAGCGATAGACAACTCGATGTGCAGTGCTCGCCAGGAACATTTAAGAGGGTTCAAGATGGTAAGTATAATGATGTTACAAATTAAATATTTGGAAATATATTTTTCCGTTGCAGATGAACAATACAGGCAAGCTGTAGCACTTCAAATGGCAGGGACAGAAAGCTACGACGCAATTGTCTTTTCCCCAAACGAAAATGCAACAACATTTTATTTATAATAATTGCATATAAACGTTAAAAAACCACACAATTCTCAAAATACTTACTTCTGCCATTGTTCAATTTCAACTTTATTTGGTTTGTAAAACATATGATTTTGTTACATAAAACATATGATTCAAAACAGCTGTTCGAACTTGCAAATTCTTATTGGCAAAAATTTCTCCAGTAAAAACTTGTAAGTTCTCTATCATCGAACTGTCAAAATAAACTCTCTCTTACTCTCTCGTTACTGGCTTTTTGGTGTACACAGACAACAGCCAGTAACAATTTGTATAAATTGTTACAAATTATCAGTACGCAGACAGACCTTATGTGACCAGGAGGTAAGTCAAAAGTAATGACATGTCAAGAAGGAATGGTCCTAAGGAAATACTACTGACAATGTCTTCGAGACAAATTTCCCAACAGAGGATGTAACATTTTTAATTAAGGTTCTTTCTAAAATATGTATATGATAAATCTTTAAACCCAAATGTGTTTTTCATCCAATTGCATGGGAGTAGTGTCATAACCTTTACCAAATTTCTGATTTTTTTTACAGATCACATCATCAACGCAAATATAGGTTATGCAGAAAGTTAATATTACTTGGACAATAATTGTGAGCATAACACCGGTTAGAAGTGTAAAAATAGTCGTTGCATATACTATTATCATATACTTGCTGGCAGTAATACTACAAAAGGGCCACAAGCTAAAATTTTCAGATTATATATTTTTTAATTTGTTTATAACTCTGTTGTAGTTAGGTTGCGCTATATTATCTCATTTTGGACTGAATTCTAACAAATATTACAAATTTCTTAGTAAACCACAAATTGCAAAATGAGTGTAAAGAATTTAGAATAAACAAAACAAACAAAATATATATTTTTAATCGGTGTAGAAGTAGAAAAATTAAATTCACAAAAGACTTAATTTTCTCCACTGTATGTCAGGTGTTAGATTCTGATTACGTTATTAAATTGAAAGGCTATTTGAGGAATAAACGTTCAAATATATAACACTAAAAGAATTTTTATCACGATGTAAGTATATGTTTCCTAAAATTGAATTGGAGTTTTATGGAAATATGCTTTTGTACGTCTTAAGCCAAGCAATATCCATATAGGACATATTAACGGTGATCAAAAAAAAACCAAAGAACTTAATCGAAATTACAAGTTCACAGAATTCTCTTCACAACAATGCCATGGTTTTAAAGGCTGTTAGGCAAGTATTAACGTCTTGTTGGGATATAATCGCATTCAGGCAGCAATTAGTTCCTTATCATGGAGTGATAACGGCCACCATTCACAGTTACATTCCACCCGAGAAGAAATAATAAATTACACTAAGCCGTTGTTTTGAATGGATGTACTGACAGCTTTTGAAACTCGTTGGGTTGCACTTCCACCCAAATAAAGAAATGTTGCTTATTGACGTAGCCATGAGCCTCGCCGTTGAAGAATTTTTTATCAAAAACTGTGGATCTTCATAATGTTTATCAAGAGATTCAGAGTGAAATGGTGCCGAGCTAAGTCTTTCCATGATAAAATTTCAATCAATTCAAAAATTCCATGATAATTCAATCTGTCATAAAATTCCTACTGAATACGTACTTCTGTATGAATGTTGTTGTACCTACAAAATTATATTTACAATTTTAATTTTACTATTACATATTATAATTGGGGTCTCTTTAAAACACATGTTTGTGCATTGACAGACCATCTTGTCTGTCCAGTCTTCTCTATTGCACTTGTAGAAACTACGGGTCTGTTCGTAAAAGCATCACTGCTCTGCATCTGATTCGCAGTACGTTCTTAAATGCAAACTGTGGCAACACTGCGCTTGTCAGTGTTCGTTAATGCAACACTGCATCATTTGATGCGCAAACTTTCTCCAAATTTGCATCATAAAAATGACTGTGTGCATCAATGACTAAGTTGAATTTTTTTACTTGTTAACGATATTTTGTAATACAATTGTTTTTTTTATATTTGCTTTAGAGAACTGGTGGATACCAAATTTTTAAAGCTTTTGGTGAGAACGCGCTTGGATATGGAGGAGGAATTTGTATCTGGCAGGAAAAAAAGTCAGTTTTTTGGGGAGAGTAACGGAAAAAATGAAAGAGGCAAGACCAAACTTGGACCTAAACAGGGAAAAATTAAATAGGAAGTTCCTCAATTTACAAACAACATACAAAAGATTAACAAACCGAAATAAGGAGTCGGGAGGAAACTCGACGGCGTGGGAGTTTTTGATGAATTCGAAGAAGTTTATGGCACTAGGCATTCAATTACACCTCCATCCTATAATCTGGTTTCTTCTCTAGACGAGTCCACAGAAGAAACCCTCGAAAGTGAAAAAAGTACTGAGCCGGTGCAAAAAAAAGAAGAAGTAACAACCAAAATGAAATCCTCACGCAGTTTCAGGAAGAATCACTGAAAGAGCAGAAGCGGCATGATGAAATAATTGCCATTGAAAAAAAAGATGGAAATTGAGGAAAGGCGTATTGACGCCATGCTACAATTAAAAGATGCCTTATTACTTATTACTGGTACTTACATATGTACTAATAGAGTGAATTTATATTTTGCTTTCTTTAAATATAATTATTAAATATAATTTAAATTAATTGAAATTAACATGAAAACAACGTTGTTAAGTTTCTTCGCAAGGAAAGTCCATCATTACCATCGGTTACTGTTGAAGCAGTAATATCAGGGAGATTCTATGGCACAGCTGAGCGAAAAGGTACTAGGCCGATATGGAGAATGAGAGAGCAATGAAGACAGGAACTAATTTTGAATAGTGTTTATTGATACTAATGACAGCTAAATTATGTTTTATGATGTTTGTGTTGAACGAAAATACGCATTCCCTTTTATTTCTGTCCGTTTTATGTCCAACGAAAGTGTAAAATTGGTAAAATACAGCAGCAAATAAAACTCTATGAAATGGCCTACTACCTCGTCGTCATGAAGAGGCATCACAGAGAGTAATGTAAACTCTTAAGTGTTACTCTATGGTAATATCCGACCTCTGTATGTAGCTATCCTCAACTGTTTCAATGTTTAAAAGTTCATATTAAGATGGACTGGCGTTGTTTATAATAAAATTATTTAGTATTGGACACGCAAACACTATCTTTGAAATGTTTGATCGACTGGAGGCATGCAAACGGTCTAGAATTCGAAATTTGCTTTACAAAATGCCAAAGCCTTGCTCAATAAACACCCGTGTTGAACTTAGGCAATTGTTGAATTTTTCTTCTTCACGTGAAAGATGACCGCTATCTCTATAGGGAGCCAATAAAAACTTCGAAATTGGATAGGCGGAGTATAATATGAGACCAAAGAAGACATACAGATTATAGACCATACAGACAACTAAGTTTAAATGTGTTTGATTGATACTAATGACAGCTAAATTATGTTTTATGTTGTTTGCATAGACCGAAAATACGCATTGCCTTTTATTTCTGTCCGTATTGGCCGAACCAAACAGTAAATTACAAAAGCAACTCGAACTCGATGAAATGACCTACTACCTCGTCGCCATTAGAGTTGTGTCGTTCATGAACTATATAGTTCAGTTAGGGTGACCAGATAGGACCCTTACGAACATAATGCACATGTTCGAAATGGCAAGTATGTTCGTGGTTGTTTTATCTGGGCACCTTAAATGAACGAGTTTGAGAACTAGTGAACGAGTTCGACACAAGTCTAGTCGTCATCAAGAGAACAAAAGAGAGGCATAGCGGCTCTTTTCTATTTCTCTGTTCTCTATCACACCCAGTGTTGCCGTTTTGGTCGGAAAAAATTTTAAATTTTTAATTTGGTCGGATGGTAGGAACAATTCAATTTTGGTCGGTTTTTGTTTCTAATCACAAATGATTTTTGCGTAATTTATTTAACACTTTCGGCCGCAATTTAAATTTGCTGGTGCCTGCTAGAGAATCAATTAATTTTTCCATATAAAAATTAAGCGCTGAAATTCCCGCCTTTTTATCATTGCACCATTTTTTAAGTTGTATCGAACAATTGACGGGAATTCCTGCCACTACGGGAATTCCCGCATTTAATTTTTTGATAATTTATTTAGATGTGCTGTGCAAATGGCGGAAATTCCTTAATGACGGGCATTCCCGCATTTGGTTTCTTAAGAGTATATTTAGTTCTCAGAATATAATTGCGGGATTTCATTAATATGGGGGAAATAAACAAAATATTTATTAATTTATTAATGTTTATTATAAAAGATAATTTCACACAGTACTTCTATTCATTTTAAATGATAACTTTCAAAACAACCATCGGTTCATAGTGCAGGCTTATGAACACAATTTTTGCATTGACAGCTTGTTTCTTTTCTGGTACCATTTTTAAGACAATGCGTGCATTTCTTTTGATAACCTTTGTTCTTACTTGATCCCTGATATTTTAAAGGAAATGGAATTTTTTCCGGGAAGTGATGAATGTTCATATCAATTGAACAGGCTTCGTTTCGTGTTTTTGGTGGACGTCCGCTAGATGTTACCAAATTAACAAGATCCTTGCCCTTGCCTTCAGCTACATTTGCTGGTACATTAAGCAAACTTAATATCAAATCATCTCGAAAGTGTAAAAAGGATTTTTTTTGATAAAACGTATTATAAATAAAAAATGAGTTCCACACAGCCATGTCCAGGATATGAAATAGGACGTTTTTGTACCATCTTATGGTTTTTCCGGGACTGGAATAGTATGATAGTAATTGGTCGGCTAGATCAATTCCTGCCATGTTCTCATTATAGGCAGCAACGTCTACTGGTTTTATCTTCTTTTGGCCTCTGCTATTGGTAACTTCGATAAGACATGGATGATGTGCCGTAGTTATGGACAAAACATCGCGTATGTCTTTCCATTTTGTTATGTAAACATTTCCTGTTCTTCGCCAAATCATTTTTCCTTTGGCCAATTTTTTACTAATTATACATTTAGGACTCGGTTTACGATTGGAACGTAAAGTACCTGTGGAGTAAGTTTTATAGTTAAGTAGCCTATGACACAAATCAACACTGTTGTAATAATTATCCATATGTAAATGGTGGCCGCGGTTGAGGTACGGATCCATAAGTTTTAGAACTACAGCTTTAGTTTTCGATCCTAAGGTCTCTTCAATATCTTATCCTGCATATATTTTTACATTTAAAATGTATCCATCTTTCGTAGTAAGTTCGTAAAACTTTATACCGTACCTAGCTCGCTTTCCTTTGTAATATTGTTTAAAGGATAATCTTAATCACATCTTCATCAAAAAACTTTTGAAATATCAATAGCGGAGATGTGTCTCTATTTATTTCGCCACGAACTTGAACTTGCTAATACTTCATCCACCATTTTTTGCAAATTTTTATTTGCCATACTTTATTTAAAAAACACTTTACAAAACTGCACCTAAAATAGTTTTTATACTTATGTTACTTATGTTAAATTAACTGCTTTGATAAAATAATGAATCTTTTTCTTTACAGTGATGCAAATGTTTTTTCTGATAATCCGCAATGTTCTAAAAGGAAATTTAGAACAGAATAGCTTACTATTTTCGAATGGCTGCAGGAAAGGGATGGTACTCCATTTTGTACTGCATGCTCCAAGCCACTTGCTGCACATTTGGCACATCTGAAAAATCATGAAAAGACAACGCATGTACAGAACTACGACACCAAAAAGAAACATTTGCATATCGACAAATTTTTTAACAACGAGCAACAAAGAAAGTCGCAACAGGTAAAACATGTAGAATTCACGTTGGTCATGTTTTGCATTACGCATAATTTGCCTTTCATATTGATGGACTATCTTCCTGCATTATTGGTTGAGTGCTGCCCGGACTCTGCAATTACAAAACTAATTGCAAATTGGAAAGCAGGCATCATTCCTTAATGATGTAATATCCACAATACGAAAAACAAAATTTTATTTAATTATGGACGTAACTACCGACCTTTCTACGAAGAAATGGTTTGTTTTAATCGCACGTTATGTAAATTCAGCGGTTGAAATCCAAGATAAGTTTCTGACAATGTTGGAATTAACTAAGTCAGACGCGCAGTCATAATATGATAAAATTAAAGAATTTTTTGTGTTATGTTAAATTCCTGTCACGAACCTAATAGGATTGTCAACAGACGGAGAAAATGCTATGTCTGGTAATGTTAGAGGCCTTAAGGCGTTATTTGAAAAAGAAATAGAATTATTTTACATTAAATGTTCCTGTCACGCTTTACATCACTGTTCCAGTTACGCCACAAAAAAATTGCCATCGTCTATCCAGAAATTGTGTCGGAACATATACACCTTTTTTCTCGTAGTCCCAAACGCGTCAGCGAACTCAATGAATTCCAAGAGTTTTGTTCAGTTGCACCGCATAAAATTTTAGGTATATGCAGCACCCGTTGGCTTTCGCTGGAAGGCGTTGTATTAATAATCGTTGAGCAATAGGATAGCCTAAAATTGTATTTCATTTCCTGTGTATGTGAAGGTCAAGGAATTTCTGCTGGTGTTATTGCAGAGGATATGACAAGCCAAATGAAATTTTATTTTTGACATATTTTCTACCCATTGCCAATAATCTTAACAAAGAATATCAAGTGGAAAGTTCACGTTTACCGTATTTATTCACTAGCATAAAATCGAATTTTCATTTAATATTAAGCAATTTTATTAAAAAGGTACTAATAAATAATATATAAATTGATTACAAAAATAAGCAGTATCAGATTGATACTTGTAAAATATTGTGCACTAAGGCAGAAACATATGCGGAAACTTATTTAAATAAGACTGAAAAATTTGAAATAAAATCTGCTGTTTTAGAATTTTATATAGAATTTCTTGATCAGATCAACAAGCGATTAGATTTTAAAAACGACAGTATTAAACTTTTAAATATGATAACTCCTGATAAGGTACTTTCAAACGACGACTTAGCAATTCTGGATCTTGTTCTAAAATTCCCTAAGTTAGTTGACTGTGATCCCGATTGAATAGTTATTGAGTGGAATTTGCTGCGGCTCAGCGATATAAAAACTTTGGCCAATTTAAATATTAATGCTGTTTTGGTAAAAAAAATAGCTTCTATAAAAAACGGATTAAATGAGAAAAGTTTCTCAAATATTTCTTATTTTATTTTTAATTTGTTATCTCTGCCTCACTAGCGCTAATAAAAACTAAACTAAGGAATAAACTAGAAGTAAATACTGTCAACGGTATTATGTCGTGTAAAGAAATTATCAAAACGAATAATCCCCACTATGTTTGGTCAGCCAAAAGGGACCTACATAACCAAATGTAAAATCAAGAACTTTAACTTTTTATTTTTAATGTGATGTATTGAATTATGAATTATAAAATAAGTAACTGAAAACAACATATGTTACAAATACTGAAAAAAAAATTTTTACTTACAATTTATAATTTTAATGTACAGTAGAAACTCGATACTTGCACGTAATGAAAACCCGGCTCGGTGCAAGTTTCGAGGTTGTCACAAGCACCGAGTATTAATTTCCCATACAAAATAAAAGGCACATACATACATCTGTTTATGACACCGCACCTCTCAATAATCAGCTTAAAACTGATTCAAATTACAACATTTCATCAGCAGCATAAAACGACGGGGATTTCCCGAAATGTATTCAGTCTACGAAAACGTAAACAAACCAGCACGTAAGAGTAATACCAAAATGTTGCAAGTATCGAGTTAAAAATTTTCGGATGTCGCAAGTACAGAGTGCGTAATGAAAAATATTTCTATGTTGCAAGAATCGAGATGTGCAAGTATCAAGTATGTGCAAGAATCCAGTTACTACAGTATTTAATTATTAATTACATTACATAATTATTAATTTACATGCCTGAATTATTTAATGCAAATATGCTATATCTGAAATCTTTATTTTACTTAAATATTAAATAAAATGTCATCACAAAACACAAATATTAATAAAATTTTTAAATTTGGTCGCAAGCAGGCGATTTTTGTCGGATTTTGGGAAAATTTTGGTCGGAAAATAATTTTCAAACGGCAACACTGATCACACCGACCGCACCACGAAGTGTGTGAAAGGAAACGTCAGACACATTTTGCTACACACACAAACGACTACATAAATAGTTTTTGATTGCATTCTCACATTGCCTTTCCTTAACTCGTAGTGTCCGAGTTAAACAGTTCATACAAACATACATCGCAACGGCAGAATAGGCAAAGCAATTTATTGCCAGTGCCAATCGATATTTTGATATTCTCGGCATTTTTTTAACATATTTTTGTTGATTTTAAAATCAGAAAGAAAGATATGGCTTTGGTATTTTATAAAATATTTGGTCTCTTTTTATTGCATTCCAGCAACAATTTTAAGAAAATGTTGCCAACATCATATTTTGCAGAACAATTTCCGTTGTATATGGGTTCCGCGGAACACAAAACAATTCTATTAAAAAATCTAATAGTTTACATGCCATTTGTCAGAAGAAAGGTAACTCCAGTGCTGGTATTCACACAGAGAAGATATTAGTTGTCACAACTAAATTTATAGTCAACTAAAATTTGGCGGTCCCTTGGACTGTCACCTTATCCAGTGGTGATTATCAATAACAGTGCTCCGTATGAAAAAATGTTGTGAATACCAATTGATCTGCAATTCAGTTTTGGTTGCAAGAAATGAAATATTTAGTTGAATCCACAGCAACAAGAAATAAATGTGATCAGTCATTCAAGTTTTAGTTCTAGCAATCAAATTATCCTGTAGTGGTGAATATTATATTTGTTGGATCAACGAAAAATTTAAAAACTAATTAGGTTGTACCAAGTCAATGGGTTATCCATTTTGTGGTTTCAAAAGTAAACGTAAATAAAAGACATATAAAATATTTTTTTTCATGATATTTCTTTTTTATTATAAAGTTTGAACGTTGACATTATGTTTGAAACACTAAAATATTTATTTTCATGATATTTCTTTTTTATTATAAAGTTTGAACTTTGACATTATGTGTGAAAGATTACATCATTTAAATGACCACCACGCGAAGTTTTGGAAGCATTGATTCTTTTGAGGTAATTTTCGACCACTTTTTGACACATATTGGGCGGTATCTCGGCCATAACTTGACGAATGTTAGTTCTTAAGTGCTCAAGAGTTAAAGGTTTATCTGCATAAACACGGTATTTCGCGTAGCCCCACAAAAAAAGAATAATGGTATGTGGCTGTGCCAGAATCACAATTTTTGTAGTAGGTTTGAATAATTTGTATGCGTTATGTGATAGTTAAGCGATCCATTTTCGTCAATGTCAGACTTTCAACTGAAAAGAAAAAAAATTGGTTTAACAACTTAGTTTGACAGATGTCGAATTCCAGCCCTATACTTTTGAAACCACGAAATGGATAACCCTTTATAATGGCATGCTCAACTAATTACTTGAATTTAATGGCTGTCACAAACATTTGTTGATGCCATATCCCATTATGAATTGTGTAGAATAAAAAAACTAAAAATAATAATTTTTTACCAAAATTATTTATTTTAAATTTAAACACGAACAAAATTATTATTAGTTGTAACTATAACAGTTATAATTTAAAAATACTCGTATCATATGTTTAAGTAGGGATATTATAAAAAAATCGGCAATAATTTTTACCATAGAATTCCAACTTACTTTACGACATGAAGAGCTTAGGCTCTTTATTATGCTGTTTTTTGATGTGTTAACATCTATAGCCACGGGTAGGGCAATCAATCAAAGTGAACACATGCAAACAACACACAGCGTAAGCACCACATAGGTGATTGTTGCACAACAATAGTATCTGCCTGAAAATAAGTATGATGGTATTGATGTAGCGGCAGCGTACTAACGACCAGGTCGTCGTCGCCAAAGAGTATTGAATAGTGTAGAATAGAAACATTGATGCCTTTTGAAACATTTATGCTGTTTGTATTGTTTTATGTAATAACATTGTTGAAATGGTGCATTATATTCAAATATTCTATAAAGAGAATACGACTCGTTTATGCTGTTTTACTCAGACTCTCTGCATGAGAGCGGAATAAGAGTGCAATAAGTTCTCTATACTATTAATGATAGAAATATAATGGTAGATGCAGTATGACAACTATTACAACAAGCCAAAAACAACAGTTTTTTTTTTTTTGCTCAGTGCCTGTATTGTGTCAACTCAGCTGATTGAAAAATAATGAAAATATGTAGAAAATTGGAAAAAGTGTCATTTACAAAATGTGTGTGTTTTATGTGGTATTTTGAAAATGGTGTAGTATGAAAATTAAAATGCTTCTATGTGAGTTTTACGGAGAAAACATTTCAAAAAGACCAAATGTAGTATACAAACAAAACTAAACAAACTTTGACATAAGAGAAAAACTTACTACAGAAAAAAGTTCAAATCAGCTGGACTACTGCCTCTACCATTTGTTTGTTCCATTATACTATTCCATACTTTTTGTCATCGCTCTGTTTATGACAAAACAAAAACAATTATTTCAGTGAGCTAAAAATTGCTTTATTTGTTTAATATTTTTTATTACATCTAATGTTAAAGCAGATGTAAGAAAAAACAAAGTGCAATAGCAAAAGAGTCTTCAGCACAAAAACTATTAATTTTTTTATTTTCAGTGTAACATTTACTAATGTGTTCATAGAAATCGAACTGGTATCGTGTAACAAAAAGGTGTTAACATATCAACCGTGACTTCGAACGCTCATTGAGTTTTTTATTTACATAAACTTGAAGCTTCTTTTGTTTAGGAGATGATTTATTTAACATGTTTACGCATTTTCTTATGTGGTGTATAAGAGTCTTTATATTGCCAAATGGACGTTTTCAACTGTTAAGTCAATAAAGCTTTCTGGAAAGTTGAGATTCTACCCATATATTCTGTCCATATTTTTGCATGACTGCACCGCAGCCATCATGTGTTGATGCCACAATATCGTGTTGAATATTTAACAAGAACTCATACAGGTTTTTATTAATAATTTGTTATAAATTAATTGCAGTTGCCTTTACCTTGATTTCTTCCAATCCAAGATTCTGTATTTTAAATGATTTGCGTTCTCGATTATAGTGATTATCTGACAAGTGTGACCACTCGTCTACCACGATTGAGTATCTTCCATTATCTTGCTTTATTTCGATAATTGTATCCTTGAATTCTTGTTGTTTCGTAAGACAAAATTTATCAATTTTTTTCCATATTGTTAACTCTGCTGGCATATTGTGGTTTTTGGAATGAAAATATGTCAGTACTACACGAGATTTTTTAACCGCTCTGATCGACAGACATCCCATCTTCAGCTACACAACGGGCTAGTATTTCGCCAACTGAATCATTTTGTATTCTTGTGAAGGTAATTTTGTGAACGATTTTAGCAAGACTAAGAAGTGCAGATGTTGAAGGGCCCTTGCAACTCAAAAGTTTAGGATAATTTTTGAATCTGGCCTTGTCTTTACCGACTCCCGCAAAATGTTTCCATACTTTCGACGACATCTGAAAAAAAAAATATTTAGTTATATTTCTTTTTTATACAATAATATTAGGTTTAAACTTACTTTTTTATATTTTTATGTAGTCAACAAAAAACGCGACTTTGATTTGTAATTTTCTATAAAAATTTGCTTTTTCTTCTTACATTCTATTGAGTAATTGGCCTATGTGTAAGTGAGCATTTCGGTGAGTGAGTTAATTTTATGAATTCAGTATTTACGTGAAATGTGTTTGGTTGTGTCCGCTGAGCCACACATTAAAACCGTTAAAATTCACTACAGTTTGCTTGTGAACATTCTGATACTCTTTGAGAGCAGTAAATTTTAGCATCCACATGAGGCCCTAGTTGAAGGGTATTTACTCTCTTGATATTATTGTTTAAGTCGCAAGTTGATAGATTTTTAATATAATTTATCAATATAATTACTAAACCGCATATATTTAACATCACTTGGCACTAAGAGAAATGTCAAATAAGAGCTAAGTGAAAAAATTTGTGTATATTCCATGGAACACTAATCAGTAATGAGCTTTGTGGCACACTTACACGACTAGCTGCAAGATCAATTATTCAAAGTACGGAACAAGATGGATTCATAGATGGTGAACGCATAAGCACAGCTGATTTGCTTTGTTTAGATTGCAAACCACTTTCGACCTGTCAAGTTCACATGTATTTTGATTTTGTATGAGTTTGTCTACATTTATTGTTGCTGTACGCATGTGTTGGATTTGTCACAATGTAAGTGAGAAGCAAAACCAAAATGTATGTTGTTGTTCTTTGGGGGCTACCTAAAGGATAAGGTGTATAACCTACATTTTAATAAAGGCCAACGTTAAATGAAATCAGAAAGATAAAAGTTATTCATTAAATAGTTCATAACATTGCTTATGCGCCCCCTGTACAATAAATACAGAATATTTACTAAAACTGAACCATATATCATCGATAAAGATTATTATTAAAAGTTAATATAACAATAAATCAAAAATTTGAATTTGTTTGGTTGTTATATACAGTACGTCAGATTTGATATATACAGTATGTTAGGTATGTTTAATTTGGCAATTTTTTTATTAACAACAAATTTGCACCTCATTGAGTATGTATGTGTCTTTTATAAGGTTATTAAACAACTTTTTGTAACCAAAATCTTATACTATCGTTCCCGTTCAATATAATATGCTTATTCCAAGCAATATAAATATTTGCAAGGAGTCATATTTTACTCGCCTGTAGATACATTATAATTTGCGCCAAACACAATACTTATATATTCGTGATAAACAATATATATTAGAGGAAACCATCTTACTGTGTCGTCTGCTAGATGCATTATATGTATTTTGATTTAAATATACTATATTCGTAATAAACAAATTATACTTTGCTAATAAAATAAAAATTTGTTCTCTTTTAAATGTAAGGACAATTCCATAATGATTATCTTTCAAATGTTTATATTTAAAAAGTTTACCTGTAAAAACGAAAGGAACTCACTTTCATAAACTGATGTGATTTAAAGGTGTCACACATATTTTGATTTTGGGTCACCCTATTGGATATATACAGAGCGTTTTTCTTTTGCTTCCTTTCTATATTGCATAACTCGTTTTTATCAAGACACTGTAGTTCAATTACATGAGAAAGTTTTAATCAAGTACCTGATAAACTTGTGAAACATTAGTTGTATTGCATGACTAATAAATTAAAAGGGTGGTGTTGTATGGCAGTGTGGAAACTGAAATGTAGAAATTGGGAAGATAGCTGTGTGGGAAAGGTGCAAATAGTTGTAGTCATTTCCGACAATTTTTGAACTGAATGTTCGATACCCTCATCTGAGCCATGACCTACAGCAGACACTTGAGATTTTGAACACACTTCATAAATTTTATCAGCAAGTAACATTCTTTCCTCAAGATCTAGGGATACACAAGACATCATCTGTATTTGAATATTCTGTGGTAATTTTCGAAGCCACAATTTGTAAAGTAAATCAAGGTTAATAATATTATCTGAACCAGCTAGAATTTTCAAGTCTCGGAAAAATTCCGAAGGTTTCCGATCCCCAATATAAGAATTCGAGAACAATCGTTCCAAACGAGAATCTTCGCTGATAGAAAATCTATTACACAAAACTTTTTTCATATGTGCATATTTGTTTTCCGAAGGAGAAAATTGTATTACATCCAAAACTTTAGTTATAATATCTTGAGGTAAAGAGGCTATTACATGATGATATCTGATAGTATCATCAAAAATATTGTTCAATGAAAATTCAACGTCAGCATGAATAAACCATGCATCTGGACATTCAGACCAAAAGCTAGGTAATTTTAACGGCCGACATGGAAACATTATAGCCCTTTCAGATGTAGAACCCGCAAAATTATTTTGTGTCTCTGTATTGATTGAAGGTGTGTTATTGGACTGTGTTTGTATTTCAGGATTATTAACTACCATGTTATCAATGATAACTGGAGATATTTGATCATTTACAATCATACCACGACGTGTTCTTTTCATGTTATAAATGTATGTATGAAAAACAAATTTAATAAATCCGCCTAACTGGGATGGGATCACAATAATATTAAATATGATCTAATTTGAAGTAAGACGATTTGAAGAAAATATTAAATTTGAAGTAAGACGAATTACTGTATTAGTTAGTGTATTATATAAGTATATAAATATGAATGCAACTTATCTGGTAAACAAGCTTTAAGTTCTGATGCTGAAGAGTTGAAATATATACATTTGGTTTCTGGATCCGTAATTGAAATTTCTGTTGCCAGAGCCGGTCCTAGTCTTAATAGGTTATAAATTTAAAGGGTATTGAACTCCAAGATTTATTCTCCCATTCACGTCTGGCTGGAAATATCTTCATCAACTTCATGAAAACACAACAATCTCATCCCTTAGATCCAATTAATAAGTTTGTAAGGAAATTGCTTCTCTGGATGAACAATTATTTATGTTTCTTCGGGATCTTATCCTCTTTATTATTGATAATAATTTAACTTCCGTTTCTCGTTGGATTTATTTTATTTAATATAAACCAATGCAAATGTTTTTGACATTCTTATTGTTGCATATATGGTTCGATGCAGGATCGCCAAATTGTAGTGCACGAATTATATTTGGTAAAAATCTATTTTTATTAACCATTCTAAAATACGTGCTATCAGTACAGAATATGAAAATTGAATAATCGAAATTTTCTTTGTCAATACATATGTGAAACATAAAATAATTTACATACTATGTTTTCAATATACTTGTATTTAAGTTAGGAGGAAAAGAACAATTCAACAATGATGGACTCTACAGTTGTGTTTATTTTTACTGTACTTATTTTGCACTTATCGGACTCCTTTCGGCTAATTTAAAGACGTGTAATGTTTTTACTTTCATTCGACTACAAATGGATGAGGAAGGAAAATTTGAGTAGTTGACACAAGCAGTTCACTACAAATTGACATTCGAACTTTTATAGAACCATGTGACAATGCACAGCATAAAATAAATTTTCCTAACTATTCATTTTAATATTCTTTGGTCACTGTTTGGTACAGCACATATGTGCTCTGCAAGCTAGCTCGATCGGGAGATATGGACGGACATACTTGCAGTAAATGCAGGCTCAGACAATATGTTGTCATTATCTAAGTCGACTAAATCCATAAAATCTGTGCAATCGAAATTAATGGGGTGCTTCTTATAAATTCCGAGTTTAGTTGTGTCATATAATTCACGGTAATACACTATTTTTTTAATGGCTCTCTCGCGAACGGGTTGCCTTTCATCGAAAAACATTGTTAACAAAACATTTTTTTGATGGGCGAAAAATGCATTGTTTGACATTGTTTCGTTTACAATTTCTCGAAGATTTATTGGTAAAAATTGTGTTGACTGTATAAACTTATATAAAAGTGTACTGCCATTTACCACTGAATTATAAAATTTTACATTAAAATACATCGGTACATAAACTTTCATAATAAAATTAGCTAATATTTGAAGGTAAGCTAGTTGCAACATAAAGACGCAAAAATTTGACCCGGTTTCATGCTGGCAAGATCTTCTGGACACGAGTTTTCCGATACAGCTTTGCCTATTCGATAAAGATATAAAACGTCAGTATAAAGACTTTTCACGTCTAGTGTCCATAGGAGGAGGCATATTCCCCAATGAAATCGGTTCAAAATCAGGTACGGGCTGCAACGAAATGTTTGCTTTAAGGGGCTTGAAGAGTTGTTATAATAATTACATGCTTACGGGAAGCTGTTCACATGTCTCAATTAATTTCGTCAAAGTCCCACTAGCAGTACGTGGTCCACTTGTAGTACATTTTTCCAAAGCATTGAACAAATGGCGAAGCGGAAGTTCGTTGAAATGCAACAAACAAACAAACCAATGTAATGGTTTATTCAACAAAACGTAAAATTGTCGTATTATTCCGTTTTCAGTCCCAGTATTGGTGGGATCTCCACCGCAACAAAGTCCTATCAAGCTGGTACGGGATAATTTTTTTTCCTTAAAGAACTCGCATAATTGAATTTGTTTAGTATTGGCGTCCTCAGCATTAACTTTTATGTGACCAACAATTTGGTTCCTGGTTCTTTAACAATCTCGGATGAAATTTTCCACTAATTTATTTTCGTGTCAGTGCGTCCTTTTGTCTGCCATCAAAAGAAAACGATAGCAAAGCCGAATCATGGTGCTGCTGATAACGAATGGACTGACTCCCTGCATTTCATTTTTTCACGAGCTTCTTTTGATATATCTATAATAATTGACTCCCCATTTTCATCAGTAAATCCAATGTCTTTAAACAAAGCTGTATTTCTATTAATCAGTGCAATGTTAATTTTGTTCCAAATTTCAATTATTTTGTTCGCAATTATTGCCGAAAGTCTTGCATATGAGTGTTGTTGTTTTGTTTTTTCTCTCTCGCGACCACTTAAGAAAAAATAATATTTTAAAACATCACGAAAAGTTTGCAAATTCAGTTCACTAAATTCACTTGGTATTCCAATGAAATGTGCGTTTTGATTAGTCAGAAAACTTGACCCAGAAGCCATTGAGAACAAATCCATTTCCGAATTGGAAGAGCCAATTGACATCGCTGATGCTTCCATAATTTTCTAGTTTTAAAAAAGGTTTTGTAAAAACAAATATTAATAATAAACAAATATTTTCAATATTAATAATTAAGTCATAATCAATCAAAACAAAATAATATTGTAGAATGTAGGTACAAAAACAAAATTGGAAAAAAGCATAGACGGCTTCTTCTTCTTCCCTTGAGAACTGACGATGTATTAGAATCGAAGCGAATAGAGAATGAGAGTGTGAAGGAGAAAAACCTTAAATTTAAACAGTTTGTATTTTATTCCTTATTATGTATGAATCATCATTTCATTTACCGTGAATAAAATCATTTTAATGTGAATTTTGTGATGTAAAATTAAAATCGCAGTTGAAGAGAAGAAATAAATAATAATCAGTGAGTGTTCGAACTCCCGGGCGATGTGTTAAGAACTTTTTGTACACGGTGCCTGTTCGATTTCTATGAACACATTAGCGAATGTTACACTAGAAAATAAAAAGATAATAGTTTTTGAGCTGAAGGCTCTTATGCTATTGCACTTTCTTGTTTCTTACATCTGCTTTAACAATAGATGTAATATTGTTTAAATAAATAAAGTAATATTTACTTCCTGAAATAATTGTTTTTGCTTTGTCATAAACAGAGCGACGACGACCTGCTTGTTTGAATGCTGGTATACAGCTGAATAAAACCGAAATAATTGTTTTTGTTTTGTCATAAACAGTACGACAACAAAAAGTATTGAATACTATAGAGAACTTATTCCACTCTTTTTCCGCTCTCATGTAGAGTCTGAGTAAAAGAGCATAAACGAGTCTTATTCTCTTTATAGAATATTTAAATATAAATGCATAATTTCGAAAATTTTATTACATATAACAATACAAAAAGCATAAATGTTTCAAAAGGCATCAATGTTTCACATCAAAATTATGAATGGAACAAGTTATGACAAAAAGAGAGAAATAAGTTTTGAATCATTCGCCAGATGTCGCCAGTGCTTTTGAGTCATACAATTCGTTTCATGAATTATCTATACTATTCAATACACTTTGTTGGCAGCGACGACCTTTAGTTTCAGGCAGAGACTATTGTTGTACAACAACCACGTACGTGATGCTAACGCTGTGTGTTGTTTGCATGTGTTCACTTTGATAGATTGCCCTACCTGTGTCTATAGGTGTTAACACATCAAAATTACTGTGGTAAAAATAATTAATATGGGTTCTAATACAGAAAATAGTTATAATTAAAATAAAAATAGTTCCAAAAAATCTAATAAAAGAGAAGGAAATAAAAACAGATCGTAGGAATGGAAAGAAACAAGAAGGATTGTCAAGGGTAAATGTTTGTAAAAGAATGCCAAGAATAATAATAAAACATCAAAATATTGTGGAAACAGTTCAACTCGGCATTGCATCTAATTTTGAAATTCGGCAGCCTAACCTATTGCACTCCCAAATGACCTAAAACCTTTGCTTCCAGCAGACTGCCATTACTATTATCGTATAGTAGTATATCCTTTGAGTAGTTAATTAACAATTAGTTTTTTTACTTTATTTTTGGTAGCATCATAATTATTTTTTTAATAAACTGAAATATATTGTTTTGTCTTTATGAACATTTAGTGAAGTACTAGTTTTAGTTTAAACAAGTATGTACTTATTAGAAATTAAAAAAAATATAACACAGAAAATATCAAAAATGACTACAACTGGTTTTATCTAAAATAAAACACATATTTATATTTAAATTGAATGCATGGAGTGAAGATAATTTTTTTTAGTAGTTTAATTTATTTTCTAAACATAAGATATAAATAAAATGCGTTTTCGTGCGGCGTAATTTTTTATATTCCTTTCAGTATTGACTCATTTAGCGTTATTCAACAAATGGCGCTCATGTAATGATCTGACAAGAGAGATGGCTTGTAAAGAGTTAATTCCATACGTTTTGGAGGAAGTGCTTACGCCAATTTTGGAAAAATTTATTTAGAAAGTTGAACTGCGCTGGAAACCTTGCTACAGAAACAGAGGAAAGTTTTTGTTTAAAAATAAAGACTGGTTAACGCTATCTATAAAATTAGACCAAACAGAAAACTACACAGCTACTCCATGACCTTCTGTCCAAGGCAGACCACGCAAACTGTTTGAGGAATTTTGCAAAAAAAAGTCAGCAAATGAAAGTAAAAGACATAGCGTCAACAACGAGTACCGAAGAACTTACGTTTTCAGGTCAGGTAAGTTTAAGGAAATGTGGTAAACGGATTGTAGCCGATATAGTTAAAGCTGTTACTCAAAAAACGTCTCCTAAGCGCGCTAAGTCTTATAAGTACTCCTTCAACTCAGCTCTATCTGACGGTCAAGAAATGCTGGTATTGACACCCGAAGAATCAAGTAAATCTACGTACTTAGCTGACAGAGCAGCGGCAAAACAATCTAAAGTAGATACTTATCCTGCTTGGAGTAAAATATTGTCCGCAAAACAGGCGTGTTATCCAGATAAGGATTCTATTATAGTGAATGAAATAGGAGGAGAGATTAAATTACAAGATCTTCTCGATCTTATCATGAGACGAATTTGTGAAATATAAAATATTTATAAAATATAAACTTGTTTTGCCTATGCTGGATAGAAAAGTTTGTAATGCATTATCAGGAACAAAATCAACGCTGAGCTGCTACATATGTAAAGCTACCCCAAAGGAAATGAATAACTTGAATGTGAATATAAAAACTCCTATAATATATCATCTTGATTTTGGGCTGTCTACCCAACATACTTGGATACATTTCTTCGAGTGTTGTCTTCATTTAGGTTATAGAATGGAAATTAAGTATTGGCAGGCAAGAAAAGTTAATAAAAGTAAAATGGAAGAAAGAACGAAACTTACTATCGATCGCTGCAGAAAAGAACTAGGTATACTAGTTGAACCACCTAAGCCTGGATATGGGACTACAAACACTGGTAACAACGAGAGTTTTTTTTCATAATGCTGAAAAAGCAGCTGACATAACGGGAGTCGACAAAGAAGTCATACATAGATTTCATATAATTCTCCAAACGATATCGAGTGGTTACGAAATAGATACCGAAAAATTTTAAAAATACACTATGGAAACAGCGGAAAAATGCATTAGTGGTCCTCATGCAAACTCGAAAGAGCCTCGTAAACGCGTAAACCTCGCAAACTTACCAGGCAAACGTCAAAACAAAGAAATTTCCCATACAAAGCGACTTGCACAAAAGTGGAAAGTCTTCAAGTCAGATTTGCTGCGCAAACGTGGGATGGAGAAACGTGTAAACTTTTGACATTTCGTTGTCATCTGACTAGGATGGATAAATAAGGTGATAGCACTAGAACAGTAGAAAAAATGCACATACATAATACATGCAATTGCTACTGCTACCACCTTATGTATACATCTTGGTCAGCTGATATGGTTTTGATCACAAATACGCTGAGCAACTTTACTTGGTGCCTCATGCAACGGTGCGAGGGAAACTTGCGCTGAGCAAAAGTTCTCCGCTTTCACGATTGCATGAATGCCGCTATTAAGTTGTATTCATGGTACTACATGCCGATAAGCGTACATACAATTTTATATCAATGAAGACTTATTGAACTACCTTCTTCTGTCTTCCGACCCAATGATATCACAAATAAAACTTGATCCTGAAGCTATAAATTTACTGAAATGCCCATTCATTTTCGATACAAGTACAAGTACTGAAGTGGATTCGAGTTCAGATAGTGAATAATAATATATATTGGTCAAAATGTAATTAAGACAACATTTACAAATGAAATTAATACAGTTAAATATCATACAAATTATTTGACTAATGTTTCTGATAACGCAAATGCATGCTTCCTAAATAAGGGAATTGTGGAGATAATCGAATTTTTAATTTTTTTAATTTAAAAACTACCACGCCCACTTGCAAACAGTTTTGTGGTAACATTTCAGGCCTGAGTATAAGTTCAAATACCGATTTTCTTTAAGATGATGTGAAAAGTATGGACTTTAAACTTATTTATTGTCTTTTTTGGATAGAACCTAGTACTGGAGGTGCTTTGAAAAATAATTCGATTACAATTAAAATAATGATTCGAATTAAAATCTTAATTCTAGTCTTTCATACCAAATTTGATTAACATAGCTCAACTCCTTCGATTTTTTTCGCGCTACAGCAACGTCCTAGACTACTGTGCGTCGTTAGAAATTTGTCTTTTCGCGTTGTTTGATGCAAATATAACGTGTGTTTGCACATTGTCGCAAATATAGTATACTTATCTTCAAACACGTTGTGTTTGTTATTCAATATTACATGTTGGGGTCACAATTATAAATATGTTATAATATATGTGTTTGTGACCCAAATATATCTTTGTTTGGGATACAAATACAACTGTGATTACTGCACTGATTATTTTTGGTCGAGAGCAATAGAATGAAGGACGGACAAAAAGATATTATTCAAAATTAAAGTATACAGTGTGTAGTTATATTTTTTCATTATTCTTTCAGTCAGTGATTCACAAATTTCCTAAATGCGTATGGAAATTGGAAATGAAGTGCGACTTTCTTATGTTGATTAATTTGTTGCATTTTAGTTTCATACACGATGAAAAATCAGTCGTTTTTGTTGTTTGGATGCAAATATAACGTGTGTTTGGAGCTTGTCGCAGATATAGCATACTTTTGTCCAAACGCATCGTGTCTGATATTCAATATTACATGTTGGACACACAATGCTTACAAATTTGAAATACATATATATGTTCTTCTTGAAGGACGGACAAAAAGATATTATTCAAAATTAAAGTATACAGTGTGTAGTTATATTTTTTCATTATTCTTTCAGTCAGTGATTCACAAATTTCCTAAATGCGTATGGAAATTGGAAATGAAGTGCGACTTTCTTATGTTGATTAATTTGTTGCATTTTAGTTTCATACACGATGAAAAATCAGTCGTTTTTGTTGTTTGGATGCAAATATAACGTGTGTTTGGAGCTTGTCGCAGATATAGCATACTTTTGTCCAAACGCATCGTGTCTGATATTCAATATTACATGTTGGACACACAATGCTTACAAATTTGAAATATATATGTTTGTGACCCAAATATGTCTGCTTCTGATACAAACACATCCGTGTTTTTTGCACTGTTTATGGTCTCTCGAGAGCATGAGAATAAAAGAGGAACAAGGAGAGATTATTCATAGTCTATCGTGTACTTGTGTAACTGTTTCTTTCCTTTATTCTTCAAGTCAGTGACTCATAAATATTCCCAAATGTGTGTGTGTAAATTGCAGATGAAATGTGTTTCTTAATTTGGCTGATGTATTGCGTTTTAGTTTCGCACATTCAGTCGTCAATGGATCATCGGACAGAGGATATCAAAAGCTCTTGGTCGGATAAGTATGCAGTGGAAAAAGTTATAGTAGTAGAAAATTCTTGCGATCAGTGAAAACTAGAATAAACAAAGTCTCGGATGGTTAAATGGTTTGCGATGTTTTTTTTGGTTTTTGGGAGAAAATCAGAAGGCTGACCATTTGTGAAATTTAATTACAAACACCAGTAGTTTAATCGCGTTTAGCTGGCATGGACTAGCTTTATATAAATGTACACTAAGTGTTCATTGAACAAACTTTCATGCAAAAATTTCTTACTCATCTCACACACAAACTGAAATTGTTGACGGTAGCTATTGTTTATAGGACAGTAGCTGCTGGAACTGCATTTATATAGACTCTGGCATGGAGAACCTGAATTTTGTCAGCAAAACTTGGTTTTGAGAGCATCAAAAGTGTTCGCCCATCACTTTTAATCTCTCTGCACGTCCCGTAGGCATGTACATTTAGAGTCATTCCTTGTATAATTAGTCTGAACATTTGAACTGGATATAGTGGTGTTAAGTTGTGTGCCGATGTGCGCATAAGTGTAGGCGAGAGAAAAATAATTATAAAACTTTGGAAAGAGGCCCAGACATCAACGCGAACAGTAAACCAACATTTCTAAATAACTTCGAAACCTAGATCTGGTCGTCCATCCAAATTAACAGATAGAGATTGTCATCTATTAATATGAAATGTATTTATCATAATATCGAAGGCTTTAGTTTATTCCACTTATTTTGCTTGCGATTTAACATACAATAAATTATTCTTTTTCCCTCCTTCTTTATTTTGCAATCTATCAGATATTTGACAATAGGCAACTTGTATAAAATATTCAAACAAATTCAAAATTCACCTCAGTCTTAGCCTGAAGAGAAACAACCGCTGCTGGTCCTTATTGTGGGTAGTGTACATTTCACCCAGTGCTTACTAGGTGCGTAAGTTTAAATCTTCTTAATCTTCAGTCATGTGTAGCTACATCTAGAAGTCTGCGTGCCAAGATGTTAGTATGTGAAGACAGCCTCAAAGCATAACTTTCGTTTATTCTGTTGATCTCCTGTTGAACTGTATTTAGTCGGAAGTGTCTATGTAGGGATTCGTTTCTTACGTATTTGGGAGCATCTGCGATAAGACGTAGGCATTTGGATTGGAACCTCTGTAAGAGTTAAATGTTTGATTTTGCTGCTGAACCCCAGAGTTCTGCTCCGTATGTCCATATTGGTTTAATGATTGCTGTGTACAGCAGTAGCTTGTTATCTAACAATAACTTAGAGTTTCGGCTCATAAGCCATTACATAGATGTTAGTTTAAGACCAAGTTGTTTCCTTTTCGGTATAATATGTTTCTGCCAAGTTAGACGTCTGTCCAGGTGTATGCCAAGATATTTTGCACTGTCGGCTTGTGGTATTTCTTCGTTGCTGATTTTTACACGTGGACATGTTTCGGCTCTCAACGTAAAAGTTACATGCGCTGACTCATTGGCATTGACTTTGAGTCTCCATGTCTGGCACCACTCCTGGATTTTGTGTAAGTGACTTTGCAGATTTGCCGATGCTATTATTGGGTCCTCTTGCGACGATAACAGTGCTGTGCCGTCTGAGAATGTAGCTGTTACAGTATTTTCGCATGTTGGTAGGTCTTTTAAGATTTAATTATTTCGAAGAACGGATATGGAAGGTTATTTTTAATCTTGTATAGTAAGCCAGTGTGCCATACTTTGTCAAAAGCTTGGCTAATATCCAAGAATACCGCTGAGCAATATTTTTTTTCTTCGAAGGCAGTTCTTATTGTCTTGACAGTCGTGTTCACCTGTTCTATCGTTGCATGACTGTCTCTGAAGCCAAATTGATGGTATGGAATAAGATGTTTTGAATGCAGTATTGGTTTTAGCCGAAGAAGTAAAATTTTTTCGATTAGTTTTCCCATCACTGGTAGTAGACTTATTGGTCTGTACGATTGCACATATTCTTGCGGTTTTCCTATCTTCGGAATCATTATTACTTCAGCTACTTTAAGCTGCACCGGAAAGTATCCAACTCTGAATATAGCATTTACAATATTTCTGAAGTGTGTAATGGCTATAGTTGGGCGCCTTTTTCCTATTTGGTAGATTTTTTATCAACATGTTTATTTCATTGCAGGTTGTTTTCCTGATTGGCAGATCCATTTGGGCTGGTGACGACAGAAAATCATGTAATTTTGTAGGACTACTATTTGACGGGATAGGTTGAAACGCATTTGATAAGTGCTCACCAAAGATGTCACATTTTTCTTTATCCGTTCTAGACCAAGTCTCGTTGGATGATCTGATGGGCTGTATTCTCTCAGTAGATGTATTAAATTTTTTAGTGGCTTTCCATAAGTTATAGGATGAATTTTCCGTTGGCGAAAGGTTGGAAACAAAAAAGTCAAATTCTAAATCTTGTTCCTCCGCCAAATACAATCAATAAATGCTGTTGATTTGATAAAGTGTTGGTAGATTTAATATATATAGTGCTTGAATATTTATATTCTATAATAGCATGGTAATCATTGATATCTGCGTTTATTATACTATGTACTATGTGATTCAGGATACGAACTCCGTGACAAGTTCATCATCAGATGCCTAATTACTCTGCCTGAATTCATACCATCGGTTGATCATCAATTGTATTATATACAAACTCAATTCTGCAATTTACATGTGCGTATTAGTATGGATCGGAGATCCCTAAGTATCAACACACACCGAAAGGCCTATAATTCCAACACAAGAACAGAGAGCTATTTTCCACCATGTTCTTTTTTGCTCATGCGTTCTTGCATTATTGCAGAGCTTTGAGGTGAGTTTTATTAATCTATATCACAGAGTTGTATTTTTTCGTGGCATAGCTTTTTGATACCCGGGCTAGTTTCATTTCAAATATCAGGAGATATTAAAAAAGTTTACACATACAATCAGTGTATGAACTGCTCGAAGAATTTTACCCCAGAAGGGTAATCTTCGTCGATTCGACGAACACTACTCGCTTTTAACTTTTCAACAAAATGGACTGAAGAGCAACGCGCTCAAAAATAAATCATACAGCTTTATAAATGTATGGATTCCTTTTTTTTAAGTCTATTATTGATTTAAAGTAGTATGTCGGACTTGTGCGCTACAATTTTCGTTAAATATTTCGAAGTGAAATTGGACTTCGGCGATTCGACGTAGATTTACTGTAATCTATGTAAAACATGTTTACCCTTCTAGGGTTATGAAAGGCTGGTTACCATGGTCGAGTAGCCCGAAAACCCCATAGGCTTCGTTGATAAATCACAAAAAAAAGAAAATGCCGCCTGAGATTTGTATATGTGGGATCAAAGGACGGAAAATTGTGTGGAGAAAGTCGGGTACGATGAGGTGATGTATGGCAGGTCGAGGAGCCGGTAATTTTGAATTAATCGAGTCAACGACGGACAGATTTGATAATTTTAACATTCTTAAATGGAATTTAAATCAAAGTGCTGACTACTTGGGGTTGACGAGTGAATATTACTTTCAACAGGACAACTACCCGAAGCACACGGCCAAAATTGTTAATCTGAGAATTCTATATAATGTACCTAAAATGCTGCCGACACCCGCAAAATCAACAGGTATAGGCCCTATAAAGCTGCTGTGTGTGTTACTGGAAACAAAAATTCGGCAGAATAACATAACCAGTAAAGCAGCACTAAGGGATGTAAACAAATGGGAGTGGGAGATGATTTCGATTGAAGAGACTAATTAATTCTATGGCAAACAGGCTGAAGGAAGTGATGAAACGTCGTGGCTACCCAACCTACTACTTACATATCGATGGCAAAAAATGAAAACGTCGTATCTTGCTTTTTTACGAAATCGTGCCTTTTGCATATACAGGTAGGGTACTCTCAAATAACCCCTTCATATTACAATATTTTTTTAATGTTAACAAATAATGAATTTGTTTTCGAAAAAACTACGTTTAAAATCAAATACTATGCGTAATCACTCCGATTTTATTCAGTCTTTTCTGTCTCCTGTAACGTAACGAAGAATTGAGATACGTCTTTTCTATATTAAGCCATCGATATGCTACTGTTTAAGTTGTTGCTGGATATTTTTAATTTTCTACTGACGAGCGTAGAGTTTTGTCATATTTTTCTTAAAGAGTGAAGCTAAATGTTTTGTTTTTATACGGACTTCAAATAATTTCGGGCAAAGTATTCTGCTTTAACAGAATGCCTGAAGTACAAACTGTATTTATAAAGTAAAAACAACTAACACATATTTTTTATCCGTTTTTTTTCAAATATATTTAGTAAAGAGTATACCACGAGAGCATAGACTTGTGGTACTTATGGCTAGTTTTTAAGTGGGTAGTTAACTATAAGATTACTAAATCGTAATTGAAAGTTAATTTGAGGATAACTTTGCATTTTGCTTTTCAGTGGTGAGTTAATGTAAGTCGCCATATTGTCAACTAATATGGCAACCCTTGTATTCTTATTGGAAAAGACGTGGGTTTTTTGGGATAAATACCAAAACAACAAAGAGGAACGAACAAACAAAATGGAATTATGTAAAATAAGAAATAGATGCATAAAATCGAAATTATTTTAACAAAAATGTGTAACAAACTATATAGGCGCAATCATTTAACGATCTAGACTCAACGTATGTGTACAAATCAGAGAACAGAATGAAACTATTCGCTTTTATTATGCATTCACATTTTCATTGCTTTTGCCATGCTATCATTCAACAACAATAGCTAGTGTTGTTGCTATGTCATACGTTTACTTATTTTGATGATTGCCTTCTTGGCACTCATTATTAACTCATGCCGTTTCATGTCAAGCAACAAAATAAATTGATGACACAATACAGCAATAAAAACAAAACCATTCACACCATTCGTTGAGTATTTGTTGACCTGTAGATGTGTTGTGAATTATGGAGTGTGACGAAATTGTGGAAAAAATAAATACCGGTGTTTTCCGTACCATCAAAAAAAATACAAAAAGCAAAATTTGGAAAATATTCAAAATGAAAATAAGAAAGTAATAAATGGATTGGGCCCGAAATCAGTTAAGAATATTCCATTTTTGAACTCAGTGTATAAATATGAACATTCTTGATATGGGTAAAAACATATGAAATCAACCAATGACTTGACCGCACCGATTTCGAATTGGATGAAATTTGGTACGAAGGGAAAGTTAAACATAATAATAGCGTTTGCCAAATTTCAGTGTCCTAGCTCTCGTACTTTCAGAATTATGGCCATTCCAAGTTGGAAAAAATCATTAAAAATGCACTCATATGCCTTAACACAATTTTTTATATCTCGAAAAGTATTCATTGTACGTTAATAATCAAGGGCTCATTTTACAGACAAAAACATGCGCTATTCAAAAAATTTTTTTTTTTAAATTTTCGATCAGGGATAATGTAAATAAAAAAAGGACTAAAATTTCCAAAGGATATATCTCGAAAATCAATATTTTTAAAAATTTCAAAAAAATATATGTTAATTATTATTATGTTTTGTACAAGTCTGCCAAATTTCAATGTGGAGTCTTTATTACAACATGAGTTATTAAGAAAAAAGCAGGCGAAGGTTTATGTATTTCATGAAATATACCAAAATACAAAAAGGTGACAAATTACAAAAAGAAGGACAAATCAAATGTAACGGAACTTTTTCGACTTTACAACCTAGGCGAAATATTTATTGCCTGTTCACACAAAAAATGTACAAATATTAAACGTCAAAGTGTTAAAGTGACTGGATCGTTTGAAAAGGCAAAAAAAAGACACTAAATATTTAAATAAATTATAATTATTGTTATTACAAAAAGGTCGTGCACAATTCATTCGGTTGTGGTATTTAAATAAAAAATATGCCATTCAATTCAACATTTTGCTGTAATCCTTTTAAAAAATCCGGTCACACTGGGTGTAATAAAAGTTTAAGACAAGTCCAAGAATGGATGCTACAGTATACTAAGGATAAAAACATTACGATCTCAAATAAAATTTGTGGGACATGTAGAATAAAATTTTCGCATCTGAAAAAATCTAATTTGGAAGAAGGTTCAGACATAAACGAAAATGTAGATACTTTCGATTACATTGCATCAGGCACGGAAGAAGATGACATTGCGTCAGGCACGGAAGAAGTTGCTATTTCAAAATTAAACCAATCTTTACCGTATCTGGAACAATCTCCGATAAAAAAGAAGAAGTTACATCAAAAACGGTACAGAGATGCAAAATTCAGGAAAATAAGTGATTCGATTCAAGACAAAATTTCCAAGGTTCAGCACAATCAACTTCGCATATGTGCCCACAATCCGAAATAATAGAACAATTAAAAGAAAAGTTTAAAACATTAACAAAAAATAGTGAGAAAATCCAACTGCTAACAATTTTACCAAAAAGCTGGACAATACATAAAATTGAGGAAGAATTCCTGGTTACAAACTATATCGCGCGAAAAGTTAAGCATTTGGTTGAAACAAAGGGTGTGATGAGTACACCTAACCCAAAACTGGGAAGTCCAATTTCACCAGTGACAAGCAGTTTAGTAAAATTCTTTTATGAATCCGATGACGTCAGCAGGTGTATGCCCGGACAGAAAGATTTCGTGTCTGTTTTTGAAAATGGTACAAAAGTCAGGAAAAATAAAAGACTTTTGCTTGGAAACTTAAGATAAATGTACGCCTTGCCTTATTCAAGGAACGACATGATGGAATAAAAATAGGTATTTCCAAGTTTTGCCAACTTCGCCCGAGGAATATAATTCTAGCAAATGCGAGTGGATCTCATAACGTGTGTGTTTGTACAAAGCATCAAAATGTGAAGCTGATGATTGATGCTATAAATTTAAAAAAATTAACTGCTGGTGTTCCGAATTATCAGCTTGAATGTTACACAGATTGTTAGAAACAAATGACATGCATTCCATCTTCTTCAAAGTGTCACCTACGTAAATGTAACAAGTGTCCAGGAATTGAAAATTTAAAAGCAAAACTAAATCAATTACTAGAGCAAAATGATATTGATGAAATAACATATAAACAATGGGTAAGTGTAGATAGGGATAATTTGGAGACCATGATTGGCCACGCCGACGTTTTTGTGGATTCCTTATGTGAAAAGCTTGAAATTCTATTACCTCATTCACTTATTGCAAAACAGCAGGCAGCATATCTGAGCGAAAGAAAATCAAATTTGGAAGAAAATGAAATGAGTTTGCGATTTTTCAGAAAATGCTTCTGTTACTATTCAGGATGCAGTCCAGGGATTTCACTGGAACAACTCTCAGGCCACTTTATACCCAATTGCTATTTATTTTAAATCAGATGGAAAAACACAACATACAAACTTCATAATAATATCTGATTGTCTTGTACACGATTCTGTAGCTGTTCACCTGTTCCATCGCCACCTGAATGTATTTTTGAGGAAAAAGTTTAAAACAACCCCGAAGAAAATCACGTATTTTTCAGACGGTAGTGCTGCCCAGTTTAAAAATAAAAATAACTTTATCAATTTATGTTATCATATGGAAGATTTTGGATGTAATGCTGAGTGGCATTTTTTTGCAACAAGCCATGGAAAAGGCCCAAGTGACGGGCTTGGAGGTACCGTAAAGAGAGAGACACGTCGAGCTAGTTTACAGCGTCCATTACAAGGTCAAATAACTACTCCAAAACAATTATATGAATGGTGCCTGCAAAATCTTTTGAACTGTAATTTCGAGTTTTTAACTCTAAAAGACCACGAAGAAGAAGCACGGTTCCTTCAAATTCGTTTTAAAGATTTGCGTACTATTCCTGGAACTCAAAAGCTGCATTCTATTGAACCTGTAGATAAAAAAAATTAAAGTCAAGCGTTACTCGGCAGATGCAGATTTTTTAATTGAAATCCTTCAGAAATAATTAAATATGCTGTAATAAAGTGTTTAATAATGATAATACATTATGTTGTACTTTTTATTAAAGGTTTAGCAATGGAGAAAAAGAGTTTAAGCAAAGAAAAGTCGAAAAAGTTCCGTTACATTTGATTTGTCCTTCTTTTTGTAATTTGTCACCTTTTTGTATTTTGGTACATTTCATGAAATACATAAACCCTCGCCTGCTGTTTTCTTAATAACTCATGTTGTGATAAAGACTCCACATTGAAATTTGGCAGACTTGTACAAAACATAATAAGAATTAACATATTTTTTTTTTTAATTTTTAAAAATATTGATTTTCGAGATATATCCTTTGGAAATTTTAGTCCTTTTTTTATTTACATTATCCTTGATCGAAAATTTAAAAAAAATTTTTTTTGAATGGCGCATGTTTTTGTCTGTAAAATGAGCCCTTGATTATTAACGTACAATGAATACTTTTCGAGATATTAAAAATTGTGTTAAGGCATCTGAGTGCATTTTTATTGATTTTTGCCAACTTGGAATGGCCATAATTCTGAAAGTTGGAAGGCTATATGTCTGAAAGTTGGCAAATATTATTGCGCCGATCCATAGATCATGTGTACAAAATCTTATCAAATTTGGAGGTGATGAAGTCAGAAATGTTAATATTTTCGGTTGATTTCATATGTTTTTACCCATATGCCACATGTAATTATTCTTATACCTCATTTAGTTTGTGTCGTTATGCTCCTTGTTTTTGATTAGTTATGTACATTTATTATTTATTTGTTATAAATCTAAAAGAGAATTAAATATGAACTTTAATTATATATGAACTTTAGTTTTTTTTCATTCTTGTTGTTAAAAGTATTTTCATGTAAATATCCTGCAAAACCGGAATTTCTTCAATTTTATTTCATTTTTTTTAAATTGTTATGTTCTTAACTAAATTTAAAGAGAATTTCTCAAATCTTAATTTCAATATTCTAATTTTTTTAATGAAAAATGATACATACATATTAGGGCGGGTTAATTTTTTTTAATCCATAGGTGATTTTGAGAAATTGTGCTCAAGAGACCATAGCTCTAAGTCGGATTTTGAGCCCCCCAAAAGGTATTTACAAATATTTTTTTATATTTTTATTAGAGATATTAAGAAGTTTTTGTCGAAAAATAGCCTAAAATGAACTTATTCTACAGGTATCAATACAGATTCTGAAAGGTGATAAAAATACCTTTTGGAGGGGTTCCAACTCCGACTTAGAGCTATGGTCTCTTAAGCAAAATTTCTCAGCATCACCTATAGATTACGTTCTTTCTATACGCTTCATCAAAAAAAAAATCGTTCCATACAATTTGACCCGCCCTAATAAATATGTAAAGGGGTTTTCAATAAGAGCGCTACAAAAGTTTTTTTAAATAAAACAAAACCGGTTTTAGATACCAATGAAATTCATTATTCCTGTGAAAGTACGTTGCCATTATGCCATTATGTATGGAACTCGATTTCTTTTGCATGGCCACCACGGGCACGGTTTTCAAGCATATTTCGGCCGATACTGCTGCAATTTCACGTTCGATATTCGTACGAAGTTCATCAATCGTCGCTGGGTTGTTGGATAGACCACAGACTTGACGTAGCCCCACAGGAAATAATCTAATGGCGTCAAATCGCACGACCGAGGCGGCCAATCGACTGGGCCCTTTCGTGAGATAACACGTTCACCAAACTTGGTTTCCAATAAATTGATTGTGGCATTCGCTGTGTGGCTTGTGGGGCCGTCCTGTTGGAACCACATGTCCTCCATGTCCATATTATCCAATTGGGACCAAAAATTTTCGATTATCATTGAACGGTAGCGATTCGCATTCACAGTAATGTGCCGGTCTTGATCATCACGCAAGAAGTACGACCCAATGACGTCGCCGGCCCATAAACCGCACCAAACCGTAATTTTTTCGGGATGCAATGATGACTCATGGATTACGTGTGGATTGCTGTCTGACCAATAACGCATAGTTTGCTTATTGACGAAGCCATTCAGCCAGAAATGAACCCGTTCTTAAAGTTGAGGCCACTGACTCCAAATTTCGGTAGTAAATTTTAATAATTTCGACTCGTTGTTGGCTCGTATATCTTTCCATGATGAAATGGCAAACTTACTGAAGAGAAATGTCAGAAGAGCGGGAAAAATATGGCGTCGTTTGCTGTCCCTATCGATTTACTTTTGTAGCGTCTCTGTTGAAAAACCCTATATATGTATATCTTCACATTTTCTTACTGTTAAAGTAAAAAAATTAAAACACCAAAAATATAATAAAATAGAAAAAAATCTACGTTTTATTCCATAAGCATTGAGAATATTCATACCAATCGTTAAACATTCGTTGCTTTTGTGAGTGTTTAGTAGGTTAAATAGAAGACAAGCAATGCAATGCATGCTTTTCATCAAAATCACTTTTCTGATTTGTGTCATGTGTTGTTATACTGAAATGATAAGTATTGACAGCAATATGCAAATTTTGTGTGATTGCATTCAAAGTCATGAAATAAGACAATCAAACTGTTCTCTGGTACAAATACCCAAAACAGAAGCATATATTTTATACAATCTAACATTTCCGATTTTGACAGTCAGTAATTTGATTGTCAAAATCATATGGTTCTGACTAAAAGTTAACCAATCAACATTGTGGGTTAAATCATAGTTAAACAATGACTGAAAAACACAATTCGATGTTTAACCAGAATTTAACTAAGAAACGAAGATCACCACTGACCAAAAAACTGGCCATTATAGTAAGTATATTGTTTGTGTACCAATGCATAGTGATAATTGTGTTTTACAGTGTTGTGGCGTATGGCGAAGTTGAAACCCTCCGAGAACAACAACGTGAGAGACAACAAAGAAAGCAGAAACAAACAAACAGAAGATTCTCATTTCACGAAATAAAAACAAATTACTCATTCACTGCAAATAAATGTAATAAGGGTAAATTATATTAAAAAATATACACAACATATATTGAAATCAAAAAATTAATCGTCTTTGGTGGTGCAATGGCTAGTGTTCGCGGCTCTTGTGCATGAGTACGTGGGTTCAATCCCTGTTCTGACCACCTTATATTTCCTTCGACGACGGCCACCTCACTTAGTGATGGCGACCCTATCAAGTACTTAGCCATGATAAAGCTTCTCGAAATACTGTTCGGAACCGGTGTAAAACTGTAGGTGCCAATCAATGGGTGAAAAATTAGAAAGCGCACAGCTCATTGGTTGTGAGAAGTTGTCTCCAATCCCTTCATCGGATGTAATGGGAAACGGGGTTTTTTAAATTACCATAATGTTTGGGAGGAAATACGCTCGTGTTTCCAGGTAAGTATATAGAGTTTTAAGAGGAAATAGGCGAATGTTTCCTGGTAAGTATAGGGATGTTTGGGATGAAGCACACATACGTTTACTACGTAAAAGAATATATGTTTGTCAGTACACATAATAATGTTTGCATTGAAATACAAGTGGGTTTAGGACTTGCAAACATATGAATGGTTGGAGTGTGTTATATACATGGTTCCTGCAAAATATGTTTGGGAGAATATGTTACAGACGCCTTTTTTTCAGCGAGTATGAAAAAGTTGTCTTGTAAGGATATAGGATAAGGATAAGAGGCCTAAAGGGAAGCATGTCAGAACAATTTGGCATGAAGGAACCGACAGACCTTCCACACACGCTCCCATTATGCCAAAAATAGGAGAACCTATTTACTAGGGCTCTCACAATCATGGAGTTAAAATTAATAGTCAACTTTCCAAATTTATTCAAGCTCAAGACCTTTTTAAATAACATAAAGCTTATTTATTAGCTTTCTAAACTTACAAAACAGACCAAGTAAAAACTCCCGCAAGGGAAATGATGGAAGTTGGCGAAGAGAACCGCAAAACAAAAACAAATCATGCCTGTTTAAAACCAATGGTTTTTCGATATGATTAAATAGAGTTGTGCATGAAAGTGTTCCAATGTTAGTGCTTGGTATTCTTCAAACATGTATATAAAGGAATTCTCATTAATATGATGAGTGTTTCTAGATATATATTTTTGAAGAACTCACCGAAAAGCTACCATAATCGTCTGCTGATGAAGATCTTGGCAAGATTCGAAATAGCTATACAGACACCCTAGATATCATTGGAACATTTTTATGCTCGACTTTTCTGAAAGTAATATAAAGCTAATAAATAAGCTTTATATTATTTAAAAAGGTCTTGACCTTGAATAAATTTAAAAAATTTTAAGTTTAGAAAACAGATCGAGTAAAAACCCCCGCAAGGGAAATGATGATTAATAGATAAAATTACCAACCACCCCGCAAATACCTCCACAGGCTTATTATCACGGGAATAGCCGACCCTAATTTTTTCCACAATTGGCTTTCATGCCACAATCTTCTACAAACATCCAACAATTTAATTCGGTTGCACCTATGTATTTACCCGACAATTTAAATCAATTTGTTCATCAACAGTTTTACTAGACTAAAAATTGTCCTAAACTGCAAAATTGACAAGAACCAATGGCAATAGATCCATCCATGTAGTCACGAGCTGTAAACTACATGAATATGCCAACCCCAAACAATAGATTTTTTGGCAAAAGACCTATAGATCAGTCCGATCATATAGATACCGGAGAACATAGCACAATAAATCCCCAGGAATACGAGTCCGTGTTAGAAAATTACAAAAGGAAGAACAAATGCCATCTCTGGACGACTATGTTCCGAACCAGTATGATGTTCTTGATAACGCAGACCAAGTGGCAACAGAGGAAATCGTCGACATTATTTTTTTATATTAACGAATTCGTCGTTACCTTACTTCGATCGTACAAAAACTATAGTCAACAATCTCTCATAAATATTCCATTAGAAAATGAAAATCAATTTTTTGCAAATTCAGTAAGAGGTAACACTGCTATAACACTTTCCTCTTACTTACTTACTTATCCGGTCTCGTACAACCCCGGGCGGTCAGGGACAAAACGAAGATACCATATTTCGCCTACCAGTTCGATCTTTTGCTTTATTTCTCAAGTTGGCAATAACAAGTGGACGCAGGGATTCGTCAACCTGATCCCTCCAGCGGAGTCTTGGTCTTCCTATTTTTCGTCTTCTTTCGAGTTCGGTTTCGAAAACCCTTTCTGCTGGTTCGTCTTCATCCATTCTACTGACATGGCCTAGTCAGCGCAATCGCGTTATTTTGATCCGCTTAACTATCTCAATGTCGGGATAAAGCTCATACAGCTCATGGTTCATGCGTCGCCGATACTCGCCGTTGTGCACTATAGGGCCATACATTTTTCAGAGTATTTTTCTCTCGAAGACTCCTACAGATATTTCGCCTGCTTGCGATAGGACAAAGGATTCTAGGCCATACAGCAAGACAGGTTGAATGAGAGTCTGGTACAACTGGACTTCTGTTACTCGAGAGAAGGCTTTATCTCTAAATTGATTCTTAGCCCAAAATAACATCTATTCGCAAGCACAATTCTCCGCTTGGTCTCAAGGCTGACGTTGTTGTTTTTGTTTACGGCAGATTCGATGTATATAAATTCGTGCACCACCTCGAAGTTATAACGGTTATCAACGTTCACGCTTTGGTCTAACCGCGTGGAGGCCCGGTTCGTTGAAACCATTAATTTTGTCTTGTCCTCATTTACCATCAGACCCACTTTTGCTGACTCCTTCTCAATTCTCGAAAAATCCGCAGTAACTTCTCTAATAATAACTTCTCTATCTATATCATCAGCATACGCGAGCAGCATATGACTTTTGCTGCTGATGGTTTTATTAATGTTGACTGCAGCTTTTCTCATAATGATCTCCATTAAGATGATAAAGAGATTGCACGATAGGGCCTCGCCTTGCCTGGGGCCTCGCTCAGTCGCGAAAGGTTCGGTAAGATCATTACCAACTATCACTGCGGCTTTGGTGATCGTCAAGGTCATCCTGCAAAGGCGTATGAGTTTTGCATGAATACCAACCTCAGACATTGGCTCATAGAGTTTCTCCCGTATCGGACTATCGTAGGGCGTCTTATAATAGAAAAATAGGTCGATGTCGATTTGTTTTTCGTGGGTCTTCTCTACGATTTGGCGCAGCATGAAAATATAGACACTTGTCGATTTTGCAGGCCTAAATCCACACTGTTATGGTCCAATCAGGTCAGAGATAAGTGGTTTTAGTTTTTCGCACACTATACTTTATAGAACCTTATATGCTATGGATAAAAGGCTTATTTCACGGTAGTTGGCTCAGAGTCTCGGCCACTTTTTTAAATATAGGGCATAGTACACTGAGACTCCAATCGCCGGGCATTCATTCATCTAACCAAATTTTGCTAATGAGCTGATGCATTCACCTTCATCGCCACCAGCCTTAAACAGCTCCTCCGGTAATCCATCGGCTCCTGCGGCTTTGTTGTTCTTAAGCCGGGCAATAGCTGTTCGGAACTCGTCTTGGTTAGGAGGTGGGCAATTGACGTCGTCGTCCAAATTGTGATCGATTTTCCCATCGTCATTGGAGATCTCTGGTACCATTAGCGTGGAGAACTGACCCCTCCATATTCCCAACAGGCTCTGCACATCTGCGATGGGATTTCAGTCCTTGTATTTATAGAAAGGGGGCCCTGAACCATGTCCATTAGTTGCCTTTTTGACTTTTTTGTAAAATTTTCGGGCTTCGTTCTTCCTTCTGTATGTCCCGATTTTCTCACTCTCGCGCTTTCTCCACTGCCGTTTCTTACACCTAAAGAGACGGTTTACCTATTTTCTTTTCTCCCTATACCGCCCAGTTGAAGCTCGCGTTGCAATTGACTGAAGCTATGCGATACGTGCAGCGTTCTTTTCATCGTTTGCAATGCGACACTTCATCGTACCATGGTTTATTGCGAAGCGGTTTTTCGAAACCAACTACGGTTGTTGCGGCAGTTTTTATAGTCGAAAATAGGTTTCCACTGCGCATCAGGATCGTCATCGGGAGGGCATGAGGTCTGTGCCAAATCTTGCGAGAGCTTCCTTGAGCTTCCCTCTGGTAATTGCAGCTTTCCGATGTCCAGCTTTCTCTGTGTCTGGTTTCGTACGGATTTCTCTCTGCTCAATCTTTTGCGAACCTTTGCTGCTTCTAGGTAGTGATCAGAATCGATGTTAGCTCCTCTGATGCTAGCGCCTTCCATCAATTACAACGTGAACAATTTGCTTCATCGTTCTTTGATCAGGGGATACCCAAGTAACCATTGTGGATGCCTTTATGATGGAATCTTGTACCACTAATGACCATTTTTTTGCCGTGTTAAAGTCAATCAATCTCATACTGTTTCGGAACTATCAAAAATCTCCTAGTACAATCTTAATGTCATGCTCAGGGTAGCGGTCATACGTTTCCTCTAGGAGCTCGTAGAATATGTCTTTAGCATTATCATATTTCTCTTGCACACAAATTAGAGAAATATAAAAATATTTCGTTTTTTGCCGATTGTGGCTATACGTTCACTCACAGAATTGAGACGAGGCTAGATGTCGCAGTCTTTTGCAAACTAGTACACTTTCCTGTTACCAACACTAAAATCATTCGACGGTATACTGTGAAATTACAGTTTAAAATATTAACCACAGTTATCTGCACAGAAAAAACTTCCAGGTAATATTGCTAAAAATATTATATACGACAGTGCAACACATGCCCAAAACCATGCACTTTTTTATGGGCCTCCAAAGATTTGGGGCCTCGGTGTCATTTTTGCTAAAAGTCATTATTTTGTTAGGCTCATATCTTGCAAACCGTTCGGAAGTTTGATTTACTCGGAATTTGGATTTACTCTCTCTAAATTGTGAACATATAAAATCAAAAAAAACTTCATCTTCAAGGTCGAAATCGCAAAAACCTTTAAAAAATTCGACCTTTTTCCCCTGTTCAGGTCCACAGGTAGCAAACCGTTCAAAATTCAAGGAAACAATCAACTACAAAAATGTAGCTAAGATCTCAGCAAACAACTTTCTAGAACATATGTTGGTTGGTTGAAAAGGCTGCAAGACAGCACGCTGTCTAACACACTTAGGCTAACGAAGCCCATTGATGATACCTGCAGTTTCCCCTTTAGCAACTATTGACTAGTCGTCTAGCCAATTTACCCTTTCAATGAATTTGACTATAAGACCTACAGGAATATCCTGTAGGGCTACGGTGGTAACTAAATGTGTTCCGAATATCCTAGTTCTCAGTCCTGCCAGAGCAGGGCAATCCAAGAGAAGGTGTTTCATTGTTTCCTCGTCCTCTTGCAGGCAACATCTACAGAGACTGGAGTTTCTATGTCCCAATCTTAGGGCGTGTTTCACTACAAAACAATGTTAAGTGTTCCTATCATTGTGGATAACCTGCCTCTTGGCAAGTTAAGTAGTTGCCTAGTCCCTTTCCTGTCCACCTGTGGCCAGAGGACCATGGCTTGTTTGCAAGTTGAAATAAGTCTCCACTTGTCCTTGAACATATTATCGGCCCACTGCCTGATCTGCAAACGGCAGGTAGAGATTGGCACACTAACACCTTATTTTGCCGGAAGAACCTGTGCCGTAGTGCCCTGTCCAGCTAAGGCAACCGCTACGCAATTGCCTGGAATGTCGCTGTGTCCCAGTACCCATATGAACCAGATGTCAAAATACTCTGCCATCACCCTAAGTGATGAGTGGCATTCTTTCACATGGCTTCCAGGCATTTTATGGCAACCTGGCTGTCTGTGTAGATACATATTATCCGGAGGGTTGTGACACTACTTTTCAATAGTTCAGCAACCTCCAGTATGGCGGTAATTTCCGCCTGAAATACACTACAGTGACCAGGCAGCTTGAAGGAAATATTTACATGTAGATCCGCTGAACGGATCCGCTGTAGATCCGCTGAAAATATTTACATGTAGAGCCTACATGCTCGTCCAACTTTGATCCATCCGTTAAAAATCTGATACTACTGGTGTCCCCTTCCACTGACTTTTCCCAGGTATTCCTGTTCGGAATAGAAGTCCTTAGATTTGTCGCTGGTAGAAGGTATGGGATACGGTAGCCCGCTTTTACGGGAATAAAGTTGATCCAGTGTAGTAATTCGGAGTGTCCTGAATGCCCCGATATCAAAACGCCACAATCTGTGATTTTTCACCAGGGATGTAGCGGCTGCCGATTCGGCAATGATATCAGGAGTACAGATGTTCAGGATATTATGTACATATTATGTACTTCCTATGAATGATTCTTAACACCGTTTTCCGAACATTTTGTAATATCACTGTGTGTAATTTTTTAATTCATGGAAATATAACCACGGACACCACTACGTGATAAAAGACCAAAAACAAAAAGTCCCGTGTCTCCCAGTTTTGCCAAAAGTCATGCACTTTTTTATGGGCCCCAAAGATCATTTTGTCAGGCTCATATCTGTGCAAAGCATTCGGAATTTTGACTTATTCTCTGAGGAAAGATGTAAGCAAAAGTGAAAAATTTCCCGAAAATTTTTTAATTTCAATTGTTTTTCTTTACTTCAACATCGAGAGACTATGCTATCTATTACAAAAATAATAAAAAAAAATTCGTATTATATTTATAATGTTGACTTGCAAATCGCACTCTCTTAAGTTGTGGATCCAAATCGTCGTCCGAAAAGTCAGAATCTGACTCTGGTTCAGAACTTATGGTGTCCACAGGCACTTTGCTTCCAGACTACCCTCCATCATCAGCTTTTTATTCTTCAAATACTTCATTAGCATCATGCAGGGTGATCTTGTGGCTCCACCAACATAATTGAAATGAATTAGAAAAGAAATCAAAAGAGGAATGAAAAAAATGCATTAATAAAATTGATATTACCTCTGGAAGCAATGCGTCGAGTTTTTTGCTTTTGTACCGTTTTCCAAGGGCATTGTGGTTTGGAGAAACCGTTCTCCTGGCTCATCGGATTCGGTAGGGAGTTGTTTGATAAAATCGTCAAAATGAAAATGAAATCAATATATTTTGTGCTGCGTCCCTTGTTGCGTGTGCTGAGCTTACTGCTTTGCCTGTGCTACTGCGGTCGGTGAGATACCATAGTATCCCAATTTTGAAGTAAACGGAGTTAGAATCATTCCTAGGAATTTTATATGTTTTAGAAACTTGTTTATTGAGATCTTAGGTACATTCTTGTAGTTGGTTGTTTCCTTGAATTTTGACCGGTTTGCTACCTCTGGACCTGAACAGGGGGAAAAAGGTAAAAAAATCGAATTTTTTTTAAGTTTTTTGCGATTTTGACCTTGAAGATGAAGTTTTTTTGATTTTATATGTTCACAATTTTTGTTCTTTATTTTTGTTTGTTCTTATGAGTAAATCAAAACGAATTGCAAGATATGAGCCTTATCACTTAGTGGAGTCCGTATTGGTTATAAGAAAGCTATATATGTATATATATAGTTCCCCCCTTGTTTTATTTCTGTTGTTGACTCCAATCACGTTCCCTGAATTTTCGCGTGAAGAAATTAATTGAAGATGAGATAAAACTATCAAACATTTCGCTATAAAGTTTGGACACACATTTATATTCTCCAAGTGGCGAAAAGATATATATTTTCCCGTCGCTTATTAAACACATTTCGCTCGGTAAGGGCCTATGACGACACTTCCATTGATCGAGTGTTTAACAAGAGACAACCCAGACAAGACACTGTTTCAATTACACAAATTTGACAATAGAATCTTGGTCAATGTAAATGTGTCGGGTATTAACCCGTCAATGGTGACGTACTGGTCTGTGAGACCGGCTGTATTAAAAAATTCGTATAACTTTATTCTCCGTTATTGTTTTTGTTGCGATTTCGAGTAGCTGCAGCATTGCACATCCCTACCATTAGTTAATGACGAAGCTGCTTAGTGAGCACAACTTCTGTATTTTTTTTTTAACCTGGTGTGTGAGACCGTGAGTCACCGAATATGTAAGTAAAATAATCGCAACACTTTTGTATTATATTTTGGAAGGATACCAATTTTTGTTCATTTTATAAAAGTTCCTATTGTCGAAAGACTAATAAACATTATTTTCCTTAATGAATATGTGATTTTTTTATTTTTTCTTAATTTTAAAAAATGTATTGCTAAAACATTGTTATTTTTAATGCACTATTTAAAAACATTTGTGATTTTTAATATTGAAATAAAAGAACTTAAAAGGATTATATATCTTTGTTTTATTGTCAAAGTGCATAAATAAAAAAAAAACATTAACTATTAGCAACACGTTTCGAAAAATCTTCAGTTGAAAACCCCGGTGCATGAGACCGGCGTCAACATTAATCAAAGTCAAATTTTCGTCACCTTTGTCGGGTTAAAAACACTTTGAATTCAAATTTTTACTGACAATTGTATATGAAATTTAAAATTGTAACTATTTTTTGAGAAATTGAATAAAATGAACGCTGAGAAACTTTGGCGAAATTTGTTTTTTTGTTTTTCCTTTCACAAATTTATGGTGTGCATACACAGCGACGCACTAGTAAACAAACTCTTATCGTTTTATATTCGTCTCGCTTTAACGCACGATGTCTAGTATGCTGTTGCCTCGCCGCAGTTCTTGATATACACAGAAGTAGAAGGGTATTTGCCAGGATTAGAATGTAAATTCTGCATTGCTGTTGGTAGTGTGTTTTACACTTTTGATTTAGGCAATAATGCTACCTTTTCTTATATTCATATAAGAAAAATCACCAAAAACAAACTGGGCAATATAGCCGCTGTTTATTTTTTCTGTGGACAAACAGCTTAGGCATTTTTTATATTCGAAACTTCAGCTAAAATTTTAGGTAATTTAAATCATAGATAAAGTAAACAAATAGATGAAGCCCAAGTGTTGGGAAAATTTTAGTGTAATGGGTAATATTCTAGATGTCGTTGAAAGCAATAAATGGGATATTTTTTGTTCCCGAAAAAAAGTCAAAAACTATGACATTACAATTGTAAAATTGCATATCAAAAGAAAAAATTGATTTCAATAAAAATATCACATCGAAACAAGAATACAACACGTTACTTAACGTAGAATATCTCATGGCAATCGAATTGCAAAGCCATGACAACACCGACTAAGTCCTAATAAATTGGATCTTCCTACGGTTCAGCTACCATTCCTTGTTGAGAGTCCTCAGACACTCTAACGGTTTTGGCATCTGTGACCACAGAAATTCTTACAGTTTCTGCGCGGGAAGTTTTAAAATTAAAAAGGCGTTCCGACATGTTCATCTTTGGGCGGTGTTACGGGGTTTCTCTTATAGATATACCAACATATGCTATTAAGAAGAAAATGCTATTATATAAAATCATTTAAATTTTGTCACATTTGCCTTGTTTAAATTACTCTAAGACAAATTTCCCACAATTTTGAATAAACGTCAATGAGAATTATGGGAAACTTCAGTGAAAGTGACACTAGTACAGGACAGCACCAAGTGCAAAAAGTTGACAATGGGCGCGCTACATCTATTATTTCCTTTATCTATGATTTAAATTGTTTATTTTGTAAATTTAACTACGCTAAGTAAGTAATTATAAAAAAACATTTTGGTAAATTTATCGTACATTATAATTATATTTACTAATAAGTTATTCCGCATTTGAATAACTTCAGACAATCTCAATAGTTAAATGGCCAATAACACAATAAATTATATTTAAAAATCCTTATTCGTGAAACATATTTAAAGGGAAGCTATATAGCTGCTGAAGAAGGTTACATAATCCACTGCGCTTTAATTGGTGTAACGAGGTGATTGTGGCGGCACCGTATCGCTGCTATTAACACCAGCGACTCCACTTAGTAGTATCCGTCAACACCCGAACGGATTGCCCGGCCATCACCACCTGAAATAATGCACCCCCATTGCGCTGTCAAAACGTAAACAAAGCCAGACAAAACACACAATCAATAAATGTCTCCGGCATGGCAAAATGAGTAAGGCAAACTCGTTAGAACAGCTGATTTCAACATATTTCTTGCTTAGGTGTTTCTCTTATGTCAAATTCACATGCATTTTGTTTGTGTACTTTTTTGTTTACTTTTACAGTAGATACACACATGAAGAAAATTTGACAGATTATGGACACCAAACAAAAACAAAATGCCTGTGTTTGTTGTAACAATTCCTAGTGCGTTTACCTTACTTATTTTACCATGGTCTCCGGTTAGTGAATTGTGTAAATACACACCGCAGTGGCTTAACGGGCTAGACGCTGCTGAAGATGATGCTTCACAAACATCGAAACAATCGTCCAGCGAATGTGAGTTCGAGTCCCACCCGCGGCATTTACATTTTTTTCACTAACCGGAGAAAACATGATCTCTTACAGCCGTAAAGGAAATTAAAACTTTAAAGATAACGAGGATCTAAAACAACTAAATTTAAAACATATTGTTCGTTGGATCGGTAATTTTCCACAACAAATACAATCAAACAAATTCGCTGACGCAATAACGGTAACAAATTTTGTAATGCGAACACTGTGGCAGCTTTTTACAAATCCGCCAAACTATTTGTCAAGTCGATTATCAGCCAGCAAGTTAACGTTTATCAGAAAATTCAAATAATTAGCAAATAGTCAATTGTACCAGCAAGTAAGAACCTTGTTCGAACAACAAGAAGAAACCTTTGGGGGATTTATTGAATTTAATTAAATTCCAGATATGTATAATTAGGGATGGGTATCGATTAATCGGAAAAATCGATGTTTTTAAAAAGTAATCGATGTTTTTTTTTAACCGATGTGTTCTATGTCCGATTAATCGAATAATCGATGTTAAATATTTAAATATATCGATATTTTTAGGTAAGTCACTTTCTTATACTACGTTTATACGCACTTCTTATTTGCAAATTAAACTATTTGCAAATACTTAACTCACTGTTTATACGCAGATATCGTTCAGAAATATTATTATACTTTCGTGATGCCATTCAGCAAAAGTATAGTCATATGGTAACACTAATGGTGAAAAAATTATACAAGTTGGCATCGTTGTGCCAGCTGACTCTTGTGAAACACATACATATGTACAAGAAGAGCGTATAAACGTGGTATTAGTAAAGTTACCATTTGTTATTTTGATCCAACCAGTCTTGTCAAGGTGATAAATACTGTATCAAAATATGGGAAATGATAGATGTGCCTCCCGCCCAAAACGAATTCCTCACTTTCAGGTGCTGTATCTTCGTCTTTGTTCAAGATGCTCGATAAAAATATTCAAAATGTTACGTAAAAATCAATAAGTCATCCTTCAAAAACTTTGGAAATGCTATTCCAGATGAGTTCAGCCTTTATTTGAGGGCTCCACCAGAAAGGATATAACAGAATCCAATTTTATGCTAGAAACATATGGCAGAAACATATCCAGTATGTTCGTCTATGGCCCTCAAGTATGTGCCTAGCATTACACCGTCGGTACCTTCGGAGAGACTATTTTCGGAAGCCGATAAAATTTTAAGAGATCAGAGAAGTAGGCTGACAGCCGATCTTGCAAATAAATTATTGTTTTTAAAAGACGTTCCCGATAAGTTTTGGTAAAACATATACATATTATAATAAAAACAAAAATAACATCCATTTCTATTTTATCAGTATTTTTTGCTTTTTTATTTATAATTATACAATATACTTTCAATTATTATTGTGTTTTTCATTTTATTCACTACCTACAATATGAGAGAAAACTATTTATAGCAAGAATTATAGGCGAAAAGGGTTTGAAAAAAGCATCCTGTTTCTAAAAAGGTTTCTTTTATTATTGAACAATTTTGTTTTGCTATTAAATGACTAAATTTAGTAGCATTGAATTGTTTTCCATTAATTTTCTTATTTTCATGTCGATTATTATTGTGTTTTTCATTTTATTCACTACCTACAATATGAGAGAAAATTATTTATAGCAAGAATTATAGGGGAAAAGGGTTTGAAAAAAGCATCCTGTTTCTAAAAAGGTTCCTTTTATTATTGAACAATTTTGTTTTGCTATTAAATGACTAAATTTAGTAGCATTGAATTGTTTTCCATTAATTTTCTTATTTTCATGTCGATTAATCGAAAACGCCGATTAATCGATGCTTCATCGGCCATTAATCTGTGAATCGATTATTGCCTTGAACATAATAATCGATTAGATAAATCGATGTTTTACAGTTCGATACCCATCCCATAATATTGGGTAAGTACCACTCCAATTGTGGAGGATGTTGCAGCCATAGGAGTAATACATATATCTTTCTCCGCACAGAGAGCAGACCAATCGGAGCATCCAAATTTGGCCACACCATCGTCCGCCATCACAAATTTAGTGATTTTTGCGACGCATTGGCTAGCCATTTCCGTATATTAGGACATGGTATTTGCAAATTGGCCTTCATTTCTGACATCCTAACCGCACATTTGTCCAAATATTTGGCAGCTTTAATTTAACACATAGTATTGACCCACTCTTCGCCACATTCGTTTGCTTGTGGGCCAAAAAACTGCAGCCGCATCGGTTAGCAATCGTGAAACCCCTAATGCGCGGGACTAAAACCCATCTGGGAGGGCGTAAGGGTCAGGCCAAGGTCTTAGTCTCCCATCTCAAGCGCATAGGTCGTCAGTCGTCATAGATTCATCAATGCACCTGCATAACACATCAGCTTCCTCGAGCCAATACCATCATCATATGGCGAAATAGACAATAAGCCTTCAGATACCGTAGTCAGAGCTTGCTACCACGTCAACGACATCAACAACAACATCAATCTCGTTAACAAAATCAGCAGCGTTAAATTGTCCAGTACAGCAAGTAAGCCCTAAGACATTCATAAGATCCAACGAGGAAAACAACGGTAAGTCCGTTTTGATAAATTTATTTGGCGGACCGAACGAAAACCACCATAGTGGTCAAGATTAGTCAGGTTTAGACCCACCTACTGGGCGTATGTCATAAGGAGAATGAGTAAAACATCGAAAACTATCCTTATGAGGTATAAGTTTAAGGTTTAGAAATATGTAAGAAAATTTGAAAACTAAAAAGAATAGGTATTTGTAAATTAAAGTGAATCCTAGAAAATCTATGCAGGTGACATTAAAAGCTGTGATAAAAACCAGTAAATGAACAAAATCAGAATTCTTTAGGATTCTGTTTAACAGATTCGGGATTAACAATTAAGACTTGTTGGCATTAAAAAATCCAAATTTTAATTGTATTTCTACAAAAGTATGGATTCTTGAAAATGCCTGTATAAGAAAAAACACAATTTTAATGAATAACATATGAAATGTGAAGTCTTAGGAATTATATGTATAAGAAACCGAATTTTAATTAATCTCATACGCCGAGTATGAAATCTTAGAATTTGCATATAAAAAGGAAAACAGAATTTTAATTGACAAAAATCAGAATTAATCTCATACCAACAGTACGAATTGTTTAAGAATTATTTGTATAAGAAATCAGAATTCTAATTAACATACATACATAACGTATTAAATCCTAGAAATTCCATGTTTTAAGAAGAGAGAATTTTAATTAATCTCCTGTAAAAGTATGATTTTTTTTTGCTGAATTGTAGATTAATAGTATTAATTGTAAAGTCTAAATCAGGGGTATTGAACGTGTAATGTTTTGTTCCGCGAGGCCTACATTCTGTGTTAATTTTATTTCGAGCTCATAATGGTGTGTAACCTCAGGGTTTCAAATCTAATTCAATTTGGTTCGGTTTCGATTTGTCAAGTTTCGTTTCGGTCGTAATCGTAATCATATGTGTTAACTCTCTGTAACAAAATTTTCCGTTTAGAGAAAAATGACAAAATTTCTTACGAAAATTTCGCAAGAACTGAACTAGTGGCACTCCTTGCTAATAGTCTTCAGCCATAGTGGATTGAACTTATTTTTCGTTTTCTCTCCTACATGGTTAAGTTTGAAAGTAATAGCGAATAAGTTTTAGCAGACGAAAGTTTTATTAAGTTTATTGTTAACAAAATACGGTACCCCGTGGTGTTAAATTTTGCTATTATGGGTACAGAATGGTACAATAGACTTAACGTCATATCTCTTTGTCCATGCTTTGAATAATAGTTGCTAATAAATAATATATAAAACAGTACATAGTGTTCGAGTTCTGAAGGGGGGTTTCAGAATCTCTACTTACGTTTTGCGAATTGAGAAGGTTCAACCTCCTAGTGTTTTAAGGATACTCAATTCGGGTCCCTTTCAGCCTTTATGTAAATTAAAGAGTTGAGATTTTTTCTGTATTTTACTTACAATTAGTCTTTAGTGTGTTAGGGAACCAAGAGCTGGTTGTGTGTTTCTTACGCTGATCGGGGAGAAAGAGAGCCATCCATCATTATTCTGACAAAAACAAAGCTCTGTTTCGGCCCAATATGGCGATGAGCGAAGTATAATCGATCCTAATTGCCAGATTAATGCTCAAAATACTGGTTATTTACAGGGTGGTGACACTACTTATATATTGAAGTAGTTAGATATCAATTCAACATTACGGCAATTCAGGTGTACAATTCATATTGTTAGTTATATTATATTATTAGCAGATTAATAAATTTAAAAGAAAAGTGAGATAAAATTAGTGGTGAAACTACGGTGAACATTCAGCGCCACCTTGGCCAAGATGGCTAACATACTATAAGGATTTCAGTAGCCGTTCCAAAGCCTTTAATGCGATCTTTATGCACTGTCGTGGATTGGATACTGCGGTCGTGTTATTATTAGGATTGGAATCGCGATATTCGGTATGGAGTCTTCGCTGTTGTTTTGTCCTATTTTCATACTCGCATTGTCGTTGACAACGTCTTGTTGATTCTTGATTGCGATTTGTATTTTGGTGTTGTAGTCTGTGATGAATTGGCGCAGTACCTAAGCGAATGATATTTACTGCAAATAATTCATTGATGTATATTGGGGTTTCTTGCTGATCTGCGAAATAGAAGACAACATGAGTATAACTAATTTGGAAATGTGTAGTTTTTTTTATTTGATATTTAGTGGTATCAATGATTGTAGATTTTTGATATGATATATCTGTACAGAAAAAGTTAATGGTTCCTATTGTGTTTGTTCATCAAAAGGTGGTTCGTAGGGCAAAACGCAAAGTTTTGTAATGGGTCGGGTAATTGTGTTCTTATTTCCACAAACTCGCGGTTGTCCATCTTTTCCATGGTATATATTCCGTATTCGCCCGAGTCTCCATTCACATGGAGGAAGAGTATCGTCTTTGAGAACGACTAACTGACTTAGCCTTACGTCTTCTTTAGGACACTGCCATTTGTAACGCCGGTGCAGTTCTTTAATGTACTCATCTTTCCACCTCCGCGCAAATTGGTGCTGAAGTGTTTTCAGTTTATACCATCTATCCATTAAATTCAAGTTATCAGAAGGGATTTCAGGGTTGGCTACTAGCGGTGCGCCGCGCAAGAAATGACCAGGTGTCAACGCAATTAATTCCTGCAGATTATCGCTCATTGGGGGCAAAGGACGAGAGTTGAGAACCGCTTCTATTCTGGCTAGGAGAGTGCAGAATTGTTCGAATGTGAATTTCTGGTTTTGTGCCACTTTGAGTGCTTTCCACAATCCTCCCATGTGTGGGGCATTTGGTGGAATAAAAGACCATTGGAAGTTGTGGGTTACCTACCTTTCCGATATATCTCTTGAAACGCTTTTGACAAAATGTGAATGTTCGTTGCTAAGAGCACGCTCGTCCGATATATCTCTTGAAACGCTTTTGACAAAATGTGAATGTTCATTGCTAAGAACACGCACGGCGCGACGACGGTAGTTCCGTTGGTAGAAAATACCTTTTGCGGAAATCCCTGTCGCCCAACAATCCCAGTGAAGGCCGCCAGAAAACAACTTGTCGTAAGATCAGAACATAGTACCAAGTGAATAGCCTTTGTGCTAAAGCACACAAATACACATACGCAGCTTTTCTGATAAGGGGCTTGTGGGAGTGTTAATGTTTTTGTGGAGAACGGACCTGCAAAGTCTAAACCGGTGATAGAGAATGGTAATGAGTAAGAACTCCTATCTGATGGAAGAGCAGCCATGATTTGGAACTGTACCTTCAGCTTATAAATCGTACAAGTCTTGTGGCTATGAATGATACATAATACTCTTGTCTTATTGCCCTAATCATGAGGTTGTGTTCTGCATGTAACAGAAGATTATGGGTAAATGAAAGGTACAATTGAAAATATTTAGATTTTATTGGGAGAATTATTCTGTAGCTTTCGCTGTAGGTAAGGTCAGAGTGCACAATTCTTCCATTTGCACGCATTATATTCTCGTTTTCAACGAAAGGATTTAAACGATAGAGCGGGCTTTTCTTTGGGATATTCAGAGATGATTTTAGCGAAGAGAATTCTCGGAAATAATGTGTTCCTTGAGTTACGGATATAAGTCGGTTTCGAGCCGTGCGAATTTCAACTAAAGATATATTTTCTGTCTATATAACTAATCAATATTGGCAACCGTTGCTGTGTTTTGACGCGAAAATTAAAGTGCTCGTTGTTATTACTAGAAATTGTATATTTTCCTAGGTTTATAGTGCTTTTCCATATACAATCAAAATGTACAAGTGTTCTTAAGTGAATTTGGCATTCGATTGAATAGTATTGTGATTATTCCGAATCATTTGTAATAATATTCATCGATTTTAATTTGATCTTGGCAAATTGCAAGTTTTCCATTTGTTTATCTTTGGCATTTACCCAGTTTGTTGTTATTGTTTTCATATGTCTTTTGATCAGTTATTTTGCTATCAAATTTTCTTATTCTTTAAAAGTTTGGGGTATACTTTTAGGCACACTCTGAAACTCGTTGTACTACCCGCATTTTTACTATCTAGCGCATGATGGCGTGTTTGTATACTAAATGTAAAGTGAAGGGCAATAGTAATCAACAGTTTATGTGTTGTTGGCTATGTGATGCACAGGCTCATTTGAGTTGTGCAGGTTTTAGTGGAAGACAATATGATATGATTTCTGATCGGGAAAAAGGACTTCGCTGGTCATGTGTGAAGTGTAGGACCCAGGACATTGATTTCTATAGAATGTTTAAGGATGCAAAGTTAATAATTACACGTATGATATCTGATTTCGCAACTGTAATGGGAAATTTGAATAAAATGAAGTCACTTTTTGATGACTTTGAATATATTGAAGGGTCGCCTAAGCGTAAGTCTTTGAGTGTAGATACTGGTAATTGTAATAGCCTATCGAATCCGTCTAATTTGATAAGTTTGCTTTCACCAGTCATGGAAGATATTGTTGCCCAAAATACGCTTCCATCTGTAAGTGATTCTGTTCAAAATTCGGTTACTCTTAGTAGTCAACCTATTGGTAATCAATCAGAACTATCTCCTCCTGCTGAGGTCATTCCAATTGAATCTGTTTCCGTTTCTCAAACTCCGGCTTTGACTTATGCGTCTCTTGTACAAGTTAATTCTACTGACACCATTTCTCAACATCAAAATCCTGGGCAAAAGGGTATTCACAACTTAGTTGTAGTGCCCCCTAGGAGGACAGTGTTCATATCCAGATTGGCATCTGATACTACTGTTGATGATATTGGTGTTTTCATCAGATCCAATTATTCTATTGTTGGTAATGATATTGCTGTTTTTTAATTTAATTACTCCCAACCAAGGGATATTTCTTCATTTAAAATATCGGTTCCAGGTAAATTTTTTGATGAGATTGTGAAGAAATCATTTTGGCCTGATGGTGTTTTGGTTCGAGAGTTTGTTCATAGAGATCGGAATTGTTCCGATGGGAATACTAGATTGCCACCCTCGGTCAATGTGTCAAAAAACTAGGTGCTTCAATTATATTCCTATATCAAAATGTAAGAGGTCTTAATTCTAAACTGAAACATATTTATTTGAATAGTATTAAATGTGGTTATGGTGGTATATGCTTATCGAAAACCTGATTAAAACCTAGTGTCAATGATTCTGAGATTTTTTACAAAGATTATCAAGTATTTAGGAAGGATAGAGTTGGAACGTAATCGGGCGGCGGTGTTCTCATTGCTGTACATAGTACCATTTCTGCTGAATTGGTCACATTCTGTGGGGACTGTGAGTCTGAATTCATTTGCGTACGTCTTCGCATTGGTGTAAGATCTATTTTTGTGACTTGCTCCTATATTCCTCCCAGTTCTAGTATTGACATTTATATGGATCACCTTCGATTGACAGAATCAGCTGTTAACTTAATAGATTCAAATTCGGGCATAATTTGTGTAGGTGATTTTAGCTTACCATATACAACGTGGGTCTCTGTAGATGACTCTAACGGATGTTTACCTCTGTCTTCTACTATAATGAGTAATTATTGGGATGGCATTTTTGATTTAGGTCTCCATTAGTTAAATTTTATTAAAAATGTGAACAATAGAATACTGGATCTCGTATTTTCGAACAGTAACTGTATTTCTTTATGTAGAGTTTCTCCCATTGTCTTACCGGAGGATAAACATCATCCAACATTTAAATTTGTTCTTGATGTACAGGAAGAAAATTCTGGGTTAATCCAACGGAAAGAGCTACGTACTATGAATTTTAATTTCGCCAGAACAAATTCTGCCTTACTCAGATCTTTTCTACATAATGTAAATTGGAATTATGAAGTTGGTCTTGTGTGCAAAATTGAAAATTTTTATAATATTGTGAAGTCTGTATTTTCTGCTTCAATACCTTATCATCCTTCCTTATAAAAATCGACTGATGATTATTGATCTTCCTACACTTGAAAAACGCAGGTATATGTTAAATGCTATGTTTATTGTAAAACTCATTAGGGGTTGTATAGATTCAAATTTTCTCGTGAGTCAAATAAATTTTAATGTTCCCTGTAGACAAACCCGATATTTCTATCCTATAAAACTACCGAATGTCCGTTATAATTACGATTACTACAATCCTTTTCGATGCGTTTGCTTCATTTACAATGAGATCTATAATTCCTTACCCGCTTCAGATTCTTTGAATATAATTAAGCAACATTTAATTCGTAATTAATCGGGAACTATTATCCAGCTTGTGTTGCCAACCATTTTCCTCTGATAAACCAGTCCTGCTTCTATTAATCAATCTTCTTATAAATTCTGAATTCTACAATGAATTGTAGCTGACGTTGAATAGATGGATGGATCATTAGCGGTTGACGCCAGATGCTGACATTCATGTCCCTCATCTTCATGTTCCAGATCTTCAACTCCCTACCCTTCCTGTTTATCTCCCATTATGCTGTTTTTATGTTCCTGTATATCGTTCCAACATATTGTTGCGACGTTCCTGCTCCAGATGTGACTGCCTATGTTATCTCCTATGATTTTATCCTAAAGTTCCTGTGAATCATTCCACTAAAATTTGTGGAGTTTGTTTACCATTTCTCTTGTTCCTGCTCATCCCCCTGTTGTTCTACTCCACCTGATGTTCCTGTTCCTGTTCCTCATGTTCCAAATGTTCCTGTCCCAGCTCCTGTATTGCTACTGTTTTAATTATAAGTTATTTTTTATTTTTGTATTTTGTATTATTTTTTAACTATTTTGTTTAATTTTTCTTTTTTTTTAAATTTTAAAATTTGACAAATTTTCTTCATATTATTTTAATTGTACTCTACTCTTTTTCTTATGTTAAATGTATTTTAATTTTATTAAGTATTGTATGTTATGTCTACTACGTATATAATATAAATTTTATAACGTTGTTGAAAACATATTACCGGCTGTATCCTATTGAGGATTGTAGCTGTGAGATAAATAAATAAATATGAGGTTACCCTCACTGCTCTGGCCCAGTCAGAGAAACGATTTAATTCGTCGTGTTCTACAAGCGTATGAAATACTTCAACTTTTCTTTTCCGAGAAGGTCTTTCCACACTGTAATGGACTTTGGCCAATCTTGGGGTGGATTTGAAAGCCACATTGGACAATGCCACCATAGAGCATTATCTATTAGATCCTTAAGAGAACAGCCTCGGGAACCGAGATCTGCTGTGCTGTCAGCGGAGCGGACATGTCTCCAGGGGCAATTCCCAATCTCTTTAATTATTTTGGCTCTCCTGTTGGCTACATATGTTTTCCACGAGCAAGGCGGGTTTTCTAGCCATCCGAGAACTATTGACGAATCACACCAAAGAGTAATATTAAACTTATGAAGAGGTAGAGATGAAGTGACCTTTTTGACTAATTTGGAAAGAAGAACTGCACCACAGAGTTCCAGCCGTGGAAGACTTACTGGATTGATTGGCCCAACTTTGGCCTTAGAAACTAATAGGTGAGTGTGAACCGAGATTTCATTTTCTATTCTAATATAAACTACCGCGCAATATGCTTTCTCTGAAGCGTCGCAAAATCCGTGAATTTGAGTGAATGAAAACGAGTTAAAATTAACCCAACGAGGGATTTTTATTTGGGTGATTTGGGACAATTTTTGAGTGAATTTGTTGCACTCTGCTAATGTGGTTGCCTTTACGTTTTCGTCCCATTTTGTCCCCTCTAGCCATAGTTCTTGGAAAAGAATTTTCACCTGGACGATTATGGAGGAAATCCATAAAGCAGGATCGTCTAATTTCGAGACTATGGACAAAATCTTTTTCTTAGTGATAGAGTCTACAGGTATTTGTTGTTCTATTCGGTAAGAGAATGTGTCGGCGATTGCGTTCCACTGTATGCCGAGTGTTTTAGTTGAACTGGATTCTGAAAATTTAAGAAACTCAGAATCTAAGACAAGATCCTTGGGGACGGATTCTAAAACTTTTTGACTATTTGAAGTGATATTCTTTAATGGTAAACGAGCCGACTTGAGAAGATCTATTAGTTGGGTCAAGGAATGCACAGCGGAGTGTAAGTCATGACCACCTGACAGTATATCGTCTACGTACGTTTCATTTTGAAGGGTATGGGCTGCTAGATGATGGGTTGCAGACGAATCTCGCGCTAAGTTTATCAGACATCTGATAGCGAGATATGGAGAACAGTTCACTCCGAATGTCAGTGTCTTAAGCACGAAATTACAGATAGGGTTTGTGGGCTAAGTGCGATGTAAGATTCGTTGAAAATTAATATCGTCATCGTGAACAGGGATCTGATGGTACATATTTTCGATATCGCCAATGAATACAATAGTATATACGCCAATTCAAGAGTATAAGCATTAAATCCGCCTAAAGTGACGGACGTCGTGCAGGGAATTTCCAGAGCTTGTTCGTTTTGAGGCGTTAAACACGTACACGTAGTAGTAGTACTTTCAGGTTTAAGAACTGTGTAATGCGGTAGATAATACGAGGCATATGAACCTTTAGATGAGATTTCGGTAGAGGAAACAGGCTTCATATGATATTCGCGCAATACCTTGTGGTGCGTGTCTGCCACGAATGCTTTATTCTTAAGGGGTTGATCCATGCGTAAGTATTGAACAAGAGCTTATGTTGGAGAATACTCAAGCGGCAAGTCGTAAGGAAATTCCGATTTAAAAGGCAATCTCATAACAAAACGCCCGTCGGAGTTTCTAATGGTGGTGGCTTCAAAGAGAGTTTCGCAAAACTTCTCCTTTTCAAAATGGTTGATTGCTAGGGAGTTCCTCCTGCTCCCAGAATTTACCTAATAGTTGGAGTACTCACTCACCACCCAACCGAATATTGTTGCTTGGGCAATGACTATTAGATTATTGCCAATTTTTGTCTCGCAGTCAACCTCTTCCATCCACAGTTTCGGAAGGACATCACTGCCTATAAGCATTTCAACATTTCCTGGACGATCGAAATCTGGATCGGCAAGATCCTCATGTCTTATATCAGCGAAGGCAATATTTGATAGAGTGACAGAGAAGTTTGTTAACAATCGTGTTATTCTGACGATGTCTTAACAAAAACAGAGTAAAATGACAAACAGACTTGGAGTTAGCGACCACGTTTCCTCCCATGCCACGAATTTCAAAACTTCTATAGTCAGTGGGGATCCTTAGCCGTTGCTGTAAACTGAAACACCTTGATCCTTTCGGAACCTTGATCCAGGAACCATGATTTGGGATCAAGAGCTCTGAATTGACTGCAATTCTTTAAGGGATGAGTCATATTACATACTCTACACGAGAATTGAGATGAGCTCTCGGTGTTAAAGGCATGAACATGAGCATCAATGGGTTTGGCTGATTTTGGCATTGTATCTTGAATGCTATGTAGCCTTTTCAGTTGGTTATCGACCAAGACTCTTTTATTCTGATATCGCGTCTTGAGAGCTTCCCACGCTAGCGTAAAATTCTCATCGCATAATTGGAATTTCTTGACAATTAGAGCTGCTTGGCCTCTCAACCATTAAGCGAAAGTGATATTATTTTTGGACAGGGGACAATTTGGAATGATTGCGGTAAACAGTTGTGAACATGTCCTTAAATGAAGGCAATTCTTCATAACCTCCATTAAGTACTTCGGTGTCACATCGCAGGACTTTAATGTGGCAAAAATTGTATCAGGAGAATGAGATTCTGTGAACACGTTTGGCGAAGAAACTATTAAGGTCTTTTGCACGTCCAGCATTTGAGACTTTCATCTATGGAATTGTGTTGTTCAATTCACATATTTTGACCTTGTTGATTCCAAAAATTCTTCTTGAACGGACTTATCCTTCACCAAACACAGAGTTCTATAAGACCTCTGTACATTTACGTATAAAGGAACCTGTGAGTTCCTCTACAGGAATACGCTCAAAATTTGCGAAAAAACTGACGAAATCGTCAGAGTCAAATATGAACTCCTCAGTCAATTTTTAAATATCTCGAAATAATAATTTGTGTGAGAATGCAGTTTATATGTATAATAATCACTAGTAATCCACTGGTATTTCACAAATTAGTCTCATGCTCATTAACACAATAAAGAATTGGATATATTTACATAAATCGGAAAAGTGAATCAGATGGAAACTGCGGTAAAAGAAAAGTGAGAAATGCGTTTTGAATGTGGATCTAAAACCGATATACAATATGAATATTGATTCTAAAGGTGGCAATCTGAACTGTTTTTATATATTGTTTAGTTGTTATAGGGGCAATTTAAAAAATAACGAATTTCTGTTGTAAATTAACTGTGAGAGTTTGGATGTTAACATTGAATGATTACTTACGACATTATATATACCGTGTTTTAAATCTTGGCAATATTCAGGCAGTGTAACTAGAAGCAATATATCCAAGTAGTTGATTTCTACTGAGGTAGATGCCGATTGACGGTAATTGTGCTATTTTCTCGATGATTGCTGGTGTTATATTAGTTTGATATTATACACAGTAGTGTCCTCTATATCAGCACAGCCGCACCGATATTTCAAATTGTTGAGGAGTGTAGTGATGCAAATATTCACCGTCGTAAAACAATCTGGAATCTACTAGGTAAGAGGAATATAAAACCATGAATCATTTGTAACAACTACTCTTTATGCCAACATATTTTTATAATGGTTTATTATTTACTGTAATACACAATATCGCAATGCAATTTCGACTAGGTGTAAAATGCAATGGCGTACATCTATCTCAACTCAGTTGTCAAAGGTGATTTTGATGTTATTAACGAGAGTTTCTCATTGGTTTTTCGTTTATACATATACTTCCCCTTTACAGATCTCAGTCACTATTTTTAGGTTTTTTTCTTTTTACCGATGGTATTGAGGTTCTAAATTAGAACATTTTAGTCTTCAGTGGATGATTACACTGTGCGCCACCAAAAACATTATGGGGTTCTGTCAACGGATTCTGGTAGAAAGGTCTAAAAAAAATATACGTGTATCGGCGTTTTGCCAGATCTGATCAGATTATTTTTAATGCAACATATCGGCATGCAAAATTGTGTGTTCCTTACATGAGGTACAAAATATGTTCAGAAATGTTATAGAAAAGATTCAGATAAACATTTTTGAGGAAAAAATTAACCCTCTAACTGTCACGTATAAACAAAATGACGGGAGGCGTGGTCAAAGTGTTCTTTGTAGCGTTCGTAATAGGGTAGGCATGTCTGATGAAATCGTTCACCATGTTCATCGGACTCCGTTGCTAGCATAGAAAATTTTTTATTACATCTTTAACGCTGTTCCACGCAGTAAGTTAATTTGGAGAGAGCAATTGATCAAATTCAGAATTTTTCATAATTTTCTTTATGTCAGGGCCAAAAAAAACACCTGTGAGGTTAGGAAAATCAATTTTTCAGTCTAAAATTATAAAATCAATTTCAGAAAGTAATGTTTTCAAAAAACTGAATTCTGGGCCATTTTTATCTAAACATTTTATGAAATTTTTTACCACTCCAAGTCTGATGTGCAGAGTCGGCAAAAAAATGTTTGCCACAGGAACTAGCACTGGATTTATAATGTTGTGCTCACCAAATTTTCTTTCAGCTCTTGGATCTCATTGTTTTTTTTGGAATACTAGTTTCCCTTCCACCTGCTATCTCATTTGCAGAGAAAGCATGCATACTTCACATACCCAGACTGCATACCAGAGAGGACTGCATACCAAATATTACATCTATACTAAATACAAAATAATGTTTAATGACAACTAGCGTTGAGACCATAGCAGTAAGCTATTATAACAATTGAGGCAGCGATGCTTTGGTTGGATAAACATCTAGCTCAAAATATATTTTATATATGTTCTCAACTTTGCTGTTGAAAAATGAAACTCTTTGGTTTTCCACAAGTACTTCCCGGAAATATAGTAAAAGCAGCAATATTTTTCCAACCATGACGGGGATCTGGGAGGACAGTTTGAGGGAAACTATAGACCGCCTATTAGCCGGAAGGGACTGAATAGGGACGGGTTGTTATTTGTTGACGATAGGCTACTCTTTTACCATAGGAGGATAGGGACTGTTGACATTGACGACACTGTTTACAACATATCGGAGTGACCGCACCTTACCTGTACATATTGCAAATATATAATGTAAACAGTAGCTTTAAGTGTAAATAGTAGTTACTAAGCCTTAGTTTTTAGTTTTAGTATGTTGATTAACCCCTTTTTAATTATACTTTTTTGGGGGTACTGCTTGTCAGTGGGATAGTTTTTTATAGTATGAACAATATGCGAGCAGGTAAGCTGCAGTATGTAAGCATATTAAGGTAGATTAATATACTAGTTCCAAAAATATTGTTTAGTGTTAGAAATAAAAGTATCGATCGATTATTGTTAGATTTAAGTTATTTTCCATCAGATGAATAAAATAAGAATTTTGAAAATAAAAAAAAATATTTTTCTAAACAATTAGATTAACTAACCAAACTTGATTCACTGTTCTTCACTTTCGTTTGAAATTTTAATTGATAAACAAACTTTGACATTCACTGATCTTCACTTTCTTTTGAAATTTACCAGACGATAATTTCATTACCATCACAACAATGTACACGTGATGTTTCTGCATTGTTGTTGTATGGATTTGCTTATTACTTATTCCCTTATTTGCCTATATTTGTTGTCATGTTGTGGTTTTTGCACTAAACTAAAACAATTTTTTTTGTTTTTTAGTAGCCCTTACTGTCGTAGAAGCAAAAAGGGGGATGTGTTGATAACATAAGGCAGTTAGTTTTTGCTTATTATCTAGCACTTTTGCTAAAATTTGTGTTTTGGAGTGTTCGGACACATATAGTGAAATTTTATTGCGATAATTTTTGTAGAACATTTGTTCCACAAAAATTTTTATCTGAATCTTTTCTATAAAATTTCTCAACATATTTTGTACCTCAGATGTAAGGAACACACATTTGTGCATGCCGATATGTTGCAGGAAAGTTCCGGGGGCGAAAACTTTCCCAACCCCTAAAAAAAATTCTGATCATATCTGGCAAAACGCCGATACACATATATTTTTTTATACCTTTCTACCAGAATCCGTTGACAGAACCCCATCATTTTGAAAAAATCTAATTTTGTCTCACAGTATTATTAGTCGTTTGTACTATAGCTTCACTTGTTGTTTTGTTTGCCCGTACTAATATCAAAGAGCCTACGAAGGATCAACGTTCGAGTTCCGAAGGGGGTTTCAGAATCTCTACTTATGTTTTGAGAATTGAGGAGGTTCAATCTCTTAGTGTTGTAAGGATGCTCAATTCGGATCCCTTTCAGCCTTTAGGTAAATTAAAGAGCTGAGATTTTTTCTGTATTTTACTTACAATTAGTCTTTATTGTGTCTTAGAGAACCAAGAGTTAGATATCAAGTCAACATTATGGTAATTCAGGTATACAATTCTTATATACCGATTTTATATTTTTGATTATAAATATTATATTACACTAGGTCACAAATAACAAACTTTTCTCTGTTATTTGTTTCTACCATACTGTTTCTCATGGATTTTGACCTCCTGAACACGAAAATGAATTTAAAAAATTTTTCTGTCGATTGGTTTTCGAGATAAACATTTTTGAATTTTTTTTTTTTTAATTTTTGGAGGTACTCTTACAATTTTGAGCTTATCTTTCGTCTTCTTTGACCGATTTGATCCTACTACTACTCAAATTAAAGACAATTGAGCCGTCTACAACTCATTCTCATAAAATTTTCAAATCATAGTAGTAGTTTTGATGTTGGCGGCTTAAAAAGTTTAAAAAACTGCGTTTTTTTAGTAAAAATGTGGCTGAAAAATTCGTATAAAAATTCATATAAAATATAAAACGCGATGCTAGCAGCGATTTTAATTTTTTACGTAAGCCCTTACTTAACAAAATGTGGTAACAAATAGTGGACTTATAGACGGCTCAATTGTCTTTAATTTGAGTAGTAGTAGGATCAAATCGGACAAAGAAGACGAAAGATATGCTCAAAATTGTAAGTGTATCTCCAAAAATTTAAAAAAAAAATACAACAATTTTTATCTCGAAAACCAATCGACAGAAAAATTTTTAAAATTCATTTTCGTGTTCAGGAGGTCAAAATCCATGAGAAAAAATATGCTGCAACCAAATAACAAAACGACTGTTGGCTAGTGTTATTAGTAGATTAATAAATTTAGAAGAAAAGTGAGATATAGTGGTGAAACTATGGTGAACATATAGAACATAATAGCTAATTGAGTATTTGTACTATATGTCGATTAATTAAAATTTAATGTTGGAATTTATTTAATCTTTGAGAGCTGGTTGAATAGCTAATATATAATTATAAAGTTTTTGAAATCTAAAGTGTTGAAACTATGTCTGAATAGACATTCGTGAGTATAGGTATGGTATGAGCGGGTGGGGGTATTGGTAACCCTGATTTGCACGCTGCAGAACTAGGCAGTGTCATGGAGAAGCAGAGGTAAGCTTCCAGTGGGTAAGTCCATTCGGTAACAACATCTGGCGACCAAAGCAACGCGTGATGGGAAGATAAACCATATGGACCATCCGTGCGATTTATGTACCTGTTGGGTTTTTGTTCGAAACTTTCGAGTAGTGTTTTTCTTTTTCGTGTTGACAATTATTCGGGCCTCTATATTTTGTTTATGTCGACGGATAATTTTTTTCGTGTGAAAGACTCGGTATATATATAATGTCGCAACCGTCCGTTTTGTGTCGGTTCTCCAGGAAGATCCCCCCGTCCCCGAATTATAGGCCCGGCATCCTCATGGTATATGGTACAATCTTGCAAAATTTGGAATATCAGTCGGTAGAGTATGCACCATAAGTGTTCCCTGTGTTTTACGTGATGACATACTGTCATATATGTTATGCCATCGCTATCTTATTTTTACGTTATGAAATAATGGCGCCCAAGGTGGGGCCCGAAGGTTCATGTCCGTTGGCATCATAGGTATTGTAGCCACGTCTTCTTTTTACGTTATGAAATGATTGATGATTACATAGTGCCACAGCCAATCTGAGGGGTTAGAAATTCCAAGTCACAGTGATGGTACTAGGTCAGTATAGTAAAACCTCCAAATGGTTTGGCGTTCTCAGGCCAAACTTTTTTTTATGACCTTTTATATTTTTCCTTATCTTGATGTTTGTTCGCTTATTTTTAAATTTTTTCCCAAAAAAATTGTTTGACATAACTCGAGAACGACTCCTTCGGTTTTGCTGAAACAAATTGAGGACAATTACGAATTACACTTCCGTTAATCTATTCATACACTGTTTCTCTACGTAGTCAACAATTTTGCAGTTATAAATAAATTTATGAAGAAAAAACTACTCTTTTAAATCATAAAAAATCCAAAACGGGAAAAGTGTCAGGTCTTATTACTTTCACGTAAAGTCACATAACTTATGATCAAAATGAAACATAGGTCATGAAAATCGATGAACGCGTTTCCCTTTTATTCACAATTAGGTGAAGGTACTTATCTCATTTTGACAAGAATATTGATTCAATGAATATGGATACACATACTGAATGAATTTCAAAAATTCGGCAGAGGATATGTACAAAATTCTTTGGGAAAAAAGGTCGATGAGTTTTTTATGGCTCTCAGATTAAAAAAAAAAGTAATAAACAAAAAGTTATTTGATTTTTATTAGTGCGGTAGCCAAGTAGTAAACGCTCATAAATGTGCGTGGACGCTGTATTTCTGATCTTGTTCATTTATGATACCTAATCCATTCACACTCTCTTTTGACCCTCCAATTCTTTTAATGTGCGTCTTTGGGGACCTCTAGATGTCGATGGTCGCATCCCATCCGCATCTGAATTGAAAAGGCCTGAAACAATTAATTCCTTAAATCGCGATATATTCATACTTTTCCCATTCATTGTATTAAATATATGTAAGGCGTTTACAATTGTGGTAGCAGTTATTAGATGGAACAGTAAACGTTTATACCATTTTACTGTGCGGCGACAGTAGGGAGCATACGCTGCCATCTGATCTGATAAGTCGATAAATGTTTTACCTTTGTTGTAGTCTAACACTACAGCTGGTTTGATGCATTCTCTTCCTTTGCTCAAAAAAGTTTTAAGCGAATCGTCATGTTTCGTAGTAAGCATTAGTACATCGCGTTTGTCTTTCCACTTTAGTACTACTCTTTTAATTTCTTTCTGTCGGGAAACTATTTCGCCCATTTTTAATGCTGCTTTTATTACTTCTGCAGGATTCTGTTTTCGATTGGCTCTTAGAGTTCCAACGAGATGGGTCTTATTTTTAATCATCTTGTCTGCTAACGAAACACTTATATACCAATTGTCAGTGAAGAGAGTTCTTCCTGAATTTAAGAGTCCATCCATTAACTCAATTACAACTGTCTCTGAAACTGAGGTATCGTCCTGTTTCATTTTGCCTGTATAGACTTTGAATGACCAGGTGTAACCTCCTGCTACACAAAGTTTAAAAACTTTAATACCGTATCTATGCCGTTTGTTAGGTATGTATTGCCGGAAATGTATCCTTCCACGGAATGGAACGTTACTTTCGTCAATGCACACGTCATTTTCTGGAACATACGCTTCTTTAAACTTGGACTGGAGCATATTTAGAACCTCAGATATTTTGCGAAGACGATCATTCAGATTTGCTTGGCTTTCGTTATCACAAGTATGAAACATGCTCAATAAATTTTCAAATCTGTTTCTTCTCATAAACGTAGGAATTTGGTTTTTATACAGTATGTTCCTCGACCAATAATCCCTTTGTTGTGGTACTTTAAGTAGGCCCATCCAAATAATAATTCCAAGAAATTTACGCATTTCTGAAGGATATGTATCATACCATTTTGCTAGCCTTGTTCTCTGTTGCGCAGCAAACCTGTTAGTTTCTGTAACAAACAGATTTATCATGTCTTCGGATATAAAATAGTTGAAAATATCTACAGGAGTTTTTCCACTTAAGGCGGCAGTAACATCAGGATTCACGCCTGTACACATCGGAGACTCGGCAAATGTTAATCGATCTCCACCGACAGGCCCCCATGTTCGACTATTTATAAAGTTTGCAAGAGGAACAACTTCTTCAGGATCTTCATCCAAGTCCATTGCTATGTCTTCATCACTATCCTCAACATCCCCGTCATCAAATTCTGAATCAGAACTTTCAGCATCTGGCTCAAAGTCATTATCAACAAATGAATCATCTGAAAATCCTGTAACTTCGTCTCCACTTGATCTTTCGAGCTCGTCAACAATGTCTTCACGTGTTAAAAGTTTTCTAGACATCTTAAATTAAATCTGTAAATCAAAGAAATGAAAAATAATATAAAAAAAAAAAAAAAATAATAAAAACATACAAACATAAAAATATAAAAAAAAATACAAATTAGAGTATGCCCACTGGTGGCCACTTGGGCCCAATATGTATTTTGACATTCTGGGACAACGTGACCACCGGTGATCACAAAACTTTCCATTATAAAGTTAGACAAGAGCCCAGTAGCCAAATTTGTCAGTTACGTTCATCATTTTGTGATACTATTAGCGAGCTATAACGATTTTCTTGCAATCACACATTTCTTCATAAATTTATTTATAACTGCAAAATTGTTGACTATGTAGAGAAACAGTGTATGTATAGATTAAAGGAAGTGTAATTCTTAATTGTTCTCAATTTGTTTCAGCAAAACCGAAGGAGTCGTTCTCGAGTTATGTCAAACAATTTTTTCCCAAAAAAATTTTTTCCCAAAAGTTTTCGAGTTATGTCAAACAATTTTTTTGGGAATAACTCGAGAACGACTCCTTCGGTTTTGCTGAAACAAATTGAGAACATTTAAAAATTACACTTCCTTTAATCTATTCATACACTGTTTCTCTACGTAGTCAACAATTTTGCAGTTATAAATAAATTTATGAAGAACAAACTATTTTTTAAATCATAAAAAATCCAAAACGGAAAAAGTGTCAGGTCTTATTACTTTCACGTAAAGTCACATAACTTATGATCAAAATGAAACATAGATCATGAAAATCGATGGACGAGTTTCCCTTTTATTCACAATTAGGTGAAGATACTTATCTCATTTTGACAAGAATATTGATTCAATGAATATGAATGCACATACTGAATGAATTTCGAAAATTCGACAGAGGATATGTACAAAATTCTTTGGGAAAAAAGGTCAATGAGTTTTTTATGGCTCTCAGATTAAAAAAAAAAAGTAATAAACAAAAAGTTATTTGATTTTTATTAGTGCGGTAGCAAAGTAGTAAACGCTCATAAATGTGCGTGGACGCTCTATTTCTGATCTTGTTCATTTATGATACCTAATCCATTCACACTCAATTAAGGAGATAGGGAATTTGAAAAATGTACGCAAGTTTTGTGTGTGTTTTTCGTTGGCTGTCTGTTATATTTGGATCCAACCAACAAAAACAACTGATTTTTCAGCGTGTATGAAACTAAAATGCAACAAAATAGTCAACATAAGAAAGGCTCACATCATTTCCAATTTATAATCTCTCCTTTATTCTCTTGCTCTCGACAGAACATAAACAGTTCAGTAATCACTGTTGTATTTGTATCCCAAACAAAGATATATTTGCGTCACAAACACATATATTATAACATATTTATAATTGTGACCGCAACATGTAATATTAAAGAGCAAACTCAACGTGTTTGCACACAAGCATACTATATTTACGACAAGCTGCAAACACACATTATATTTGCATCCAAATAACAAGAAAATACAAATTTTTCACCGTTTATGATTCGACCTGAAATTATTTCTTAGAAGAATATTTTTCGATTCTCTTTGAGCTATACAGGTCAGGGGTTTTCTGCAATTAAAATCTTATTGTATTTTATTTATATACATAAGTTACACACTAGTTTCTTGCCATAGAAATTGTGAATGATTGCAAGAAAATCGTTATAGCTCGCTAATAGTATCACAAAATGAAGAACGTAACTGACAAATTTGGCTACTGGGCTCTTGTCTAACTTTATAATGGAAAGTTTAAGTCAAAGAGCAAGTAGTTGGTTTTACTCATTGAGAGCTAAGCTTTGCTGAAATGGAGAAATGCTTTAGAGTTTAATATTTGCTCTAATAAAAATAAAATAAAGGAAAAGAAGTCAGAAAGGGCAGTCAAGAATCGGAGATTGATATTTAAACATCCTCATCGAGGATTGTAATATTTAAGGCTATAGTATAAGCCAAAAAATTCTGTAAACCAGTATTTTGTAATATAAAATTAAATAAAAGATTGAATTTAAATGAACTAACTACCCACTCGCATTTGTTAATTGGCGCCTAACGTGGGGCACGGTTGCAGAAACTACGAAAGGAACTAAAAAGTGAATGAAAATATATTATAAATCGTGAAAGTGTGCTTAAACAGTCATTGTGATTAAAACCTGATTAAGTTTATATATGTAGTAACAAAAATGCTTACTGATCTAACAATTCTGAACATCAAAGAAATTTTACTACAAAACTACAACCGACAAAGTGAATGCGTTATTCCAACATTCTGTAATTAAGAAAATTATTATAAAAGACATACATACATACTGGAGTGGTCGTAATTTTACATCTTTCGGCTCAAGGCGGAAATTTGTTAGGTTTGATATAAAAATAAAACTGTGAAATTTGAGCGCGATACATTAATATTTAGAGGCCGCACATTTGGAAAAATATCGTTTTTTTGAAAATTTTGACTTTCGTCCACCCCAGTGCAAAATTGATTCACCCTAACGTTTTGAGATTTTCTATTAAAGAGGCATTCATAACGAATCTATAACACTTTCAATCATTCAGCTCAGATAAAAAACATCAAAAATATTAAGTAAAACGTAAAACTTTTATTGAGAAGCTAAGGAATATTTGGTATACATCGGGTATTTTTGGCTATATTTTTCAACACTCAATAATAAAAATTGTTTCTGCTCCTCATCGTTAGTAAGAATCGAATTAAACTCCTCCGGCATTCTTATTTTTCGTTCGGATATATCATTTACTACAATTATATTATTAACGATTTCCAAACCTTCGATATACAATGTAGGACATTCATGCCAAATCGAAGGATCAAAATCCATGAACTCCGTGGAGATATTGAAATTTTTAAAAACTTCCGCTGTCTTCTTTGATACAAAATAAAAAACCTTTTTGGATTTTAAGGTCACAACATCTACCACTGGAATTATGTATGCGCCTGTGCTCTGAGCACGGAACGCTTCAACTAATTCCCGTCGGACGGATACAGATATGTTTGCATCGAAGAATGAAAGGCCGACTGCCTCTTTGGATAAGTACCACAAGTGTGAACTCATTTTTTTTAATGCAACACGCGAAAAGTCTTTATCAATCAATTGCTAATTGTATAGAGCGATCAAAAAATTTAAATCATGATTTGGAGCTGATGCTGCCAAAGGAGCTGAAAACCAAGCTTTCACGTATAAATGTACAATGAATTGACAAATATCACGAATTCCTCCTATTTCGTTGGCTGTTAATGGAAATTGGTTGCGGAATAAGTAAATTTTGAGACAATATATGGCCTTTGCCATCCACCGTGCATGGTGGAAGGTACCTGGTGCACGAAAGGATATTTTTGATGTTGATATGGATGACAAATTTGCACCTAACAAAATGAGAACTAGACGCAGCAGATCTCCATAGTCGGCTCTGTTGTGTTTCATTTCCAATTGCTGTTTGCAAAACTGCGCAATTGTTGAAGATACCTCCGCGATATTAATTTTTTCATGATCTACAGCTGTTGTATATGCGTGCCATATTTGCGGCAGTTGTCGAGTAAACCCCAATTGGCTACTGTTTCATATACAACCGATGATATTTCAGCACCCGTACTATTATTAATGCGAGGTATTCTCAGAAGTTGATCACCATTTCTATTAGAAACGATAACTGGTTTGACGATCGACTTTTTTTGAACTCATAATATCAGGTAACAATTTGCCATCGAAGTGCACTACGCATGGCTCTGACGGTTGGTATTTGGTAATGTCGAACGATTAATTATAAAATCATTGGCATTATGTCCAAGAGCGTCAACAATGGCGATTATTAAATGGATTGCGTTCCGATCAGATATCTTGCATCTGTCTAAAGCGGCTTTTACTGTTTGCTCTATGAACGGGTCTGGTTGTGAACCATCATCAGAAACAATTCCGCTTAAATCGATTTCCATTTGATTGACTGCAGGTCGGGATGTAGTAGTACTAACAGCTATGGCTTTCCTTTCTCTTTCACTTTGTTGCTCTAAACGTTGTAATCTTCTCTTCTCTCTGTCCACTGTCTTATCAATACCAGCCATTGCTCCAGGCCTTCCCTTTTGTCTTTGTAGAATCAAGAACTGCTTATCTTCTTCCATTATTCTTTCTAAGGCGTCAAAGCACTAATATCAAACAAATCATTTAAATCGTCCATAAAGTTTTAAGTAAAGTTTGCCACTGCCCATGAATAGCTAAGATTTTTTCGATAGATCGGTGTTTGCTTTGACTGGGTATACGTGATTTTGCCCAAAACACGGCTAGTTCATCGTGAACTAAAGCAGCGCTATCACGCAGGGTTAATTTAAGTGTCCGATGTTTGAAAAAGAAAACAGATAACACTTGCTTTTTAGAAGGAAGCTTTGAACCTAATATTTGGGTATATGGCACACCAATTACGTAAACTTGAGCACTAGCACGCGTAAAAGCCATTTATTTTGATTATATTATTTTTTCGTGTCGGTTACAAACGAAATCAACACTCAAAGTTATAAATTTATTAAATTTTTACAATTCTGTTATTTTTTCACAAACAATGCTTATGTTTTGCTGCTGACGTTTCGAACAGCTGATTGTTTATGACTTTTTTTCGTGTTAAATTGTGTAAAAGAGAAAAGCATTTTGACGTTAAGAGAAAAAAATCGCTCTCATTTACACAATTTTGGAGCAAAGAAACACGTTTGTGTAACTTTGGGTAAAATTGTGTAAATTTGTGTAACTTTGTGCAAGTAAAGAAACAGACTTATTTATGGGTCATACATTTTAGCTCTAAAGCTTTAACAATTAAAAGTTCATCAAAAGTTAGGAGATCTCAAGAAGTTTCAAAGCTCTAGGTTGTTATCTTCTGTAAAAAATCTAAGTTGAAAACGCAAAAGGTACCCAGGTACCTTATTGTGCATATAAGGGTTAACTTCTCAATAAACATTCTACGTTTTTCTCAATATCTTTGGTGTTTATTATCTGATTTGAGTGATTGAAAATGTTACAGATTCGTTATGAATGCCTCTTTATGAAATAGAAAATCTCAAAACGTTGGGGTGAATCAATTTTACACTGGGGTGGACGAAAGTCCACATTTTCAAAAAAACGATATTTTACAATTTTCAGACCAAATGTGCGACCTCTAAACATTAATGTATCGCGCTCAAATTTCACAGTTTTTATTTTTATATCAAACCTACCAAATTTCCGCCTTGAGCCGTAAGATATCATAAAGTTTAAAAAGCCCCCATACAACGTAGGACCTTTCTAATACAGACATACAGTGGTTTACCAGCATATGGTCTGAAGTTTAAGTGAGTGTAACTTCTGAACGGAACCACGTATCAACAAAATTTAAATGCAGTTTCTTTAGATTAACTCTTAAAATTACCAAATGAAATTTATTTAGTTCAAAGTACATGTTTTTGAGATCTTATAACTTAATAACTAAAAATGGTGGTACAAAGAAGGTCACAGCTTATTTCAACAAGCTAAAAAAAAATTTTTAAATTGTGGAATATTTTGTATACTTTAATACTTAGTATGTCCTCATTTTGGATCAATAAGCGCTTTCAGTCTGTTTGGGGTGTGACTTTAACCCATTCCTCCTTCAAAGCATTTTTGAGGTAATGTTAGTTCGAAATCTGGTGATTTCGCACGTTTTGATCTAAAATCGCCCATACATTTTAAATCACATTGGGATCCGGTGATTGTGCCGGTGGTGCCATTAAGCGAGGGCAATTCCAAATGAGCCAAGATTGAACAATGCCCGACTTATGTTTGGGGTCGTTATCTTGATAGTACCGAAAATCCCGTCGTACTCCGAGTTCCACAGAACTTTGCAGCAAATTACTTTTCAGTAAGTTCAGGTAGATAGTTTTATCCATTGTAGTCTCTATAAACTCCAAATTTCCAACACCATTAGCTGACATACAAGCCCAAACCATGACACTTCCACCTCCATGTTTGACTGTCGCTTTCAAATTCTTGTTGTACAGTTCGGTGTTTGGCTTGCGCCAGATATATGTTGAATTGGGACTCATCGGCGTATATGACATGTTCCCAGAAGCTTTGGTCTTTACTAATATGCTCCTTCGCAACTAATAGTCGGCTTTTTTTGGTTTTTATTATTAATGAAAAGTTTCTTGCGTGCTACTCTACCATTAAAATCTGGGCCTACAAAACTTACCCAACTTTTTGACTTCAATGGCCAGTTTTGGAGCCGATAGCTTGGGTTTTCTCTTATTTTTCTAATAATATATCGCTCGTCCGTTGAATTAAATATTGTATTAGGGGCTTTTCTGCTTTTATCATGGACTCGATTTTCATGTACAAAACGTGATATTATGCTCTGTACCGTAGAGTCACGTAAACCGACCATTTCGCCTATATTCCGCCGCGAATAGTTATTTTTGAAATGGCTGAGGACCAACTCTCTCTGCTCGATTGTTGTACGTCGACCCATTGCCACAAATATCGCTACTGATCTAGTTGAATGATGAAATCACACTAAAATCTGCCCTACGGCCGTAGAAAAGACAATTAGAAAAATTAACAGTAAAGTAAGACGAATTAAGATGGAAGCAGGAAAAAATCTCTACTGAGTTATTTCTAACACTGCACTAAGGAGCAAACTACAAATAAAAGTAAAGTTGATTAAACAAAGAAAACCAAAAACTCGTCGAAAAAGATGTAGTGGTAAAAACAACTCAAAGTGGATAAAGAAGATCGGAGTAAACTACAATGGGTGGAGAACTAAACAAAAACCATAAAAGCGAATGATGACAGAGGCGAAGAACCTAAAACAACAATTTTATCGAATTAGAAAACAAAAACAAATAAAAGTAAATATACATATAAATATTAAATTAAGCAAATTGTAGTATCACAATTATATTGTTATAGAATACGAGTATAAATAAAAACTAAATAAAACTTTTAAGAAAATTGGTAAACAAAGAAAATAAATATTGACACAAATGTAACTACACGCATAGTAAAAATTCGTTCCTCCCAAATGAAATCTCAGATATCTGAAGTTCGTTTGGGGACTGTAGTTGGGAGAAGCGAACTTCTGTTAAGCCATACATGTAATTTCGTTTGGGAGAACCGAAAAATGTTTGTGAAAAAAGTTATGAAAAACATAAGCTGAAATACGTTTGCGAGGAATGAAAATCGGTTCCACCAACTGTTCCCTTGGTTACAACAACCGGGTTGGAATTGCTCCTAACTAAAAAAACATTTGCGAGAACTGAAAAACGTTTGCAGTAAACGAGTTATGAAAAATTATAGCTGGAAAATCGTTTGCGAGAAACGAAAAACGGTTCCACCAACTGTTATTTCGGTTACAACAACCGAGTTGTAATTTAAAACTTTTATTTATGGCTTCCATAAGCTCGTTTTTGTTTATATTTCCAACTTTTATTGTTTTTTTAACCTACATATAAAGTTTGTTTTAAAAAAAGTTGGAATTTTTGTATATTTTTTCACTGTATACCAACCAGTGTTGTTCACACATTGCCCCGGGGGGCCGACTTCTTTTCGTAATTTTCACATACACCACACGAATGTTAACAAAACAAACTGAGAGAGCATAAGAAATAATAATTTCATTCAGTTGTATGCCGAATTTTCAACAAGCAGGTTGTGACCGCTATATTTGTTAAAAAAGAAAAACAAAACACATGCTTGAAATTGGAAATAAAAAAAAACACCCCAACTGAGTGGTTTTATGATTCTCTTTTTCAGCATTTTTAGTGCACTGCGAATAATTTTATTGGTGTGTAAACATTTTTTATTATTAATTTGAAATGTGGAAAGTAGAGTGGGAAAAAAATTTTTATTTGCATTAAATATATTTAATGAAGCTGAGTGCCTTGTATGCAACCAGAAGCTAAAACGGATGACTGCATACAGTTTTAAACGGCATTATGAATGCTGTCACTTAGAATTGTGTAGCTTGTCAGGTGAGGACAGAGATATACTTTTTATAAAACTAAAAAAGGACTTAGAACTGAACAATTATAGAGCCTTGAATGATTGCAAAATTAAAAAAAATATCACAATGTGTAGCAAGATGAAGGCTTCATATATAGTTGCATTAGGGTTAGCAAAAAAAGGGCGGCCATTTGAAGATGGTGAATTTTTAAAGACATGTTTTTGTCAATTCTGCCTTTATTTGGTGAAGCAGGACAACAAATTGAAGCCATAGTTAGTGAACTGTCTATCTCGCGCTACAATGACCAGAAAAACTGAGGACATAGCCCGTTTTCTAAATAAATTAACAAATGAGCGAATTAGAAATGCGAAGCATATTTCCGTTTGTTTCGATGAAAGTGTTGACAATAACGACATTAGTCAAATGATAATTTGCATAAGATGTGTTGACAATGAATTCAATTCATTTGAAGAAATTTTAAAACTTGAGTCCTTTTACGGAAACGTAACAGGGGAAATTATTTTTAGCACCTTCGAAAGAAACGTTCTATCAATAATTGATAAAAATAAGCTTTCGGGCATCTGCACCGATGGAGCCGCACTTATGGTTGGCCGAACGAACGGTTTTGTTGGACAATTAATTAAAGCAGGAATAAAGGTGCCTACTTTCCACTGTATAATACACCAGCAAGCTTTATTTGCTAAAACAATTGGTCTTAATGAAACCATGAAAACGGCACTTAAAATAATAAATGAACTAAAAGGAGGCCACAACGCACTTACACATAGGAAACTAGTAGCGTTTTTGAAAGAGGTAGATGCGTCTTATGGTGATGTATTGATGTTTACTGAGGTACGATGGTTAAGTCGTGGAAAATGTCTTGACCGACTGTTTTGCCTCAGAGAGGAAATTGCAACATTTTAAAAGAGCAGGCCCTTCCGAAAGATGTTGATTTATTAAATTCAATAACATGCTATGCTTTTTTGTTAGACCTGGCATTTCTATCGGACATTACGATACAAATTAATAATTTAAATTTAGTGTTGCAGGGAAAAATCAAAAACATTTGCGATCTTTTTTTTTTGCTGTAAAGGATTTCTCTACAAAGTTAGAAATTTTGGGAAACCAGATGGAAAAGCAGGATTTGCAAAATATTTCAAAAATGTTCAGATCAAGCAAAGCTAATTATATACAGCGAAGAAATAAAAAAAACTTTTAGAAAACTTTGGCAAAAGATTTCATGATATGTTAGAAATAGAATATGCGATCAATATATATCAAAACCCTTTATCATGTCTGTTGGACGACGTTCCTGAAAATATAAAACAAGAGCTACTGTTAATGCGTGCGGACTTAACGATTCCAATGGAAAACGGTCTGAATTTCTGCAAATATATTTGCCCAACTAAATATGGAACATGTAGAAATTTACTATTAAATATTTATTCAATATTTTCTACTACATACATATGCGAGAGTTACGTCTCCATAACATTACCACCCATTCTTGGAACTTTGCCAATAAATACAACATATATAAATTAACACACTTTATTTTTAATAACTAATAATACGAGTTCTATTGTAAACAACTTGAAACACAAACACTTTGATTATAAGATATTTATATTTAACAAACACTCATTTACAAAATAATTTATAATGTTTGACAAAACGTTCAAAATGATATTATTCTATTTTCACATTTGGTGATGAACGCAAATTATAACGGATAAAGAAAATAATAAAACAAATAAAAGACTCCTGCAAGACTCCATCAAGGCTCTACACATAACTGGCGCAGTCGGTACCCCGTTTGACGTTTTTAAAAAAAAGATACTTAAATAGTGTTGTGTGTTATATACTCAAATCGTTATTTCACACTAAAAATACTAAAAGGTGTTCATACACAGGGGTGGCATACAACTGTGAGTGACTAATTTTGAAGGCATATCAGAATTAGAACCGGTATCAAAATAAAAACGGTAGATTTTAATCTTTTACAGACGGTGAACAACAAACTACACTCCAAAAGGAATCATCATTCACACTTGGGTTCACGTAAGTCAGTTTGAAATTTTGCTCATAAAATACATATAATATAAAGTGATAAAATAAAACATATGTGAATAATATTCCGAATTACATACAAGTAAATAACAAAAAAAAAGAGTTCCAATTTTTCCCTTATTTCCGAAAGCATCGTGGCTTGAATTCTATACTAAAACATATTTCGGTTCAATATTAAAAGAAAAAAATGAGTTTGCAACTTAACCAAGAAAGTGACGTGACAGGGGTTCAATCGACTCCACCTAATCAATCAACCAACCAAGTTTTTAAAGAGGTGTACGACAGCCTCAGAATTCCCGATGTGATCAAGGATTTACCGAAATTTGATGGAAATCCAAAGTCATTACATGAATTCATCAATAACGTAGAAGAAATTTTGGCATTGATAAGTGGAATCGACGGAACACCTTACAGGAAAATATTACTAAGAGCGATTAGAAATAAAATCGAAGGCCAGGCTAGCGAAGTACTTAACATGTATGGGACGCCCTTACTTTGGGACGATATAAAAAATAATTTAATCCTGCATTTTGCGGATAAGCGTTCTGAAACGTCGCTGATTAAAGACCTACACGATTTGAGACAAACGAAATCAGTACAAGATTTCTATAGTGAAATAATAAGTATTCAGTCAGCATTAAATAATAACCTTTTTCTCAATGAATCCGATAGTAACGTGGTAAAGTCAAAAAAAAACATGTTCACTGAAATATGCTTAAATTCTTTTTTGGTTGGTCTAAAAGAACCATTAGGTTCAAACATTAGAGCCATGCGCCCCGATAGTCTCACAACGGCTCTAGCTTTTTGCATTAAAGAGCAAAATATTTACTACCAACAAAAAGGGATAGACAATTATCATAGTTCGCGAGACTTTAGAAAACACACTAACCAATACAAACCATACACACAACAAGGGCAACACAATAACCGTTCTACTCAACAGAGTAATCACTTCCCAAGATACACCTCTAACCAGAATAAATATTACAATCGCAATCAGAGCTATAAGTCAAACAATCCTTACAACAGCAATGATAATTTTACCAACAATAATAATCCTAATAAGGTTAAATCAAGCGACATACAGAATAAACCTTTTAATCAGGTTCAAAACGCGATAAATTTTCCACAACCCGAACCTATGGATACTAACTCTGGTACAAGTAGATATACCAATAAAACAAATTACACTGCGAACAGCAATAGATTTTCCCCAAGAAATAGTGAAATGTATTCTATTGACCAAGCTATTGATGAACCATATACAGAGGAAACATTGTGTAACATCGAAGATTCGCCAAATTTTCAATACTGTGCCTCGAGAGACCCACAGGATACCTAGAAATTAATAAACACGGCACAACATTACCATTTATAAAAATAAGTTCACCCTTTGGTAGAGATCTTCGCTTTCTCATTGATACAGGGGCCTCTTCCTCTTTTATTAATCCAAAATTTATAGACAAAAAAAAACAAGTCACTTGTAAGCCAATAAATATTTCCACAGTCCTTCATAATTACACAATAGACAAACAGATAACACTTCCATCTTTTGTAGAGTTCAAAACCGAAGGTAATTTTACATTCTGGTTATTCAAGTTCCACCACTACTTCGATGGTCTTATTGGAATAGACTTATTAAAATCACTTAAGGCAACAATCGATATAGGAAATCAGAAACTTATTACAGACAAAGTCTACATTGATATTCATTTCAAACCAAACCTCACATCTGGGAAAATAATAATACCTTCATACACCAAAACCATTGTAAAACTCCCCGTAGATATCCCTAACGGCGACATCTATATAAACACTATAGAGCTAATGTCTCATGTGAGAACTTCAGCAGGAATCTATACAGCAGATAACTGGTTTTGTCCTATAGAGATAAATAACCATTCCATCGAAGACCAAGAATTACTTATAGAGCAACCTCTTAAGGTAGAAAAATACTACTCAACAGATTATATAGAACTTAACAACATAGAAATTAACACATCGTTAGATAATGATAATATTGAAAGCAAAATAAGGACAGCACACCTTAACGGAGAAGAAAAGAAAGCAATCATTAAATTATGTCTAGAATTCAGCGATATATTCTTTAATGAAGGTTCCGCTTTGACATTCACAAACAAAATAAAGCACAAAATTAAAACAGTTGACGAAATCCCAATTTTTACAAAATCATACCGATACCCTTATATCTTCAAGGAAGAAGTAAAAAATCAAATCAGTAAGATGTTACAACAAGATATAATCCAAAATAGCTTTTCACCTTGGAGCTCTCCTGTGTGGGTCGTTCCCAAAAAGAAAGACGCCAGCGGAAAACAAAAATGGCGCTTAGTTATGGATTATAGGCAGTTAAATAAGAAAACGATTACAGATCGTTATCCCATACCAAATATCACTGAAATCCTTGACAAACTGGGAAGATGTTTATATTTCACAACACTTGATCTCGCCAATGGTTTCCACCAAATCGAGATGAATAGCAAAGATATTCAAAAGACTGCATTCACGGTCGATGGTGGCCATTATGAATACAAACGAATGCCATTTGGTCTGAAAAATGCCCCTAGCACCTTTCAACGTGTAATGGACTACGTTTTGAAAGACCTGATAGGGAAAAACTGTCTCGTCTATCTAGACGATATAATCATCTTCTCAACCTCATTACACGAACATACGACAAACATAAAAGAAGTATTCCAAAAACTAAGAGACAATAACTTTAAAATACAAACAGATAAGTCAGAATTTTTACGCAAAGAAATAGCCTTTTTGGGACATATAGTCACCACAGATGGAATCAAACCAAACCCTGACAAAATAAAGGCCATCAAAGAATTTCCTATCCCAAAAAATCAAAGAGAAATCAAAGGATTTTTAGGTCTCCTTGGCTACTACAGAAAGTTTATAAAAAACTTTGCCGACATTGTAAAACCTCTTACCGAAGTTTTAAAAAAAGGTAAAACAATACAACTAACTGAAAGATATGTGTCCACATTTGAACATTGCAAAAACCTATTAATAAACGACCCGATTCTTCAGTATCCCGATTTTCAAAAATCATTTATCCTAACGACAGATGCAAGTAACGTGGCACTAGGAGCAATACTATCCCAAGGACCCATAGGCTACGACAAGCCCATATGTTACGCCAGCAGAACGCTATCCGATACTGAATCAAATTATTCAACAATCGAAAAAGAATTGTTAGCCATCATTTGGGCAATAAAATACTTCGCCCATACCTTTATGGCCGACAATTCACTATAGTAACAGACCACAGACCTCTAACCTGGCTGATGGGCTTGAAGGAACCAAACACTAAATTGATTAGATGGAAACTCAAGCTAGAAGAATACGATTACGATATAGTTTACAAAAAAGGCAAATGCAACACCAACGCAGACGCCCTAAGTCGTATTAAAATCGCAGACACCGGAAATAATATAGAAATAAACGTCAATGATGCAGATTCTATATTGGCCACACAAGGCTCAACAGTTCACTCGGCAACTGAAAATCTTGACGATGGCATCTTCATCTCAGAGCTGCCATTAAACGAATATAATATACAGATTATCCTAGAAAAATCTGAACAAACAACTAATATAGTAGATATTATCTTTAGAAATAAACAAAGAAGAGTAATAAAACAACCAACATACGATGAAACCTCAATGACACACATATTGAAAAACTTTTTACCTCCAAATAAACTAGCCGTCATTTACACGGATGACGATATATTTCAAATAGTCCAAACAGTTTATTCAAAATACTTTTCTCATAGTAAACTTTTCAGAATATTACGCTGCACGACGATCCTCGAAGATATCACGGACAACGATCGCCAAGATCAAATAATAAGGGAATATCATGAAAACAGTAATCACAGGGGTATTAATGAAACTCTTCACCACCTGAAACGACAGTACTACTTTCCACTACTGAAACATAAAATAACAAAAATCATCAACAATTGCGAAAAATGCAAATTACTCAAATATAATAGGCATCCACAGAAACCCAAACACCAAAAAACCGAAATACCCCTCAAACCTTTAGATATTATCCATATTGACATATATACAATTAACAACTCACAAGTGCTGACTATAATAGACAAGTTTTCAAAATTCGCCTCAGCTTACACCCTGACTGACAAAACAAGTATTTCAATTCTTAAAGCCCTTAAAGATTTCATTAGCCATTACGGAATACCAAAAAAACTCATTCATGACCAAGGCACAGAATTCACAAGCATTATTTTCAAGGACTTCTGTAAACAGTTCAATATTCAACTACATTGCACCAGTTTTCAACAATCCACAAGTAATGCACCAGTCGAAAGATTACATTCGACTCTTACAGAACTTTATCGTTTAATTCTAGATAAAAGGAAGCAAGAAAAACTTGATCTTAATCACCAAGAAATTATGACAGAAACCCTAATCACATACAATAACTCAATACATTCAGCCACAAAACATACTCCATTTGAACTTTACCACGGAAGAACTTATGAATTCGAAAATAGCGTAAAATTTAATAATGAACATGAATACTTAAAGAAATTAAATGAATATCAAGAAAAAATATACCCCGCAATAAAAGAAACACTCGAAAATAGAATGAATAAAAACATAGACAAACTAAACATTGATAGGAAAACCCCAGAGCAAGTAATCGAAAATGACTACATATTCAGGAAAAATAGTAGAAGAAATAAAATAACTCCCCGTTTCTCAAAACACAAAGTTAAAAGTAGCAATAATATAACAATAGAAACAACAAAGAATCAGAAAATCCACAAAGCCAGAATAATGAAAAAACGAAAATTCACTTAATTAAATTATTAAAGAAATTCATTATTAATTAAAGATAAATAATAATAATAATAATACCAAGAACAGGGAAAAATTGGATACTTCACAAAAAAAAAAAAAGGAAGAAAAAAATAAAAGGAAAAAAAGAAAAAATTTAATAAAATATATATATATTTGAAGAACAACAATATTTAAATCACATTATTTATAATATCAATATGATGAGCAAAATATTCAATACTTGACCGAACTATGTCCCAATGTTGAAAACACATCCCTAAGCCAAGACGATATACCACTATTAAGGCACAAGGCACATCTCCTATAAAGCTCCAGAATTGTATTGTCGAAACTAACGCTGTCAGCTCCGGCTTCAAAAAAATAGCTCAACCAACGAGAAAACAACACCTGAACAACCAAATTATCACACATTCCGTACTGGGAGTACTCATAAAGTAACGACCCTAACCATCATGATGCCGAAAAGAAGAAAGAACATCGTAAAATGCTTAGTCTAAGAAGATAACATCATCAACGACATCAAATACGAATACCCTACAATATATTGGGACGAAGTCCATATCACCCCACCCATGTTTAGAAACAACTCAGCCAGGACAATCATCGAGGCTGTCAGAACTATAATTTCACAACAAAGCAGAGAAGCATCATTCTCACCGCCAAGAAGATCAATATAATCACAAACCATACCTAAAATTATCGCTTCAGCCACTTTGTGACCGTCGCTCTACACTAAGGGGGGAGGAGTTACGTCTCCATAACATTACCACCCATTCTTGGAACTTTGCCAATAAATACAACATATATAAATTAACACACTTTATTTTTAATAACTAATAATACGAGTTCTATTGTAAACAACTTGAAACACAAACACTTTGATTATAAGATATTTATATTTATCAAACACTCATTTACAAAATAATTTATAATGTTTGACAAAACGTTCAAAATGATATTATTCTATTTTCACATTTGGTGATGAACGCAAATTATAACGGATAAAGAAAATAATAAAACAAATAAAAGACTCCTGCAAGACTCCATCAAGGCTCTACACATAACTAACGCAAATTATAACGGATAAAGAAAATAATAAAACAAATAAAAGACTCCTGCAAGACTCCATCAAGGCTCTACACATAACTCGAGCATACATTTTCGGCAATGACACATATAAAAAATAAATATAGAAATAAATTGACAAATAAACACTTCTAAAAATAAAATGTTACAATGAAGATATTAACATAGAAGAACTTGTTGACTTCGTCAATTCTAATATATAAAATTTTTAATAGATTTCATTTAGACGATGATTAATCATTCATACATGAATTAACTTTTTATTACAAATAAAAATTCAAAATAAAAATATAAAAAATGTTCATCCATACTTGAATTCATATTTTTATTTACGGTTTTTATTTATTTATTTCTTATTATTTTATTTATTTTATTTTTATTTACGGCACGTAGCTAGGGAACTATGGGCGACCGACAACAAATACAAGAAATTCTGTTGAAAAATAAAGTGCGAAAAAACAAAACAAAAAAAGAATTTTTTCATTTCAAGTGATTTTGTTCAGTGCATAGTACCAATACATCGCCTTTTTTTGTAACATAACTAATACATTCTCATTTCTCTTTGTGGCCATCCCCTGCAGTCGACGTAGCTGACGAATTGTTAGTTATTTCCCTAACTACCAATAATTACCATTAACTACCCGCCAGACTACCAGCAATGCTTAACACTGACGAATTTAACATGGGGATGTCATTGACGGTAGTCAGTGGCTACCCTCTGCACTACCATGTACCATGCTGATCGCTAGTTACATGGAACATTGTACTAACTACTTGACTAGTACAAGCCGGTTGATGAATTCGCTGGACCATAATGAATTAATGTTATGAATAAATCTTTTACATTATCTTCACCATATTATTTTCCTACATTTTCAAACTTTTGCACACAATTTGTTCCTTTCATTTTTATTAACCGTTTCATTTGTCTTTTGATTGTCATTTTACCGTTCTAAATATTAAAATTCACTTTTTTTATACTTCTGGCCCACGTACGCTGTCATGATGATACTTATACGAACGTTTAATAGCAACTGACGGCAACACAAAAAAATAACCAAGCAACCAACAAATCATAACGGGATAACGGATCAGTGTATTGTTTTTTCCTTGTTTTCATACTTATAATAATCAAACGGCGAACTCTAGCATTACCTGTATCCACTCATGTAGCTAGTCAGGCTTTTCGCTAACGAAATAACTGACTACATAGATCCACTAGCTACTTTTAAAACTGCAGGGTCACTGCTGTATACCTACACGTCTGTCTCGCTTTGCATTCAAATAACAAGTAAAAGCGCAGCAAACTACAACGCGTCAATTGTCTATCCAAGATACATCGACAAGGTAGAAGCTTAAGAGTGTGTGATCGCTGTTATGTGTTTATGGGAGTGTGTATGACAAACGAGTGGATAAGACTGTGCATATCATAGAGTAATCTCAGACTAGAGAGAATATTTGTCGCATCTGACGTTTCCTTTCACACTCTTCGTAATGCGGTCGGTGTGATAGAGAGATGTTTGACGAAAAGTGGCATACACCAGGTGGAATTACAATAACTTCTTGCTTTAATTTTTCATGTCGTTTTGGTGAAAAACTGTGAAATTTAAATGTGGTTTAAACTTTTTTAATGTCTGTTATTGTTAGCATACATTTGTGTTGTATTTAACACAATAATTTTAACGCACAAAACGAAATGCCGTTGTTGTTATTTGTTCGCTGTTTTGAACCATTGCCTCTATCTGGTATTAGTAAAGCAATTCTTTTCAACATCAAACGTAAATATCACACCAGGCCAAATGTCATAAATTTGGTGGGAGAACTAGTAGATCTACTATAAGTATTAATCTATGGTGCATATAGTCGACAGAATGAGAGAAATTTATGTTCTTCGTAGTCTGTGCTCTCATTAGAAAAATGGCTAATTTTAGTTAACGCAAACGGTTTTTAACTTGCGGCAAATGTAAGGCTGACTTCCTAAACGCATGTTGCTTTGTAGTAATACATTGCAGCTTGTTCGTAAACGCAACCCCGAAAATGTTGCCAATGTATTTTGTTCCCTTTTGCAACACTGTAGTAGTTAATACGCAAGGAAAAGGAACAAAGGTATCCAAATAAAAGTAGATGCAAAGCGAATACAACACAACGTATTAAAAAAGTAACTACACAATGTAGTTTTAATACTGTATTGATACATTGTAAATATAAAGGGTGTTTTTTCAAGCCCGATAGAACTTCAAATTGTAAAAAAATAGCACAAAAAATTAAATTTTAATAAAGTTTTTTTTTTATTCGAAAGATCAATACGTGTCATTAACATTTGCAAATGATTTCGGGCATATGGGCACCGCGGCTGTTCTTGACGAAGCGCATTCTGGACGTCCAATTTTTGGCCACTTTTTCGAGCACTGCTGGCCTCCAAGGCGTCAATTGTTGCTGGTTTATCAGCATAAACCAGTACCTTCACGTAGCCCCACAGGAAATAATCGAGAGGTGTCAAATCGCACGACGTTGGAGGCCAATTGACAGGTCCATTTCTCGAAATCAACTTATCGCCAAATTTTGATTTCAATAAGTCGATGGTTGCGATTGCCGTATGGCACGTAGCGCCATCCTGTTGAAACCACATCTCATCTAGATCAATGTCATCCATATTTTCAAACAGAAAATCATTGATCATGGTGCGGTAACGATCTCCATTGACCGTAACGCGAGCTCCGGCCTCATTTTTAAAGAAATAAGGTCCGATGATGCCACCAGCGTGTAAGCCGCACCAAACGGTGCATTTTTCTTTATGTAATGGAGTCTGGAGGGTCTCTTGTGGATTGGTCTCCCTCCATAGACGGCAATTTTGCTTACTAACAAACCCGTTAAGCCAAAAATGAGCCTCATCGCTGTACACAATTTGGCGATAAAACAACGGGTCAGTTTCTAACTGAGTTTCAAAGTAAATTTGGATAATTTGACAGCGTTGTTCTAGCGTGAGTCTATTCATGATGATTTGCCAGAGTATACTGAAACAAATAATAGAAATTTTTTTATTAAAATTAAATTTTTTGTGTTATTTTTTACAATTTGAAGTTCTATCGGCCTTGAAAAAACACCCTTTACATACGTTTAGGAAGTCAGCCTAATATTGTACGTGTTTAATGCAAACGAGAACTCGTTTGCAACAACGTGATACACATTTGCGATATATGAGTTTATTTAGGAAAACTAGTACATGAACTGTTGCGATTAATAAATTAATACAATTCAATCAAAGTATTGTTGTGGCAACCGAGCAATATACGTTTTTATCTTTGCGTGTATTTATACTAACATCTCTCATATATTTCTTTGGCACCAGAACAGCTGTCGGCAAAAATAAAAATTAGTGTGTGTTGGTGAGAGAAAATATTGTGCACTGAAAAAAACATACGAGTTCTTGTTTTTTGCCGCACGCAAGACAAACAAATACACAACCAGCGCACATGATGTTGTTTCATCGCTGTCTTGCGGACGACTAAACGAAAGAAAAATTTTGTTCTGTGCACATTCAAAAAAACGAAGCAAAAGAGCGTGGTTTTCTAAAGAGCGTAAGTGTCGGTGTGAATTCAATGTCCACACAAGTGGTATGGAGTGCCGATGGCTGCACTAGAATTTAAAAAATATTTGTAAACAAAACATTGTTACCAAAAACCAGAAGAGAGGGAGAAAGAACAAATCAGAATAGAAGCCTATAAGCTTATGAATTTGGATGAAATAATAGAGGAGTTAAACATTTTGAGTCTAAACGAAAATATTGAGGAAACAATGGACTGGGTTCAGTTAGAGAGTATGAGTTACGAACTCGCTTATTCTGTAAGGGGGAACCATGGTAGAATGAGAAGGTAACCTCGGTACACAGCTGATTTAAATTTTTACTCGTTGTTTAGTTGGCCGCTTCTGTCAGATTCAAAGGTTTTTTTAGTACTTTTACGTTTATATTTATTTGTTGGTATACTTTTGGGTTGACTTTGACATGAGGAGAGCCTAAACAAAAACAAAATGTCTGTTGTTCTTGCACACATTTTGTTGTTGTATCTACTGCGACTACTTGGTATTGTTACTATGAGTGTGGTGTGTTCGTAGAATTCATCGTTACATTTTTCTCTTTTGCCAAATCGTTTATTTGGAAAACTCAGTACTGTTGTGAAATTCCATGCGAGTGGACGCATATAAGGAGCAAAGTTATTAAAAATTGTGTGTGTAGAACAAAGCAAAAATTAAATTAATTTTGACAATGTTTGTTTTATTATATATGTATGTATATTTATTTAATGGTATTTTACTGAATGAATAATTTTCAAGTTTTATGTTTAAAAATATATGAATATATATGAGTTCAATTTGATTGATCGCCCATGATTTCTTTTTACAGCATATTTTAAGGAGGTATAAAATGTAATACATCATTCGCCTTCGCTTGCAGAAAAAGCGGAAAACGAATGAGTACTCATTATAGCATCATTACTTTTAAATGCAGATACTGGATCAGACCTCATTTTTAACCTCACTTATTAATATAGTAAGAGGTAGAATATAATCAACTCATATTCCTATTGCATTAATCAGGTTGTGTCAATGACACCTCATTTGCGTTTCGATTACAACGTAGGCGAACGCGAAGTACTTGACCAACCTATTACATCCCTGGGTAAATGTAAAGTGGAAAGTTGATCGAGAATGTAAATGCATTCGGTCTACAAAATCATGAAGAATTCATGGCTGAAGTAATATTGATCTTTACCACTGGGTACTGCTGCTATTAAAGCAGCACAGAACAAACGCGACAGCACTTGCATCCCATCATATCCCCTATTAGGGTTGAAGATTTTCGCTCCATTGAAATTATTGAAAGGATTGAATGTACAGAATCTCTTGACATTGTTAAATCTATACCTGAGTTCTCTGGTGATATGAGGCAACTACAGCTCACAAGTTATTTGAAAAACACGAGGGTAGTTCTAAATATTATCAGGCTGTTGCAAAGTAGTGGGATACGGTACTGAGCTCGTACAATACAGTTTTGAATTTCAGGGCTATAATTGCCAGATTAGATTTTTCTTATGGTGACAAAAGGTCAATATTTACTTTTGAACATGAGTTATCGACACTCAAACAAGGCCCAAAATCAATTACAGATTTATTTGAAGAGGTCGAACAAAAATTAACACCAATTGTGAACAAAGTTATTATGGCTAATGGTGGAAATAAACCCTTAATAGAATCATTAATTCAAAAATATAGGCAAGATGTACTCAGGGTATTTATATCAGGCCTAAACAGACCAATATGTGATATTTTGTTCTCTTGCAAGCCCGCCGATATGCCTTCAGCATTAACACAAGAGTTAGAAACAAACTAATTTCAATACAATTTCGCCACACGTTTCTGGAATAATTCGACTAACGGTGGTCGAAATCAGAACTCTATTAAAAATTCTAACATGTCAAATTATGTCAATCATACAATTAATCCGAATAATGGTGATAATGTCACCCTACAATATTCAAATCCACAGCAATATTCTCGACGTCCAAAACCCATGGATGTGAGCACCAGCAATATATAAAAGTCTGAATAGTTTCGATCCCCGGGCACAAAAAAGACCTTTTTCTTCCGATAGACAAAATGTTAATAAGTTCCAAAGGATCAATATTATCCAACAACAGGAAATTAAGGAGATAGGGCCAAGTAGTAGTTAGTTCAACTGATGGACAATTTAATCAGGAGGAAAATTGGGGGAACAACGTCTACGAGGATGGTTACACCGCAGAATGTGAACCTGAAGATAAGAAAATTTTTTTAGGAGCAAGCACTTGGAATGTAAGAACTCTATATAGATCCGGTGCAAGTATCCAACTGGCAGATGTCCTCCAAAGTTATAAGGCTGACATTACCGCTATCCAGGAAATGCGATGGAAAGGACATGGCCCCACTAGGAAAATAAACTGCTATATATACTACAGTTGCCATGAGAAAAAAAAATAATTTGTTTGTGGATTTGTAGTTGGCAAAAGACTGCGACATCTAGTCTCTAGGTTCAATCCTGTGGTGAACGTATAGCCACAACCCGCATAAAAGCGAAATATTCTTATATTTCCCTAGTTTGTTTGCATGCCCCGACAGAAAAGAAAGATGATGATGCCAATGACATATTCTATGAGCTCCTAGAGGAAACGTATGACCGCTGCCCTTACCATGACATTAATATTGTACTAGGAGATTTTAATGCCAAAGTAGGCAGGGAGAATGTGTTTCATCCAACGTTTGGCAATTTCTGATAGTTCCGACAACGGTATGTGACTGATTGACTTTGATGCGGCAAAAAAACATGGTCATTAGTGGTACAAGAATCCAGCATAAAGATATCCACAAGGTTACTTGGGTATCCCCTGATCAAAGAACGAAGAACCAAATTGATCACGTGGTAATTGATGGAAGGCACTCATCCAGTGTAATGGGCGTACGAGTGATAAGAGGAGCTAACATCGATTCTTATCACTACCTAGTAGCAGCAAAGGTTCGCACAAGATTAATTAGAGCGAAAATCGTACGAAACCAGACGCAAAGGAAGCTGGAAATCGGAAAGCTGCAATTTCCAGCGGTAGCCACAGCCTACTCAAGGAAGCTCTCACAACTTTTGGCAATGCTTCAGTCAATTGCAACGCGAACGGCAACTGAGCGGTATAGGAAGAAAAAAAAAAGAAGATAAACCGTCACTTAAGGCATAAGAAACGGCAGTGGAAAAAGCACGAGAGTGAGAAAATTGAGTCATTCAGAAGGAAGAACGAAGCCCGAAAATTCTACCACAAGGTCAAAAACGGAACTAATGGGCATGGTTTAGGGCCCTCTTCAGTAAATCCTAGGACGGAAATCTCATCGCAGATGGAGCATGTTGGGAATATGGAGAGATCATTTCTCCGCGCTACTGGTACCTGAGATATCCAATGACGTTAGGACAATCGATCACAATATGGACGACGACGTCCATATTCCGAAGCTAAAACAAATCCTAGCTTCAGAAGATATACTTCTCCTTCATCCAGATTTTAATGACACATTTGACCCTACAACGGATGAGTCATCAAATGCCCTAGGAGCTGTACTATCCCAGAAACAAATGATATCTGATATCTCGGAAACAAATTACGCAACAAATGAAAGAGATCTTTTGGCCACAGTTTGGGCAATTAATTAATATAATTAATATACAATTAATTAATTAAGAAGTTACGAAATTACTTGTATGGTACGAAAAATTTGAATATTTACACTGACCATCAGCACCTCACGTATTCGGCTTCAGGTACTAACCCCAACTCGATAATTCGCAAATGGAAGGCTGATATATGGGAGTATTCTCCAATTTTTGTTTATAAACCTGGCCGGGTAAACGTTGTTGACGCTTTGTCTCAACATTTTATTAACAATTTGGAAGTAGATTGTGAGGATGTGACAGCAAATTCTGAGACAGACACAGCCACCGAGGAACAAAGCTTAGAAGATGTATCATCGGTAACAGCACAGCGAAGCATCACTCACTGGGGTAATTATTTCTGTAAAAAATCATGTTAACTGCTTTAAAAATCAAATAATTCTTTGCACGGGTTCTGAGTATAAATATGAAGTAAGGCAATTATTCAAAGATCGAGCGCGTTATGATATAATATTCGATGACATTGACAAGGTCATTTTGAATTTTAAGGATTTTATAAATCCCGATGTAAGAAATGTCATATATTGTGATTTGCCTACTTTACAAAATTTTCAGTTAAGTTGTTACATACGGATAAAATGGTAACGGATGTTATAAATTTCGACGTTCAGGATGTTATACTTATAAATGAACACAATAGGACACATAGATCTCCATCGAAAAATGTAAATAAAATGCTACAAGACTATTATTACCCCAGCACGAGAAAAAAGTTTAGGGGCATAGTTCCAAGTGGCACAGTATGTCATCAGGCCAAATACGTAAGACATCCGAAGAAAATAGAAATTTGCCAAATGCCAATACCAAACTACACAGGAGAAATTTTACATGTAGACATCTATTCCTCGGATTAGAAGATATTTCTAACCTGTACAGATAAATGTTCGAAGTTTGCTGTAGTAAGACCAGTATCTTCAAGGACTATAGCCGATATTAAGCCTGCTCAGTATGAGACTTTAAACATGTTCAAGGATATAAAAACTATTGTTTGTGATAATGAAAGATCACTTAATTCCGAAACCACTAAAACATTCTTACTTAATAATTTTGGAGCAAAAATATTCGCTGTACCACCCCTACCAGAGGCGGATTTAAGGGGGGGCGCACCGGGCGCGCGCCCGGGGCCCCGCAGTTTTGGGGGCCCCGTGACTTTATCAATCTTCCTATAATAAGCTAAGTCATACAAAAAGGGTGCAGAAATCAAGTTTTTCTTCTACATATAAAAATTAAAGTGTTTATTTTTCTACCAAAATATCCATTATATATTAAAACAAGGACCAATCTTTATCAAATGCTGCAAAAAAATTTACCTATAATGGTCCAGAAAACTAAAATGGAACTTATTTATAGAAAATTTAATTTTCATGAACTTTGAACGCCCACTATTTTTGTGAAGCCAATCTATAGTCCACCTGTTGTAACGATGTTTATCTTTATTAATTTTGAATTATAAAATTATATACTTATATTTATGTCATTACAAATAATTAGTATCAGGTGGCATTCGAAATAAATTTGTTTTTAAGACTTTAAATCAATTAAAAATTGTCCTCCCAATTGTATTGCAACTTTCCTCACGGTGAATTATTTACAAACTGTACCACGAGTTTAACAATTAAAACTGCATGATAAAAATATTGTTACAAATCATTCTCGTGAATTTTAAATAACATGTTTCAGAAGGCAATGTTTAAAAACTTATTTATTTATCTGCAATCTTTGTTTTTGAAACATAATATGAACAATGATACGCCATTTATCAGACGCTGAAAAAAGAAAAGTTAAAAAACAATATGAAGAAGTTATCAACCAATAGAAGGGAGCGTTAGATAAATTTATGATCACTCTAGGTAATTCTGTGGGCACAAAAAAACAGATGCACTTACAGCTTCCACCAGCCGACAAAATGAGTTTGCTGAAACTCTTGGTATAGAAGAAGGCATACGTGAAATATCTGTAGACAAAGGCAGGCAAGATATGCCGATGGAAAATATCGATAGTAAGTCGCAAAATATTTCATTGGAAATAAAATTAATGTGGATTTATACGGGCAATAGTCAAAACAATACTTCTCTATGGTATCGTAGTTTGGTGGAGGTCCCTCCAAAAGAAATATATTCTGAATTCCTTGATGAAAATTCAAAGATCAGCACTGATTAGCGTTAATGGGGCAATGGGCACGACGTCAGGTACTGCACTTAGCGCTATACTGAACATCTTTACTCCTGATATCATGGCCGAATAGGCAGCCGTTACATCCCTGGTGAGAATCAGAGATTGTGGCATTTTGATATCGGGACATTAAGGACACACTGAATTACTACACCGGATCAACTCTATTCCCGTAAACACGGACTACTGTATACTCTACCTTCTACCAGCGACAAATCTAAGGACTTCTATTCCGAACAGGAATACCTGGGAAAAGTCACTGAAAGGGGATACCAGTAGCATCAGATTTTTCACGGATGGATCAAAGTTGGACGAGCAAGTGGGCTATGGGGTCCATTCAACGGACCTAAATATAAATATCTCCGTCAAGCTGCCTGATCACTGTAGTGTATTTCAGGCGGAAAATTACCCCCAAACTGGAGGTTGCTGAACTACCGAAAAGTAGTGTCACAACCTTCCGGAGAATATGTATCTCAACAGACAGCCAGGCTGCCATCAAATCCCTGGAAGCCATGTTTGCTACGTCCTTCACGGCGAAAGAATGCCACTCATCACTTAGGGTGATGGCAGAGTATTTTGACATCAGGCTCATCTGAGTACCGTGACACAGCGACATTCCAGGCAATTGCGTAGCGGATGCGTTAGCTAGACAGGGCACTACGGCACAGGTTCTTCCGGCAAAAGAAGGTGTTAGTATGCCAGTCTCTACCTGCCGTTTGCAGATCAGGCAGTGGGCCACAATATGTTCAAGGACAAGTGGAGACTTACTTCAGCTTGCAAACAAGCCAGGGTCCTCTCTGCCGAGAGGCAGGTTATCCACAATGATAGGAACACTTACGGGACATTGTCTTGTAGGAAAACACGCCCTCTGATTGGGACATAGAAACTCCACTCTCTGTAGATGCTGCATGGAAGAGGACGAGGTAACGACGAAACACCTTCTCTTGGATTGCCCTGCTCTGAAGTAGAAGTAGGATATTCGGAACACATCTAGTTAGCACAGTAGCCCTATAGGATATTCCTGTAGGTCTTATAGACAAATTTATTGAAAGGGCAAATTGGCTGGACGACTAGTCGATAGTTGCTATGAAGGAAACTGCAGGTATCACAATGGGCTTATATAGCCTAAGTGTGCTAGACAGCGTGCTGTCTTGTAGCCTTGCCAACCAAATAAAATTAAAATACATTTTCTCTGGCCTAATGTATTAAGAATAGAAATGGTTGAATTTCTCATTTGTAATAAACTAATAAATATTGGCCATATTAGTCAAATTAAATCGATATATAAACACGGTGATTGCATTTTTATAGGAAGTCGTTGAGTGGAGAATGTGAAGAAATAACGTGGATAATTTTTTCCGAAACATCCAAATCTATATAATGCTATCCATGAAAATTATTTTTGGGCTCAAAATCCAAGTTGACAACTGGGTTTCAAAATTGGAAACATATTGGAGCTACTTTGTCCGACCATAAAAAATCAAAGCAACATGTCGCCTCAATGTGGACACTCTACAAGCGCTCCATGGTTTCAAATTGCGTCAATGCACAAAATGCGAAAATTGTAATGCAAAACGAAAGGTTTTGGAGAAACATTTTACGAAGATATGTATCCACAATAAAATTCCTTGAAATTAAATGTACAGGACATAACGAAGTTAAAGATCTTCCAGTATGATGGTTTTTTAAAGTCATACTTGCACGAATACAGTTGCGCGAATCATTACTTTTACATTAAGACTTTTAGTTATGATTTTGGTCTTACCCATAAAGTTTGTTCTAAAAAAGTTGCAATTTTTGTTTATTTTATCACTGTTTACGTACACGTCTGTCTCGCCTTGCATTCAAATAAAAACTAAAAGCTCAGCAAACTTCAACGCGTCAATTGTCCATCCAAGATATATTGATAAGGTATTGACATCGAAAATGCCTACCTACCAAATCTACGCACACTTTTGTGATGGTTTGGTTTTCCCAAATATAAAATGTGTGAATTCATTAGTGGCTATGACATCATTGACTAATTTTGTCGGCAGGGCGAAGTCTGCCGGCTCAGCTAGGAGTTTAGATAAAAAAGCCAAAGATATGAAAGAACTTTTCCAAATGTGGAAACGATTCTGGAGAAGGATCATTTCTTGTCTTAAAAGAGTAAAGAATTATTTAAGAAATTCCATGACAGAAAGAAAGACTCAATACTATTGCTGTATTGCATATAGGTAGTGATTTACTTAAAATTATTGATATTAATGATATAATTTACAAGTTTGCAAGCCAAAAAGATAGAAAAAATTTTCTGTATTTTAATTAGTACTTAAAGTAATTAAAGTACGTTTTTAAGTTTTATAAAATTTTGGATTATTTCAACAAAAATGTGGTTATTTTTTGATTATTTTTCAGGGGCCCAATATTTATTCTGCGCCCTGGGCCACATCCAACCAAAATCCGCCTCTGACCCCTACATAAATAGTACTACTCGTACCAACGGGCAATTGGAAATATTCCATAGCACTCTAATTGAGGTAGCCCGATGTATTCGAATAGAAGGTTGTGTTCAGTGATGCCAATTTAGCTCTTTTGGGGCTAGATTTAGCACTTTTCGACCTTGCAGAACTCGAAAAAAATGTTAATGGAGCTTTTTTGGAAAAAAGCGTAATGTGCACGCGTTTTGTATACAACACAGATTTTGCTAAAGAATGTTATTTTGTTATGTATTTCGGTCATTCCCGTTATAATATGACCTTTTTGTTGTCAATGGTCTTGAACAACTGTTAATTTATATTGATGAATTACTGTGAATGACGGGCTTCTATTTGTGTATTGGCTATCGCCGAAAAATATCGCGAGATATTGAAAGCAGAATACACTTTTAGTCCTCTAAATGCAAGAGAAAAACAAAAATATGAGACAATACTGTTCCGACAAATCTGCACTCCAAACATCGTTTTTTTCGCTTGACCATCTGAAAGGGGTTTTACAAAAGGGATATTTACAATTTAATAAAAAACTATTTCCGTGTGAGATATCAATGAATATACATACATACCCTCGTTCAAATGACCGGCAGGGCTTCGATGGTTGGCGTGAAACCGAGAGCTAAAAATGTCGATATCTGCCGCATAGATCAACCTGAATTCTGGCTTATTGCCATAGATCTGCGAATTATAGAAACCCCACAATAACAAGTATAACTTGCTAAAATTCACTGTGTCTGTTTCCATTCCACGCCGCCTCTGCGGCGCAGAATACTTCTTGTAGTATCAGCTGTGTATCAACTGTGTTTGTGAACTATGTTATGATGTACCGGTTAATTCAAAAATGGGTGTCGTCGCCACAAGGGAACACAAATTTTGATAATAAAATTTTATTATTCGCAGGTATTCCTCGGCGCTGTAACTTGCCATGTTGATTTGTCTCTATTGTCTGAAAATAAATAACAGGAACTAACAATAGATAAAACAATGTAGCCGCCATGGACTTTCAAAATCTACCGATCCCTATTGGAAATCACTTATTTATTAAGCGCATTTTAGCACTTTCGGGATTTTTCGAGATATTTTCGGTATTTGGCGCGCTTTAGCACTTTTTTGGTAGTTCGACGGCTCGTTCCGTTCCTGCAGAGTTGGCATCACTGGTTGTGTTATTGAGATGCTGGAACTAGTTCTTTTAGCAACAATAAAACATAATAGGACATCCATTCCACCGTTGGATATAAGCCTACTGATATAATAAATTCTTCATCAGCGGATTTTAGAAACAAAATTAAAAAAAAACTTGCAAAACAAAATCAAGGTTTGAATTATCATAATAAATATAGAATTGCTGAACATCCCAACCAGGAGAAAAGGTTTTTTTAAGGTTAACAAACGTTTTAGAAATAAATTTAGCAAATTTTATATTGAAAAAGTAATCCAAGAAGACTTAGGTACAACAGTTAGAATTAATAACAGATTAGTTCATAAGGACAATATAAGATGATTTTGCATTACAACAAGAAGCAATTACATAAATTAATATATGGTTTCCCGTTACATCCCATGGAAGGATTAGAAAGAGCATCTCACAAACCAGTGATATATGCGCATTATTCTTTTATAGTCACTGATTGGGACCTACAGTTTTTTCCGAACGGTATTTTTAGAAGCTTTTTCATGGCTATATACTCGATAGTGTTGCCGTTACTAAGCGAGGTGACTGCCGTCGTAAGAAATTTAAGGTGTTCACAGCAGGGATCGAACCCACGTTCTCATGCACAAGAGCCGCGCACACTACCATCGCACCACCGACGATCACACAACAAAAAAAAACAATTACTCTCTTATAAGTAGGTCTACTAATAAAACTTTACCCTAATTCTATATAAGTATTGAAATTAACTGCTATAAACTAACTGCCTTATTCATAAAAAAACATTAATGTAGCTCTAAAGCATTCATCAGTTGTTGAAAGCTTTAAGATGTAGCGAAGGTTTTATTCGAACCGTATTGATAATGAGTATTTTAACTAGGGAACAGATAATTGACTGACAACCCTGTATTATGTATTCTCACAGTGCTTGTGATGTAAAAACAAGATGAGCAATAACCGATAGCCCAAATAAAATTTTTTTTATTTAAATATGTCAATACATTCTTGCAAAATTTTACACATTAATGGAAATAACTATTCAATAAAAAGATCAATTAATATTTGCTATAGTCATAAATTTGTAAGAAGTGTAAAAATATCATATTGAATTGGATTTCAGTTTTGGGTAGTCGAATATAAAACCGGATAATAGGTTGTAGTTTCAATGTTTTGATTTTATATACATCACTATGTAAACTAAAGTTCATTTTGGTTAAATATTTTAAAAATTGGAACGAAACTATTTAGTTGATTAGCAGGATAATGTGACACTATAAACGCTACAAATATACACAAAATAATTTCAATTGTTTATATCGCATAAATATTTAAGTACGGCACGCGTGAAATGTAAAAAAACTATTTGTTTTGTGTATTAATGCGGATAAAATAGCCTTTAAGGAGGGTTAAACGTTCAACAAAAATGGCGACGTTAGAGAACTCTTAACAGAGGAATTATTCGATTATGAATACAATTTTTGGGCTTTACCTTCTTAAACCTTTAACAAACCCATGACAACTTTTTATGAATAAGGCCGTAAGTGTACTGAATTTATTTTGATTATATGCAATGTAAAGAGCAAAGATTAACAAACATCTAAAAGAAACTAGTTAAAATCTCTCGACAGACTCATGGACTTAAAACTAAAAACTAAAATTTAAAAAAAATTATACTTCAGGCCAGGACGTCTTGATTTTTCAGGGGGGAATAGTTAATATCACACTAGTTTCTTTTCATAGAAATTGTGAATAATTGCATGAAAATTGTTATAGCTCTCTAATGGTGTCACAAAATGAAGACCGTAAGTGACAAATTTGACTACTGGGCTCTTGTCTAACTTTATAATGGAAAGTTTAAGTCAAAGAGCAAGTAATTGGTTTCACTCATTGAGAGCTAAGCTTTGCTGAAATGGAGAAAACCTTTATAGTCTAATTGTTGCTCTAATAAAAATAAAATAAAGGAAAGAAGCCAGAAAGGGCAGTAAAGAATCGGAGATTGATAATTAAACATCCTCATCGAGGATTGTAATATTTAGCGCTATAGTATAAGCCAAAAAATTCTGTAAACCAGTATTTTGTAATATAAAACTAAATAAAACATAGAATTTAAATGAATTAACCCACTCGCATTGGATAGTTTATATACGAGGTTTTGTACTGTAGTCACACGAGGGATATATTGACGGTGCAAAGTAAGTTTATAAAAGAGCATAATACTATATATTTTTGGTAACTATTGCCCAATTCCGGGTTCCAAGGTTTTCTGTACCCGGTAATTCTTAGTCTGGAGTATATAGTATTAAGTTAGTAAAGTAAAACCCCGTTTTAATTTTAATAACCTCAAGAAGTTCACATATTTTTTTCTCATAATAGTATGCAAAACTCAAATTTGTTTTCTAAACCAACAACTGTACTGTACTTAGTTTCTGTGCTTATTCAGTAAAACTTTGTGTTGAACTCTTTGTTGTGAAAAGTGAAGTGTTAAAACATGGTTAAAACTGTGTTTTTTTTATTGTGTATTATTTTATCAGTTACTATTGGAACTAATATGCATTAACAATTTTCTTATCAGAAAATGCCAAACTTTGGTTCACGTAAACTTTTAGATTGGATTAAATATAGTTTATTAAGTACCGAACGTAAAATTTATCTGATATTGGTTGAAGTTCAGCTAAGATAGAGAAGGATTTTATAAAATATGTTGTGCTCTCGAAAGAATGTGTAGTCTTTGTTCCTTTTTTCGTGAGCTGCTTTAGATAGATCTCCTATCACATGTCCCCCATGGTACACAATTTTATGAACTGTGGATGGTATATATCTCCAAGAGTATATTTCGTTATAAAGTACAGCTGTTTTATTGTCATCCTCTCCAAAATTTTTTGCGTTTATCTTTCGGCTGCATGATATAAATTGCAATATGATTTTTAATCGTCTTATTAATGCGTGATCCACACATTTAATTGATGCTGCCGTTTCTGGATCGAAACGAAATCTCCTGGCAGTGTTTCCGTCATTTGAGTTTCCTTCTCCTTGTTTTGGATGCTCGATTATGAAGCCTAGCTGAAGATATTTTTCTTGAATTTGTTTTCTTCTTTGCTTTCTTTTTTGCACTGTTTCGCTTAACGGACAAAATTCCAAATCATAACTTAATTTAAGAATATGCTTTATAAAACGTAATCTGGAATGAAGAGGGGCAATCGAAATTCGTAAGCTTCCTGAAAACTATCGTATTGTTGTGAGGGTTGGCTTAATTGACTTGATGTATTTTGGCATATAATGAGGCTTGAATATGACTTTGTTTCTGTTAAAGCTTACGTAACTTTTCAGTCAATCAACGTGAGACACATTTTAAAATTTTCTTCGGTGTCTTGGTCATCTAATTTAAATATTACCGGTTGAAGTTCTTTAATTTGATCTTTTATTTTTTCAACTCCCCTTATGACGTCTTTTGTTTCCTTTTTGAATGCTAATTTTATTGGTTTGCCATACTTTGTTCAAGAGGGTATTTCATTTTCCCATACATAAATTTCTACTTGCTGACGGCTCTTAGCCGGTATACATTTTTATTAAGCGCAGTGAAACGAAGGATACCACAATTAAATTTGCCTCTGATGAATTTTCAGCATTACATTCTTTCTATTATTTCTGGCCAGAAGATCCATCACCTCTCCATTTAGAAATTAAAGTCATGCTGCTATTACTAGTTTTTTCAAATGATCATTATCAAGCGAATTTAACAATCGTTCTGCAGTATGTTCCAGTAGATATTGCAATTTTATTTCTGCTGCACTTGAAGTGACACTTATATCAGTTTGTGAAGATAAGCATTTCTTTTTGACAGAATTTAAATCTCGATACTCTGGAAAAATCCCACAATTCTTTTCATCGGTTCGCTTCCGTAATTCTTTATACTAATTGTTGGTCAATTTCAAATCAAAAACTAGTGCGAACGCTTCTTCTGCAGTAAATTTTTTATCTTCAACATAATGTAAGAATGCTTTTTAGAATCCTCTTTGTGCATCTTGTGCTCGCTTCAAATATTTTGCACTTATTTCAATTTTATTTTTCCAATTATTTCAATTTTATTATTTTTTTATTTTGGTTGGTTGAATTTGGTACATAAATGAATCCTTAATGATTTTTTATCTATTTCTCCATTGGTATTCTCAAGCTTGTGTCTTCGGGATCTTTCAAAACATCCGTCAATTGGTTTTGCCGGTCGATCCTTTTTTCCACTTTGTTTGATGGTTGTAGACGGACTCTCAAAAGTAAGTTCCTTTGATAACCACCCGCGGTGACGTTTATACATCTTTCCTTGCTTTGAGAGCATTGAATATACCGTTTACTCTAACTTGCTGCACAATTTCTAATTTTATTTTTATGTACTTCTATTTCTTGTGGATTGCATATCTGTAATAATTAATTGTTCAGTATGTGCGACAATATACAATCCACATCATTTTGTTGAAAATTAATATCAGCGGGATCCCTATAAAAGTACTTAGTCATTATTAATTTGTTTGTTTAATTATTTGTTTAATAATTTAATTAATATGTGTAAGACGTCTGACCTCATGAGGTTGTAATATAGTCAATAAAAAAGGTAGTCATTATTCAACCTGTAACGAATAATAATTATAAAAACATTATTATATTTGTCATTTCTTGAAATTACCTGAAATAGATTAAAATCAATAACGCGTAAATATAAGAACCAAAAAAGGGTGATCACATACTTTTCCGCTTATAAGGGAAAAACATCTGCGTGCCATTTACATGACCAATTAGATGATGACGTTGGGTAAAATAGAACCTACAACAAACAAACAGATTTTGACAGTGACAGTGAAAGGATAAAACACTAGCTGCGAATAGCCACACCAAACAAATAACAAACAAAACAAAAAACCTAACCAATCTAAAATGGATAAAATACCAACCCATAACAAATATAGTTTTTGACTATAAATTCTTTATATATGACCACACCCCTTTGTCCAATCCGGCCCATATTTGCAGCAGATCTTAGAATATTTACACCTAACCAACATACCCAATTTTATTCAAATACCGTTAACAGGAGCAGAAATAATGAATTTTTAATTTGTGATTTGTATGGGAGCTACCACGTCCCATATTTTGATAGTTCATTTTTGTCGTCGCCATTAGTTTGCCTGCGAAGTTTCAGCTCGATTGGATCACGGGAAAAGGCTTAAAAATCTATCCAATATTTTTTCGGTATGCATCCAGACAGGTGAAGTTAATATAAAGAATTTAAAAATGGGAAAAATGACCTGAATACTATACATATAAGGTAGGCAAATTAGAGGGGTAGGCAAATTAGGTGACCTAACTGGAATATGTCAAAAAAATGCCTTTTTTGTACAGAACATTTTTTTTTTTGGGAATTCATAAATTTTGCGCAAAAAAGCTCATATTGGCTCACAAAAATTGTACTGGCTCATTCGGGCGGAACCTGGAAGATATATAATGGGTCTTAGTGTCATAGAGGAGGGTTCTGGCCACAAAGTGGTGCAAGATTTCTTTGCCGAGTCTTGCCGGGAAGGAGTTATGCTTTATTAAGTACGAGACTTCCGGGCAATTTGGACCTTATTTAAAAAAGGTTTAAAATTTAATTTTTTTTTTGCTTCTACTACTTTAAATACTTCAAAATTCTGAGAAAGTGAATTTTGGATCACTCTGATATAGTTGGAATAGACCTGTATTTTGTTGGCTCCCGAGGCCCACTGGTATTTACTTTTAAATGAGTAACATAAATTTAAAACCGGCGACCATAACAAAAAGACTTTTGGCCGCCTTCTCAAAATATGGTCCACAGAGCGTCGATCAGTCGACGATCCACTCAATTTGCCTTTGCAGAACATTTTGGTGAAAGACTTGCAAATGTTCCACTACAAATTTATGTACCCATGACCCATCCCATGACCACCAAGTTGTTATTGCCGCAAATTAATAAATTGGCACTGGAGGTTATTGGGTTTCAACAGTTCGCGACAACAACATTTTTAAGGATGGGTTTCGAGGCTCCAAATGTCTCGTTTCACGCAATTCGGAGTATCCGGCAATATCCCCCGATTTGACTTGCCAAGACTTCTTTCTCTGAAAACGCCCTCAGTTTTCGCCAGAACGCTTGAAAGAGCGACAAAGAGAGCTACCCGATCATCCGTTCTACTAAAATCATTCAGCATTAGTCCCCTGGAAAGATGCCTGTTATGGGCATTATATATTTTGTCTCCATCAACATTAGAAATTGCACAGTTTTTGGTCAAAGTTGATTTTAATTGTATTTTTAATCGCGTATTGGGTTTTTTGTTTCAGTTAAAAAAAAAAAATGGTTTCCCATTACATCCCTAGAAGGAATCGGGGAGAGCTTCTCACAACCAGTGAGCTGTGCGCTTTTTAGTTTTATACTTACTGATTGGGACCTACACTTTTACACCGGTTCCGAACGGTATTTTTGTGAAGCATTTTCATGGCTAAATACTCGATAGTGTCGCCGTCACTATGCGAGGTCACCGCCGTCGAAAGAAATTTTAAGGTGGTCAGAGCAGGGATCGAACCCAGGACCTCAAGTACAAGAAGCGCGCACACTACCCATTGCACCACCGACGGCCACTTTCAGTTAAGCTGAGTAATTTTCGGTGAAATTGATACTTTCAGTGTCAATAATTTTGCAGTTAACCGATATTTTCAGATAAGCGGAGTTTCACTTAAGAGCAGTGAATCATGTGAAATTATTACAAAAATATGTATAACTGTTTCTGGGTATTGTTTCACTTAAGCGTGTTGTGGTTCACCGGAGTCGACAGTATACTTCCCTGCAAGAAACCTATCTGGTAATTACTAAGTAGTTATCGAATAGTTTACCAGATAAAGCTTCAGTTAAAAAAGATAAGCGACGGGACAAAACTACCCTATATTCTTCTTATGTGTGTGAATACATAAAAGTTAAAATTGAAGTAAACTACAGGATAATTACCAGTAGCAAAGCAGACAAACTACTTGTATTAATCATGGGTAATACGCGGAAAGCAACTAGTAACATACTGGTAAGTTACTAGATACTGGCTTCAAGAACCTACCGGTAGGTTATCGGTATTGAACCACTAAAATACCTGAATTTTAAGTATAACATTTTCAATATATTAAATTTTTTTGTTTATTTCGTGCATACTTCTATATATTTGTAATACAAACAATTTGTTCAAACAAACTAAATTTAAAAATAAAAACATAATTTATAAAAATTTCGGAGAAAACAGAAATGCACTTATTTCAATATCATTTTTCTTCCGTCTTTTTGGATTGAGTTGTCTTCTCTTCTTATGTTTGTATGTATTGTGGAAGAGCCTCAACAGACTTACGCATTTCCTTTTCATACGCCTCCATCCCAATTTAGAAAACGTATCTATAATAAAAGATTGTTATCAGAGCTTGAATTTAACTAAATCGCTTGAAAATTACTTACCAAATAACAGTTTTTTAATAGTTTTAATTCGCGTAGGGCCCGCTTGCCACAACGGCCATCCCAGTTAAAATCGTCTTAAATGCAGTCCCCTATGAGCTGCTTCACAACATCGTCCAGACAACCTGAAACGTCTTTTAATTTTAAAAGGTAGATACTATTGCTTTCTTTGTGCCTTTGTGTTTCTTTAGTTGCATCCCAGTTTTCTGCACTGGAGCTAAAATACTTTTCGGGACTTATTCAAACTTCCTCTTTTCTATACTTAATAAATTTGTAATTGTTCATTTTGTTTTTTTTTTATAGATCACTTTACCACTGAAGAGTTTTTCACTTTCATAATTCTGCACTTGCTATTTTTTACAACCGCACATCACAAAATCCGCACAGTAACAAATAAAATGCTTGGATTTAGAGGGCTTCTATCCACAAAAACTATTTCTGGGAAGTACCTACACGTCTAAATAGAGTGTGTATACATATAATAATAACGATTCAGTAAGTTTTAAGTATGTTACGCGAAAAATACAAAACAGTATATAAACGAATATTTTGACTTGGTAATTTTCACGTAGCGATACCGAGTATTTGTACGAAAGTTATTTTTCCACTATGGAAGTGTTAATGAAGCACGAATTATTTTATGATTGTATTGGTGACTTTCGGTAGCCGTTTCTTGCTGGGTTATTTTGCCGTATTGAGATTTCCATCATATTTTATAGACAAATGAATTTGGAAGGGATTTTGAGAAAGATGTGATGACAAATATAAATTTGTCACATACAATATGATTCATTCATTCATTCATTTAGTCATCCAATTTATTACTTTAATAGTTATAATACACATTATATATATATACCCAGCGGACCAAAACTTCGTATACGATATCGCATACGAGAGTTACGCGAAACTTTTGCGGGTAAAACTCTCGAAAATAGATCCGAAAACGATCGGAAAATGAATCATCAGTCGCTCAGTTTGTGGTAGTAAAAGTTTCGTTTACGATGTCTTGCAAGAGATTCGTTTGTGAGACTTTTGCAATATCTTTTGCGAGACATTTTTGATATTGCCAACGACTCGGAAAAGATATTTTATGTGATAAGTTTTTGATATTAAAAATTAATTAAATAAAATATTGTTTGCGACTCGTAAGAAATTCAGACTCGGTTACGATGTCATCAATTGTTCGCAAAAAATATTTTTTGTGATAATTTGATGTGTTTTTTTTTCCAGTTTGTTCCCCCTAAAAAAGATATGTACTTCACTTCATTTGACTTAAAATATAAACCTTACAAAATAACACGAGGTATTCATTGTTTTACATACATATGCGATAAAAAAAAAACGTTACATAGCAAAAATAGACGAATTCACTAAACTTTTAATTTTTTGGCGTTAGATTTATGCCCCTTGGCCTGTCTTGCGCTTATTGAAAAAACTTTTGCGTTGTCCGGTCAAAATCAGCGTCCTCCAACGCTTATACTTACATTTTTCTTTAATTTCTAATTCACTGAACTAAACTAACAAAAATCATAAAAACGCATAAGCGAAAGCACGACACGAAAAACAAAACAAAATCCAATTTTCAAAACTTTGATGTTGTGTCGTGTGACAGCACGTGTGTGCCTCTGTTTTTTGGCATAGGACACAACGACAATAATGTTTCTCTCTCTTTTTTCGCTAAGGCTCGGGTTTTTGCCCGCTGGGTATGTATATCTTATGGGATTTATCAACTAGATATTACATCAAATTATGCTTTTACATTATACTATATACATATAGCAGAGTATTTACAGGAAATTTGATATCGTTTATATTTTTATTAAACCTCTGCGACTGACGTGGTAGTGTGACAGACACCAAGAAATAGAAAAACGCGTTTTGTACCGTTATTATACAAGCACCGACTCTCGCGTTCTTAGTTCCTTCCTATTATGTACTCAGGCGCTCATTAGTGTGTTCGAAGGGATCGCGGCGATCGCACACGTCGCTGTGTAAGGAAGAGTGTCTACAAGTCAACCACATCAGTGTTAAGGTATGTGTCTGAGAATCAACTACCTCAGTATATTTGTTAAACTTTCGTAGTGTCTCCTAAACAACTCGTCAGTGAATTTGTTTCGTTTTGTTCTATTTCTTGTTTGTTTTTTTAGATGGATCATTTAAACATAAATCAAGGGTCTATCGGTTCTAAGAGAAGGTCATCTGAAACTTTTAAAAGCCGCGAAGAGCAGATACAAAAGTGGATGAAAGAAGAAAGCGAGTACGAGTTCAGCGATCTTGATGTAGGCAACGACACAAATTTTATGCCAGAAAATTAACTCTTAGAAGATGTCGTATTATAAAACGGCGAAGCGGATCAAGAACTATGTGTCACAAGTCATGAATCCGTCGCTGAGATACAACCCACCACCGAAGAAGTGAGTCAAGAAACGTCAAGCGAATCACCTGAATATCACAAAAATTGATTTATTTTGAATAGAAAATAACATGAATAACCGCCATCCACAACATAATAGGATTGCCTGGTCGTCTACATACTCCTCATTTTGAAGGATATTTGGGGCTTTGGTCCAAGCATTTTGACTTAAATACATATCTATGTTGGAATGTTTGGTGCGATTCACAAACCAAAAACTCAGTTCAAAAGTAGTGCAAAGGTAGAACTTATGGATATGTACTGCACTTCAGTATTCAAGTGCAATGACACAGATATTTGAATAATATTTGCCACTGAAGGTACTGGTCATGAACTATTCCGCCGCGTGATGCCCAAATTTCTGTTGTCTTGTATAATTAATTGCCTCAGATTTGATGATTCGACTACAAGACAGTAACATCTGACAGAAGTTTCACTTGCTCCAATATCAGATGTGTTCAACCAGTTCATCTCAAAAGCCTATCTCAATATACCCCCGGACCATACCTCTCTATCGATGAAATGTTACTGCCGTTTACAGGTCGCTTGCAGGTTTATGATTTACGTGCCTCAGAAACCAGCCAAGTATGGTATTAAAATAATGTGGTTAGCCGATGCTCGCACATACTATATTTACAACGCCTACATTTATTATGGATAAAATTGTGGCGACATAGGCATGACTGAACAAGAAAGAAAAGTGGCAGTACCAACTCAGTCTGTTTTGAGACTTGTGAAAATAGTAGAAAACTGAAATCGAAACATCACGGATCACAATTGGTTAAGCTCTATCCCACGTATGGAAATGTTACTGAAAAAGTGGCTTACCTACTTAGGTACACTAAAAAGGAATAAAGCTGAGATATTATACTGTTACTTTCCGAGCAAACATCGAGATGTGGAGTGTTCCCTGAATGAACGATATGAATAAATAGCCTTGTATTGTATCAAATGTGTGCTGACATTGATGATAAAATGAGGAGAAGAACTTATGTACTCAATATGGCAAGAGAATTGGTTCCAGATCACATGGACGCCCGGGTATACAACGACCAAGGGAAGTGAGCATAATGATCACCGTAGTTATGGGTAAAGATCTACCTCATCCGCAACCAACTATTCGATCTATTCCATCAATGCGCTTACTGTCTTGAAAGCGTCCAAAAGGAATTATAAGTTTTTTATTATTATCACAGAATGGATCCCTTTTATCAAGGCTGATTAGCTTAAATGTGAAAAATAATATTTTGAGTTTTTATAGATATAAGTTTTGGAGGGCCAGTTTGTGCCATGTCAATAAATAAATGCGTTTTTGAATTTACAAAATATAACCAGTTTTCATTCAAACTCTTAAAACCCTGGTAACCCTTGCAAAATCCGTATAATTAGGAAATGTCGAATATTTTTCATAAAAAATTAAAGTTTAAATATGAATTTGCACAATTTTGAGATGCTTTGAGTTTCAGTAGGTATACAAAAGGAAACATGGAAAGTACAAGCCATCGGTTACTGGCCAATGGAGTCTGGTGTACTACCACGTCAGTAGAATAGTGAAAATTAAGTCACGTTAAAACCATTTTGTGACACCTGTCAAAACTAGGTGTAACTTTTTATTAAACCATTGAATGTATCTCTTTTTTTAAGACTGATTAGCTTAAGTGTGAACATTAAGAATATAAAATGTTTGTTCAAAAAATTACAACATTGAATATTTTTTGGAGTTTTTTGTATAGATACAAATTTTGGAGGGCCTGTTTGTGCCATGCCAATAAATACACTTAAACATGAAATGTGTTTTTGTATTTAAAAAAATATTAGCCTAAAGAACAACTTACACTCTTAAACTAAAAATAAAAATCATTTCAGTAGGAATAAAAAATTAATCTTGAAAAATATAAGCCTTCGAAATACCACATCAGTATAATTGTGAAAGTTAAGTCACGTCAGTTGCAGAGGGTTAAAGGAAAAATGGGATAAAAACCTTTATATGATTAGCAGTAAAAGAAAAATCAACACTGTCAGAAAATGTAGTTGTGTATAGTTAGACTATTTTCGGGAAGTAATCAGCTATAACGCAACGTTTTCAGTTTGATGAGTTTCTTAGGAATATGGGAAATGTTATAATTATTCAATGCAGTCATGAAATTTTGTGCAAATTTGTTTGTCTATGTGACCTTTCCTTCATATTGCATTGGTGCTGTGCACATTAAAGATAGCACCTACGAATCAAAATAATTTAAATTTTCCCTAACATGCTGCCCCTGTACATTAAATTGTGATATATTTTTTGTACCACTTAAAAAAGTATAATGTTAAAAGATAGAAGTTGCTAGTTTTCGAAATGTAAATTTGGATGTGGTTACCATGAAAAAACAGAAACTGACAATATTTCAACATCCGACCCTTTGCCGAACTAGTTTGCCACAGTGCTCTACGAGTATATCATATATCTCCCTTTAAATTTAAAATTCTTTGACTCAATAGGTTTTTGATTATTGTGGGATTATAATATATATGAATTCACACTTTTCCATGCACAAAAACGTTAATTTAAACCCTTAAATCAATGTCCACGAGTCACTGCCTACCCTAAGCTTGTAAGAAACTTTAGGTGTGTTTGCACAGCGACACTTAAATCACTCCATGGAATATTTGGCAAAAGTATACTGTTTCTGCACGTTGTGCGTTTTGTTCTTTTTAAAATATTATAGTTAACTGTTGTTTCTATTTGACTTTGTTTCGTTCTTTATTCTTAAGTTCTTCAAAAAACACAAATAAAACAAACTAGTTTTTATTGATAAGAGATGCACAAAAGAGTAAGAGGAGGATAGGAGCCTTGAGAAACAACAACAAACACTAATGCTTACATAGAACTAAACAAATTGAACGATGTATGTAAAAAAATGTTTTTTATTTAAGAATAGCACTCGTATAGAGTCCTTAGGAGTTGCACTGACAAATACACATGTTCTCCGTGGTATGATGGCAGTAGTTCTTTATGTGCGTTTGGATAACGGATGTGTACACGTACTAACCGGAAATGCAAGTTTAGAACATGTTTTCTTTGTGTCTCAGGTTAGTTTTTATGGGTGTGTGTCGGGCTTTGTAAGGGTTGTTCACGAAACTGCTGTACGTTTTTGGCAAAGTGAAATATTATGTTGGATGTCCTCATCCATGGCGGTTAGATTACTTGTAATTTGATAAAGAAAAAGTTGAAATTCAGATATTGTGTCATCTTTAAATTACTTATAATACCATTAAATTAAATTCTAACGAACCATTAATGATGGTGTGAGATTATTATTACATTGCAAATATGTATTTGCTGTGATTACATGTATAAGTACATATGTGGGATTCTCTGGAACGCAGATCATGAAATTAAATTTTTTGATCTGAGTTTGACTCCCATTTTCTTTAAACATTTAAAACTTTTGTTGTGATATTTAGAAGGGAAAAGATGCGTGTGAAATGTAATTTCTTATTACTTTCAAAACCACGTATTTTCTGAAATTGAATGTAAACACACCACTTGAACTGCTTTTAAAAATGATTTTCCCGCATATTATGAAAATCGATCCAGTCAAAATACGACTTGACTATTTAACCGATTTTTTTTTTGAATAATTCCTAATACCATATTGGGGAACTAATATTTTACATATGTATATATTATTTAATGGTAGCAGAAGAGGAACATATTAGTTGATATTCATTAAATACACAAAAAGAACATATTATCATGTCAAATCGTATTCGATTTAAATTGATCGATTCCCATCACATACCCGATTTAGAAACTGCTGAAAATTTTTTTAACACAACCTTTAGACTGGATTGATTGTGACATTTGTCAAAGTATATATGGGTTCAGTTACCATTTCTTAAAACATTCACAGATTTCTCGCGCGGGAATTCCAGTAATTTTTCGCTCCCGGTTTCCCGGGAAATTTCTTCGGTATTCCTGAAAATTATTATAACAATGAAAATATCTTCTGTTTATAAATGACCAAACCCCGTATATTCGGAATTAAAGAACACAGAAATATTGTAGGGCGCCCTTTACTGAAGTAACTTCAAAATTAGGGATTTTTCCATGTGCAGCTGGAAAGATTTTTCCAGATACACTGCAGTTTGTCGAAAGCCAATTTCGATTAATTTAAAATTATTTCCAAAGTACAGAAAATAACGATGATAAAAGTGATTTTGATTGTTCTTCCAATACATCGTTTGAGGTGTAATTAAAAGAGGTATTCCAAAACCTTGTGAAGTCCAAGATATAAATTAATTGAAGCAACAGGTAAAATAGAATAACATGCGAATCATTTATTTAATGCAGTTTTAGCTTTAAACCCTACTTCAGTAGATAGTGAAAGATATTTTTCTGTGTCAGATAACTTTGCAACTAAAATTATAAATATAATTTCAAACGAATCCCGAAATGCGTTTTACAACATACTTGCAAGAAACTTGGGATAAAAAAAAAATGTTTAACAAAATAAGATTTACTTATTTTATTGTACTCGTTTTTAAAACTATTCATTTAATACATATTTTTGTAATAAATTTAAATATGTATTAGGGCGGGTCGAATTGTAGGGGGCCGAAATTTAAAAAAGCTCATCGAGATTCTTGTTCTATGGTTTATTTTAAGAAAGTTTGCCGAAAAAAGCATAGTTCCAAAACGATTTTCGAGCCCCCGGATTTTTCGAAATAGATTTTTTTTAAAATATTCAAGAATCGAGTTAGATATTGAACTAACAAGGCAAAAAAAAATTATTTCCACTAGTTAAATGTGCATTTGGTTGGTTTTTGGGTCGACGAAACCATTTGTGACATTTATTTTTGAGTACCGCCAGAGGGCGCTTTCGCCCATTTTTTGGATTCTATTGCCTTTTTTTTGGGGAAAATTGACGAAATTGTTATGAAACTTGACGAATATTTGAGTTTCTCATAATGCAGTCCCAAATTTTAAATAGCAAATAATGTTCAGCGCTATAATTTATGGGGGTACTTATTCACGACCTACATCGATTTCTTTCAATTTAAGACATAGAATGAAAAAAAATACTATCCTTATTTTACTTTATTTTTTTAGAAATGCTTGCATAGACTCACCAAGTAAGACATGGGACGCCCATCTTGGTGCCTCCCATACATAAGTTTTTCGGGCGGCTCGTTGTTCGGCAAGATAAGTCCCGCAAAACCGAACCAATCTTTGTGAAGTTTGGTACGACACGACAACTCTCGTAGACTACAGACGATCTAAATAAATTCGGTACTCGGCAATGTTTTCCTAAAAATGCAAGATTAACTACCACGCCCATTTCGTACCTTCCATATAAAAGTTGGGCGGCTTTCCGGCTGGCTGACTTGATATTTCCCGTATACCACAACCGATCTTAACAAAATTTGATACTGATCAATATTTTGCGTAATACTGTGTAAAACATATGAACAACTTCGCCATGTCCATTTTAGTACCTCCCATATAAATATTGGGCGGACAATTGGCTTTTAGTCACCATAACTCCCCATAATCACTTTGGATCGTAATTAATGTGGGTATTGAATAATATTTAGCGCAATGCCACTCTGCTGTTTAATATTGGCACATTTGCCAATATTTAATAGAATTCGGTCGCAGAGGACGACTTCAGGTGATGGTATGTTTAAGTCGGTTCACCCGACTGAAATTTCTGTACTGGTTCTAGGACAAATTTCTCCTTCATAAACCTTGCGGGAAAGCAACCCCAAACATATTCTATTATGTTTAGGTCGGGAAATGAATTCTTTTACAACTCTTGCATGATAAATAGGAGCATTATCTTTTTGAAGCACTTAGCGAAGACTTAGCGAGAACTTAGCGACGCGAATCATTTTCGATAAGTTTAAACAAATATTTTATTCACATCTTTTACCGTTTTAAACCTTTTTTAATATTTTTCAATAAAATTACTTATCGCTAAAAGTCGTTTTCTTTGCAACTTAGCAAGCGATAATCGCTTGCTTGTAACCAAAACAGGACTAATGATCCGCCGCTGCAAGATCCAAAAATTCCCTAACCATACACGGAACGGAAAGACACGTTCAATTGCTCGCTAGAGTGTCCAAACAAGTTGTGGAACAGAATCGAGAAGGAGTTATGGCGGTGACATTACAAAGCTGTGAAAAATTCCCTGGACTTGAAAGCAAGAAAGACTTACAAAAATATCTCCGTCTCTATTATTTTCTTAAAGTCGTGTTTCTGTTCCTTTTATTACTAAATTAAATTGCATTTTTGTTTCATTTACATTTTCTATGCTTTTATCCCTTAAGTTGAATTTTTAAAGAAAACCAATAAAGTAAAATAAGGAAAAAATATGTAATTTCATTCTTTGTCTTAAATTGAATGAAATAGATATAGATCGTGAATAAGTACCCCCCCTAAATTATAGCACTGAAAATTATGGACCATTTAAAACTTGCGACTGCATTATGAGAAACTCAAATATTCGTCAATTTTTACAAAACTTTCTTAAATTTTCCCAAAAAAGGTGTTAAAATCACAAAAAGTGGGCGAAAGCGCCCTCTGGCGGTACTCAAAAATAAAAATAAATGTCACAAATGGATTCATCAACCCAAAAAACCCCCAAATATACATTTAACCAGAGGACATAATATTTTATTTTGCCTTTTTAGTCCAATATCTAACTCGACTATTGAATATTTAAAAAATCTTATTTCGAAAAATCCGGGAGCTCGAAATTCATTTTAGAACTATGGTTTCTTCGCCAAACTTTCTTCAAATGACCCATAGATCAAGAATCGCTAGGAGCCTTTGTCGCAAAAAAAGTTGACCCATCCTAATATGTATGTATAAAAATAATATTATTAATAACCCTTTATTCAAAAAGATTTCTATTCGGGTTTTTGGGAATCCCGGGAAATTCAAAAATTAACACCGTTGTCTGATGTGACAAATTTCCGGAAAAGAATACACCAATTTGAAGTGCAAAGAAGCGTGTGGTATGACATTTTTTATGACTTCATAAAAAACGTATTTATGTAAATGTTAAATATAAACAAATTCGGCTGCTTTTGAGAAAGATTATTTGATACGGCTGGCACTTGCTTTTGAAAAGTATATGCGTTAAAATATTTTAACTATGTCTAACTTTTCCAACGTGATTGTGTCGAAGGCTAAGGTAAGCTCAGTCATGTCCAGGGTTTTTCGTCATTCTTAATGATTTTCATTTCCCGCACACAATCAATTTTTAAAACCAACATGTAATTAATTAATTGCATTTTATTATACCGTTACAACAGAAGTGGATTGTATCTATGTTAACTAACAGAGCATCCATCAAATTTTGAATTATCTCTGGTGTTTTCTTAACGCGTTCTTCGTAAAGTTGTGATTCATGATTGCCTCGAATTTGATTTAGTATTTTTATTAGCGATAGTTTCTGCAGTGTTTGATTCTTCCTCAAATGTTTTCATTTTTTTTACTACAGTTTCGTCATCACCAGAGAGTGCAGCCGACCCACAATTATCGGCGGTGGCTGAAGCAATTAATGATCGGGGGCGTCTGTGCGCCGGTTTAAATCGGCTCGAAGGTTTTATGTTGGCGGCTGTCTTGGGGAATGTAAGATATGCATACCCCAAAAGAAGACAAAAAATTGCAACTTAGAAAAATCAATTTTTGCTACAATATTGGAGGTCTCAAGAAACTCCAAAAGCCGGAATTGAGCCACTACGGAAAAGAAACTTCCTACGGCAGGCCACGCTGAAAGCTTTAATAACGTATTTAGCGTGGAGTCATTGAGGTGAATACAACAATTAACGTGCAATAATTAAATTAATCTGCTAAAGAGTATATCACGTGGGTCTTTTGAGCATACCACGCGAAAATAAACTCCTATTGTTATAAAATATACCATTGGGAGCAAGAGGAGTTGCTCATCTACTCAGCTGCTTGCTTAGTTTTGTAAAGTTGTTGCGAAAAATCAATAGTTATTTCTTCGGATTTGAATTTGAAGACCGATTTTGTTAGTTTTAATTAATGTATCAGAAGTTCAGTCTCCAAGCTTATAAGGTCAAGAAAATTTTTCAAAGAGAAAAATGATTGGTTTTTGTGGGAATAATAGACAATTCAGTTAAGCATACTCATGACTAGTTTCGAACTCCGTGGCAAATTCATCATCAGATGCTTAACTACTGCGCCTGAATTGATAACGTCATATGCAAAATTGAATATGCAATTTACATATCGATCGATGATCAGTAAGTACCAACAATGAAAATTCAAATTCGATAATGAAAGTAACACTAGCCCGGCCATCAGAAAAGCTGCAGTCACTGAAAAATAGACCTCTGTGATTTATGGGTCGATTATCGATAGCAACCGAACCTCAGTTGCGTTGCCAGTTGCCGAAAAGTTATTGCATATGGCAACTGACAGCTAGCAACTTCAGTTGCTTGATAGAGGTTATATTGGAAACCACGAATTGTTGGTTGCTGTATAGTTTTTAAAAAAAAACAAAACATTCAGGTGAACGATAAGGAGTCAAAAGCTGTGGTTATAAAGAAAATCCTATTTTTTTAATTGTAATGTTTATAAAAATTTGTGCATAATAAATACAATATTATTTATATAAAATATAACCTAGTAGAGGCAAAATTGTCGGAGCTCGGGCAGCTCAAAACTTATGAAACAACGAATTTAAAGAAAAATATAAGAACACGAAAAATATATTTTTGTTGCCGGACAGACGTATGGGGCCCACAGGGTCCAAAAAACGAGTCCAATTAGAGACTGCTAGAAACATGCAACTGTGGGTACTCAAAGGTAATTTTATCCCAAATTTATTGGTGTCTTTATTTTTGTGTGTTCAAATTAAAGGGAATGATGAATCTGCTTCATTGCTAGTGATTCTAAAAACTTTCATGAACAATTTTCCAGACATAATAACATATTTTTCGTTTTTTATATTTTTCTCTAATTTCGGCCCTTTTTTTATCACGTCTTTAACTGCGCCCGAACTCCGGCAATTTAGCCCTAGTAGCCATGTGTTTGCCCTGAAATCATCAACCTGTTGCTTCAGTTGTCTTTTGTTCCAAATGAGGGCATCGTGAGTATAACCAGGATGTCTGGCGTCAACATACCTGATTCGCATTTCGTAGTCGCATATCTACAATTAGATCATTGTTATGAAAATAATTATTATAGCATTATAACTTACCAGCAAAAAATTCAACCTAAACTAGCCTTTCCTATTTATGTATAAATGACGAACTTCTTCATTCGCTCCAATGTTACGTACGTATGTCCCATCTATACATTCGACAAAACCAGGAAACTTCGTAAAACCGGTCTCTCCTTCCTCCGTCATTTTTGAAATGCTCCACATCTTACAACTGTTTCTTTCATTTATATGCACAACTTCCTTAAAAACAACCGACAACGTTGGTTGAGCCATGCCAAGGTCGAAGTCGTTGCCATGGGACTTTTGGAAACTTCCCTCCCCAAAAAACCTTAAAGCTGCACAAACTTTTAAGAGCGGAGGTAGTGCTGTCGGCCGATGACTTCGTTTGAAGTATGTAAGTCATAAATATCCACTAAACAAACTATTCCTTCTTTTGGAAGGCGAAAATATGCCTTGAACCTAAAACACAATTGTTTATTAACAATTCTGTGGTGACAAGGCATAACAGCATAACTCGAGTTATACTCAAATTAAAGTTTTCGAGAATCGAACTGTATATATCGTACTGCACACTATATAATCCAAATATGAATAATCCAATTTGTAGTTCCCATGATATTGGAAAATATTTATTAGCAAATCTCGATCAATCACTACATTACAAATGAAATTTGAACCCTTAAAACGCTCTCCTAAGAAGTTGCACAAATAGACATATGCTGTTATGCCTTGAGACCACAGAATTATTCTCAGCAATAACATTCACTCAGTGTAGCCGGCAATTCTAAAGGATTAGAGTTGTCTAAGGGATTAGAATTGTTCTAATAGATGCCACGTGTTATACTTTGTCTTCCTCGTCAAAAAATAATTCCACTGAACTAATCATTATTATTAAAAAGTTTTTTAATTTCTTCCTAAAGACACTTTTATTTCTCACACACATTAGATTTATTGTTTGTTTACATTAGTCAAGCTTTGTTGTAACCAAAGCGATTGTCGCTTGCTAAGTTGCAAAGAAAACGGCAATTTAGCGATAAGTCATTTTATTCAAAAATATGAATAAGGGTTGAAAACGGTAAAAGACGTCAGAAAAAATTTTGTCTAAACTTAGCGAAAATAATTCTCGTCGGTAAGTACTCGCTAAGTCTTCGCTAAGTTCTTCATACAAAACAAGCGAATATATAAGCAAGCGGTGTAACCAAAACACGCTTATTATTTACAGTTGGCGAAGTGTCAAAACTCTGTTATCGATCGGAAAGACTGTTACCTACGGCAACTGGCCAAAGTCGCAATACATAATACAAATTTGTATTCCAGTGGCGTTGTTAGTTGACAACGCAACTGAGATTCGGTTGCTATCGATAATCGAGCCATTAGATTAAAACGCACCACAAAGCACTGCACCACTGCGAGAATTCAATAGTAAAAGAAGAACATGGATGAAATAAACTTCTTGTCCTTGTTTTGGAATTATGGAGTTTTCAGTGTGCGTTGCTACTTAGGGATCTTCGATAGATACTAACTCGCATATGTAAACTGCACATTAGAGTTTGTACTTATAAAGAGTTCTCCAATTTGAGTGATATGATTTCTTTAAAAAACACACTAATTTGTTAGTAAATTCAAATGTTTTTTTATTTAATGTGAAGTACAATCGATACAATTAAGTTCTGAATAAAACGTCATTCAAATGGCCTCCTCGTCTTCTTTTGCAGGAACGAATTCGAAGAATCCAATTTTCGAGCATTTTTTCCACTATATCAAGTCGAACAGCACGTTCAATATTGACTTGTAAAGCTTGAAGAGAATCTGGTTTATTGTTAAAGACCAATGACTTCAAATAACCCCACAAGAAATAGTATAATGATGTTAAATCACAATTTCTCAATGTTACAATTTCGTGAAAAAATCGAATCTCCAAACTTTTCTTGCAATATCTCGGTTGTAATGGTTGTTCATGAATAATTTGTGGATTTTCTTCGCACCAGAATCGACAGTTTGGTTTATTTTCTGCACCACTCAGATGCAAGTTCAATTCAATTCAATTATTTATTCATCAGTTATATATAAAATTCCAGTATTCTTGAGTTATTATCGTTTTGATATTACAACAAGCAATAATATAATATTTTATTAACACAGTTTTATAGAGTCTTTTTAAAGGCACAAAGTAAGGGAAAACCTTTATATGAGATCAAAAAGTGGAATTCAAATATTTCTTGAAATTACAATGCATATAGGAGGAATATTCAGGTTAATACTCGGCTGTATTGCATCCATTTTCCATTGGACACATTGCTGTTGCGAGAATATACTATTTTCGACAAATAATTTGTGTTTATCCTAGTAATAAAGTTATTAAACATCTCGTAGCCGGTTTCTTCGTGAAGCACAGAGTTAGAATATCTCCAGTGTTTTTTGCGAATCATTTATAAGCATTTATTTTGTATGATTTGCATTCGTTTTAAGTGGCAGTTGGCTGCTTTGTAACATAAGGGGCTAGCATATGTAAATAGGTCTAATAACGCTTTTGAATATTACATTTTTATTTGGCTTATTTAGTGCCGATCTGGGATTCAAAATGATTTTATAGTATAGTATTATTTTCAATTTTAAGCGATCTTGTTGGTAGTCTCTTCTGAGATTTAGGGCGAGTTTCACCTCTCGTCAGTTAAAAGCTCACAGGAAATTTTCATATTAAAGACAGGTATCGGGCATTTAAAGTACATTTAAATGGAGAATATTCAACTGTGAAACTGGCCATTATTGTAAGGAAAAACTATAGCTTGAGTTCTGTTGTTGGTAATTTTAATTTTCCATTTCCTGAAGAATTTGTTGCACGCGATTAGACTTTTTTCCATTTGTTTTATGAGTGCGCTTGTATGTTTGCTTGAGGTCATCAAAGCGGTATCATCAGCATAATAAGCTACTTCCATTAATTTAGGAGGTTTGAAATCTGTGTGTATATGGTGTATAACAGAGGCTATAAAACTGATCCTTGTGGCACTCCTGCAGGCACTCTTTTTTGCGTGAAATACGAAGTATTTAACGAAACTCTAAATGTTCTGTTTTCCAAAAAACCCGCGATAATTTTGCAAAGATATTTTAGGGTATTCGCCGTGATAAGCTTAAAAATGAGTCCGTGGTGCCATATAGTGTCGAATGCTTTTTCGATGTCTAAGAGAAGTATGCCAGTAGCATTTTTATTGCGTTTGTTAGATTGCATTTTATTTTTGATTCGTGATATTAGATCTACTGTGCTGTGTTCCTTGCCGAAATCAAACTGTTCATTGGGAATTATATTGTGATTCTCAGTAATTTCGTTTAGTCTGGAATCGACGAGGGTCTCGTAAAGTTTTCCTAAATTGCTCAAAAGACTTATTGTCCTGTAGTTGCTGTTGCTGAGGTTCTTTTTCACTTTGGCATTTTTGAAGGCTGTTGGAAAGTAGTTGAGGTTGATGCAATTATTAAATAGTATAACCTGTAGCTTAATAGCCTTATCTGGTAGCTTTTTAAGTAGCATGTTTGGAAAATTGTCAAAACCTGGAGATTTTCATATTTTTAAAGTTGAGAAAATATTACTTAATTCCTCTAAAGCAATCAAAATGGCTCCAGCTGTCTTTGGCGGTTTTGCTTTAAAATTTTCATCCCTTGAAATAACGCTATTATCGAAAGAGTGCGCAAAACTCCTGGTAAGTATGTGAGATTTGGCAAAAATATTAGCCAATGTATTTTAGCCTTTTCAGAATCACTAATAATTTTATTGCCGTCTTCCACGACATGTGAGATTTGGTTTTTACGTTTACCCATCAATGATCGACTTGTCGTCCAGGAGCGTTTGTCTCCTGGCTTCATACTAAGTAATAGTCTAGTCCATTTATTGTTTCTTTCTTTAGAAATTTGTCGGTTTCTTAAAAAAAATCGTTTCCGTTTCTAAGTTTAAAGGTTACGGTAGTCCCATGGCTTCGTTTCTTGAGTGATAACAATTTTAAACGGATGTAAACTCAAATCCTTTCTCAAATTCCGCCAGGTTGTGGTTTGAGACAGCCCCCATTGTTGACAACGTCTTGGAATTGATAAATTGCGGGCTTCAGCAACACTTGTCTGAACGGCAGCAATATTTTCATTTATTCGAGCGGTTCTTTGTCTTATTGGCACTTGAACATTATGTAAAGAAAATGTACGCTCGTAATTTGCAACAATTCGACGAATAACGACCACAGGTGGACGATTATTACGATCATAAAATGGCAAAAGCGCACGAAAAGTTGCAATTGGAGAACGATTATTTTGATAAAAAACAAGTAAAAGTGTTAAATTCGGCTGTGCCGAATCTTTGATACCCTCCACCTTAGTGTTAACCAGCAAAATATTACATTTTAAAAAGGACCTTTTTTAAGAAAATGTACTTTTTTAAAAAAAATAAAAATAAGTTAGTTGTTCACAAAAGCAATTACTTGTTCACAAATGCTCACAAACGCAGGATGCTCACAAATGCTCACAATGCTCACAACTGCATTGCTCACAATGCTCACATTGAAAATGTACTTAAGAAAATGTACATTGAAATGTACTTTGAAATGTTCTTAATGAACTTTATGTACTTTGAAATGTACTTTCAAATGTAAGAAATGTACTTAAGAAGAAATGTACTTAAGAAGAAATGTACTTAAGAAGAAATGTACTTAAGAAATGTACTTAAAAATAAATGTACTTAAGAAAGAAATGTACTTAAGAAATGTACTTAATGAAATGTACTTAAGAAATGTACTTAATGTACTGAATGTACTTTGAAATGTACTTAAGAAATGTACTTTTTTTTAAGAAAATGTACTTTTTTAAAAACAATATAAATAAGTTACTTGTTCACAAGTAAAATAAAAAAGCATTTTTTAAAAATAAAAAAGCATTTTTAGAAGAACTGTTAAAAAAAAAAAAAACATTTTTTAAAAATAAAAAATCATTTTTTGAAGAACTGTAAAAAAAAAAACAAGCTGGGACGAGAGTTGAACCAACAACCCTCAGAGTCCAACACGCAGCCCTTCACCCATCAGGCCAAGGCGACCTTAGATGAAATGTGACAAAATTCATATATATGTATGAACACATGAAAGTACATCTAAACATTCTAAAGTACTTACCTATTATAAAGAACAACGAAGATTTTCAACTTGGAAATTCACCACACGGCAAAAGGAATAGTTTAGTATAAAACTACAAAAATTAATGTGAAAATTCTATGAGTTTTTTTACGTTTCCAACCATAAAATTTTTTCCAATGGACCAATTTCGCTGATTTTCAATACCAAACTGCTCAGGAATACGTGGAACATTCTGGCCAAAAACCAAACCGCGTTATCGCCGATTGAAGTCGTGAGAATGTTTTCAACAGACGGACAGACGGACATGGCTATATCGACTCCGGATGTTATAAGGATCAAGAATATATTTACTTTATGGGGTCGCAAAGCCTTATTTATATATGTTACAATCAGAATGACAAACTGATATATACCCTCTATCACTTACAGTGGAGGGTATAAAAATTTTAGTAAGTTGTAAACGTTGTTCTTGCGTATATCTCTCCATGATGAAATTGTAAACATTACTGAATACCATGAAAATGAGCGAAACTTTACTTAGAAATCATATCACTCAAATTGGAAAACCCTATATATATATATACGATTGATGATCTACTGATTTTATCAATTCAGTCATAGTGTTTAGGAAGCTGTTTTTAAGTTTTAGAACTAAAGAATGCTACCGCTGTCTCCTGAAGGTGCAATGATCGGAGAAAATGAGGAGCACTCCCGCCTCTCTAACAGCGGCTCACACACATTACATGGAAGGATTTGAATCAAATAAGTTATGCTGAACATAATAAAATTTTTTTAAATAATATTTTTTAAAATATTGACTGCAATCAAAATATATTTGTCAAAAGTAAAGGTTGACTCCGTAGTAAAGCCAACAAATCACACTTTATAATGAAAGTACATTGAGTGGATTAGAATTTGAGTTCATTAAATTCGACAAATGAAATGAAAAAAAAATAAAATAATTGTATTCTATTCCAAAACTTGAATAAGTGAAAATTTGTTAAACGTAAATATTTTTAGGTTTTAGTACGCGCTAAGAACTGTGTATACAAAACCGAAACCGGTTAACCGAATTTCGGCTGGTTAACCGTATGTCGGTTTTCTAAACATTCCTGTTTTCGAAGAACCGGTTTCACCAGTTATTTCAAGTCGATTAACCGGGTTTTTCGGTTTTTACATAACTGATATAACAACGCATAATTATAAAAATAAAGCCTTTTTCATAGCTTTCTTTGGTTACTGACCCCATCAGAGAGACACAAAAAACTTTACCAACGATTTGTTTCGCCGATAATTTGCTGAAATAAGTCGCCCAATGGCAATAGACCTCATACTAGATCTAGATCTAGATGCAAGTCCCGGAATTACTGTAATGTGTTAGCAGAAATCCATTAAAACCAGTATTCAGAGTACAAAATGAAGACGATTTGCCTAAAATGGTAAGTCAAATATGTATGAGAACAGATAGGTTGAGTTAGGGGGTGGGCCATTTAAAATTTGCAATTTGAATCCTCCGATCATAGAGGAATTTAGTATAGACACATTAATTCTCTTAATAAATTTAACGTCATTGGTATGGGTACAAGTATGCATTGGATGGTGGAAAGCATGGGTTCTATAATACCAGATAGAAGCAATAGTACACAACGTCTAATAAAGGAACAACAACCTCATTTCGTGTTTTTGTGGCAAAATAGTTGTGTTAAATACAATACAAATGTATACCAAAGATAAAATTAAAAAAAAAAGTGGAAAATATATTTACATTTAACAGTTCTATACGAAAACTACATGAAAAAGTTAAGTCAACAGTTCTTGTAACTCCACCTGCTGTAAGTTAATTGTCGTCGAATTTCTGTCATTTTCACCAAACCTACGACGAAGAGTGTGAAATGAAACGTCAGATGAGTATAAAAAATATAGAATATAAAAAACTTTCATCCAAAGTTCTGAGCCTTCAACTCAAACTGTAAGATATTTACGACATAAATTCGATATAAATAGAATGCCATCAACGAAGTTTGTAGATTAATTTGTAAAGCAAGTTCGTCAATCCAGGTTAAGATTGGTCAAAATATCTCTTGGAGGTGCTCGCCCAGTGGAAAATATTGCCGCTGTAGCTGAAAGTGCTCGAACCGACGTAACATCAACTCGCCACCGTTCTCAGAAATGATAATTTCTCCCACTTCTTTTCGCAGAATTTTCACCTCGGGCAAAATCCAGTCGTCGTCGGAGAGAAGCCGATGCATCCAGATCGAGAGACTGTTGCGTGCGGTTTTTGGTATGGAGGATTCATAAGTCAAGTTACCTTCGAAAATGAGCAAGTAGCCGCCGTAACCGTCAAAGGAGATATTTTGTTGCCAAAAGTTGAAGACAGGGCGGCGCTACATGCCACACAGCCAACGTTACAATCGTTATTTTGTGCACTGTGTTTGAAAACTGTTCAGCCAAAACTTGGAAGCCCATTCGCCGCCTCGCAGCTGTGATTTAAACCCGTTAGACTATTATCTCGAGAGCGCCGTGAAATATAATTGTTGCGCAAACAATCCCGAGTCCTTTGAGGCCTTAAAACTCGAAACAATCGAAAATGTACTGGAACATTGAATAGATAGAATGAGCTACTGTATGGCAAGTCGTTGAAGCCATTTGAACGATATTGTGTTCATTCATAAATATCAATCAACTGTCTATTTGATTTTTTTTACAGCAAAATTAAAATCCAAATTTTACATTTAGTTAGTTAGTTAGCATAGGCTTACAGACTCTGATTGGGACGAGCAGTTTTACACCAGTTCCGAATAGTATTTTGCCAATCATTATCATGGCTATATACTCTAGTCGATCTCCAAATTCAAAGAGACGAATGGAAAAATAACGATGTTTCTAAAACGAATAGTTTTCCATTTTGTTATAAAAGCCGAAACCGCTTATTAACCGGTTTCAACACCTCGGTTTAACCGAAAACCGGTTTTGTCAAAATCGGAATATTCGAAGAAACTGAAAACCGACATTTTTTCAAAACCCGGTTTTTTGAATACACTAGTTAAGAACAATTATAATTTAATTTAAATTTAATTTAAAAAATGTAAAATTTTGTCTCCTGTGAAATCGAAAGGTAGTCAAATTTAATTAAGTCATTTCTAAAACGAGCTCAATTGCCTGATTTTCAATGTTATTATTTAAGCGTCGCTACCTTGTAACGGGGTTTTACTGAACTTGCAAATGTTTACTAGATCAAAATTTATTAAATGTTGGCCAAAGGAAATCGAGGAGCAGTGTGCTGTCTGAAATCGGTTCTAAGTTGTCATCCTGGCGGCTTCCATTCAATTTCTCGACGAGTCCGGCTTATTCGAAAGTGAAATAAAATTTGAAAAAAAAATTTAACAATTCGCTTGTTGTTTCGTCGACCAAAACCCATTGACGTATGAATTTCAACCAAGCTAAGCCACTGACATAAGAATTGCCAGCGTCGTATTTCTAGCCGTGTGCACCGATAGTTTTGGCGACGTTTCAGGAATTAGAAAAATATGCTTTGCGGCTTCACTGTACGATTTTCACCGCTTAATGTTTCCTTTTAATCAATTTCGCCGCCAAAAAGACGGCTGAAAAAATGATTTCCATTTAAAAATACTGAGCTTTTTGGAACAATGGAACAATAAAAATGCTTTCATCGTTCGAGGTATCTGAATTAATTAACAACTTTGTATATTCACATTATTCTATTCGCTTTTGCAGAGATTAAGTCATAGCTCGGTCAAGTGGAGTACGCTCTGATGCAACTTGTTGACATAATGTATTAACAATCTTCCGTTGGCAAATGCATTGCCCTTGACATGTTTCTAAGTTTTTCGAAACATTGATATTATCTTCAATCCATAGATCGGAAATTTCCAAATGTATAATTCACAGAGGTAGTGCCTGAGATAGCCATATCATTAGGAGGGGTTAATGAACGCAGTTGCTTTCGAAAATTCAAAATTGTGACAATTATGATCCACAAAACCTTTAAAAATAATAAAACGTAATAAATTTCCATTCTCTTGGGCACGAATTTAGATTCATTGTTAATTTCTGATTTGCAATATAATTTCATTTACAAAAATAGCATCAACACTAACAGGGATGGAAAAGTTTGTACAATTGAACTTTTTTGATAACATTTAATGCACCAAATTTACCACCAAAGTACTCAAAACAGTAAAGATACACAAAACAGTTATCCTAAATGTACTACAGTACTTCCACTAGAAATATTAAATCCTAACAACAATCAAAATAGTTTCCAATAGGGACGGGCACATTTTAAAAACGAATAAAAGAAGTTGCGTGTGAGGTAATTTTTTGTTTTCCTAGAAAGGACTGTGCATGACATTATGTACGGAAATGACAAACTAGTTCAAAAAGACGCACGGGTTATGGCGCAGTCGTTTGTGGCTTCATAGCATAGATCTGCGACTTGAGGAAACCCCACAAGAAAAACTTTAACAGGGTAAAATATCAGGATCACTCCTGATCAAAATCTCCAAGTCAGATGTGAGGGGCGTAGCGCCGTTCTGTTGGGACCACATGTCGTTTACATCTATATCAATTACTTTTTGCCAAAATAAATTAGTTATCATCGATCGGTAGCGCTATTCGTTCGTTGCTGGTGATAACAATGACATTACCATTTTCGAAGAAGTATGAAGCCGTCGGCTCACAATCTACACCAAATTACTCTCTGCGGATGCATTGCCACTTGGTGGACCTGTGGATTGTTATCATCCCAAAGCCGGATGTCGTCCCAGTTCATCCACACATGGACTTCGTCGCAAAATGGACCGAACACGCGCATCGTTCCCCCTTTTCAGAAATAAGGTTTACCTTTTTTTATAAGATATGATCTATTAGTTTTAGATAAGAAATTTAAGTTATCGATTTCAATATCGTTTTTTTAAATACTAGAATTTAAGTACTCTGAGTTAACTAATCTTGTTTTATTTTTAAAAGCGTTTATTTAATTTCACTTAATATAATAATTACTTTAAATAAACAAAAGATTACAAATAGTCTGGCTCTCAAGTACAGTATATATGTATATAGGTTGATTCAGGAAGTTCCGGAAAAATTTCTCCAGCGTATTCCTTGGCCTATTTCATGAAGAAAAGTCCACTAGGACCATGTCCGAAAATGCAAGGGTGCGAAATGGCAGCGGGTTGCTAACTTCTGAGCCAGTGGTCGGATTTTTTTTGGGCTTGGTCTTTAAGAGGCTTTTCAGAATCAAAAGTAGAAAAAAGTCAAATCGCCGAGATACAGAGCTTTCGGAAAAAAAATTCACATAACCTCAATTTACTCTGCCAGATGGCAGGTAACTTATGTTCCCAGAGGTCTTGTTCCAAAGTTATGACCATTTTACTGAAATGCAAAAATGTTTGATTTCGTTTTTGGAAGCGAAATAACAGCACACATTTATTTGTTTTTGTAAATTAACACGTTTAAGATTTTATTTTATTGAAATTTTCAGAAATGATCACAATTTTGGAACGGTAAGACCTCTGGACTTCGTTTAGGTCATTTTGGAAAGGTAAGAGGTATGGCTATCTTTCAACAGAAAAAAAACATAAGTTACCTGCAAATTGAGGTTATGTGAATTTTTTTTCCATTTTTTTCCCGAAAGCTCTGTATCTCGGCGATTTGACTTTTTTCTATTTTTTTTATTGATTCTGAAATTTTCAATATAATAATATCTTAAACGTGTTAATTTACAAAAACAAATAAATGTGTGCTGTTATTTCGCTTCCAAAAACAAAAACAAAAATTTTTGCATTTCAGTAAAATGGTCATAACTTTGGAACCGTAAGACCTCTCGGCTTCGTTTAGGTCATTGTGGAAAGGTAAGAGGTATGGCTATCTTTCAACATTTTTTCCATTTTTCCATTTTTTTCCGAAAGCTCTGTATCTTGGCGATTGAACTTTTTTCTACTTTTTTTATTGATTCTGAAAGGCCTCTTAAAGACCTTTACAACTGAGACCACTGGCTCAGAAGTTTGCAACTTTACCCTACTACCCTCCGACCGCTAATCCGAAAATTTGGAACCCGCTGCCATTTCGCACCCTTGCAGTAGTGGAATTTTCTTCATGAAATAGGCCAAGGAATACGCTGGAGAAATTTGTCCGGAACTTGCTGAATCACCGTGTATCACCTTTCCTGAATCATCCTTTTAAGAACTAGGCAATATTGAAGAATATATATGTAATTATAGTATGAATCCATTGGGAATGAAAACCAAAAATGCAAAAACATTACTTTTAGTGTATATATTTTATAAAAAAATTGTAAAACTGTCGAAGGGATAAAAAGAAAAACTATGGATCAATCCACCAATATTTTTGTTTATTTAGTACACTGTTTTCGTGCACATCTATAGATAGAGATGTGTCAAATCTTACGTTGTTATTAATGATAAGATTAATGTCAATAGCTTTGTTTGATGATCATCTGAAAAGGTGACAGAATATAGGAATACCATTATTATTTTGAATAAACTCCTCTTTATCGAGGTACTTAAATATCCTCAGGTGGTATGAAACCATTCGCTAAAGCTTTACATACATATTCTTCGTTTATGTGATATGGTACCATAATTAAGTTATTTATATAACATTCAAAACAGTTAATGATGTGGTTTCTTATTAATTTAATAATATAATTATCAATTCTAATAATATTGGCATAATTGTATAATTTCGAATTTGACACATGTTTGACATAATTACTAGTTGGGGATCTGTAGAGGGAGGTACAAGCTCTTAAACAATTCCTTCAAATTTTCTAATTTTTTCCATATATGATGGTGAAATGTTGAACCAGATGGGGCACCCGTATGTTATTACAGGTCGTACTGATGATTGATACATTATAGTTTTCACTTGCTGGCTCAAGTGCCTCGAAAAAAACAAGGATTTGTAGTTAAAGAACTCATTTCTTGCTTTAATTAATTGACTATTTATATGGGTATTAAAATACAGAAATTTATCTAAATGAATTCCTAAATACTTAACGACTTCTTTATTTGGTATATTTATATTTTCCCGGTACGATTTTATCCCAAAACTTTTCCAGTTTTTTCTAATATGTATTGTAATTACACTTGTTTCCAGGAGGGCGAAGGAGTATTGTTTCACATTTACCAACATTATGCTTCATATTCCAATCAATGGCGTATTTTTCAACGGTATCAAATTGTGCCTGTAAATCTGAGCAGATGCTTTCGATTTTGGAATTGGGATGATAGATTATAATACTCGTATCATCGGCAAAATCAATTATATTGTCAAGACTTTTTAATAAGTCATGTATAAATATATTAAAAAGAAATGGAGCATTTACTGTTCCTTGCTATAATCCGTTGATAATTATGAACTCCTTTGAACTTCCGTTATTGCCATTACAAACCACAAAACGTTTATCATGTTATAAAGGGTCCGCCATCTAACATTTTTTTTCAACTAGTGCTTATTTCGTGAATGGTAACACTTAGCTCATGTCTGATTTGAAGGATAACTAGTTTTATCCTTCCGCTGAACGAATATGGTTGTGTATACGCTTGAACAACGCTGGAAAATATTGCGACATTACTTTGAAAATCATGGTAATGTTGCAGAATGTGTGCGAAAATTGCGTACGAATTTTGGAAGAAGAGAAGCACCGTCAGCTCCGTATGTTCGTTATCTTGTGAAAAAAGTGATGCCGATGTCGTTTGGCCACCTCGTAGCTCCAATTTGACACCGTTGGACTATTATTTGTGGGGTGCCCTCAAAGAAAAGTGTTACGCCGACAAGCCAGACATAATTGACGCTTTAAAGGTCAATATTCGTGAAGCCATTGGTGAAATACAGATCCTCAAATGGCTACTGTGAATTATTTGTTATTTGGCTACTGTGAATTACTCCACAACACTACTGCCCAACGGGATGGAGATCAATATTTGCCATGGTAACTGATTTATTTGCGGCCAGAAATGTACTGGAAACATCGAACTCTATACACGACAAATCTGATGAAGAAAATTTGACTCTAAATGAAGCCGTATGGGATTTTATGGAAAGCTACACTTGCATATTTCATAGCCTAAAAAAACTAGTTTAGGGTGGTATTCTATAAGTCGTGAATCAGTCACTTCGCGTTACTTTTGTCGTTTTGGTAGTTTATAAAACGTTACAACTGATCACTTCAGCTGTCAAATTGAACACGCCACAGTTCTTCGCGTTAGTTTAATAAATTACAAATTTAAAGAAAAATGTCGGTCGAGGAAGGCTGATCGAAGTATTTTGCATTTCGTTGCTTATAAGAAGTTCCCAATTTTGGCTGAAATGCATTCGACGGATAGAGCTCAAACTTTTTTTTTTAAATAATTCAAAATTATGTTGTTTACGCACTGAAATTCTTATTTACAATAATAAAATTAGAAGTGGAACGTTCAAATAAATAATGCGTTGCAAAACCATTATAATTATATATATAAAAATTATAGACATCAGATGATGTTGACAATAATAAACAAGAGAACCAATACATTACAATTAATACATACCGCCAAATGGCACGTGGTTTTTGAAAAGAAAACTAATGTAATATAGATGGCGAAATTTACTGGACATTGAACCCCAAAATAACATAGGTTTTTTATACATTTTATATGAATATTGTTGGTATTTGCAGTATAATAAATAATAGCAATCTTAAAATATGATGATCTACTGAAATTGAGCTACATTTTTTAATCTCTTTCATTCTGAGCATTTCACTCAAGATAACTTTTTCTAATCTATAATTGTTTATTTTAGGTTGGCAACTCTATAAACCGCATATGTTAGTGACAGCTTTCGTAAACAAATGCAAGCGCGAAGTGATATAAACTACCACTTTTGACTTTGGCGTTTAAGTTCACTTTCGGGACTTTTAGAATACTACCCTCAATTTCAGGAGGACCAATTAAATTTGGGCGATTTCTACGCACAATGACTAAAGTCGAGGTTGTCCACAGAATGTATTGTAGCACAAAATAGTAGATTTGAAAATAGTCTTAAATACAAAATTGGTTCAACTTTACTAAAGAGCATCGAAAATAGGACATCAAAAATGCTTTCGAATGAAATTTGTAATGCATGCCTCTTCTTGGACCCAAGATTCCAACACTTTTTAACTGCCGATAAAAGAAACCAAGCAATTGCTTACCTTAAAATGCCATGGAACAGAAAAAACAAAGTTAACTCCAGAACAGTCAACTTACGAAACTTGGGTAAAGAAACCAGTCGAAAAGATGGATGATGAAGATCAGATGCTGTATAAATTTCTAAGCTCACAATCTGATGCGAATATAGTTATTGTTGCTGATGCATGTATGATGATGATGATGATGAACTTTATATAAATTTATTTAAATGTTATCTATATGATAACCTGTTGAATGTTAACCTTTCAAGGGGTAGTTTTTAATAGATAAGTTAAACATAAATACTATACATCAGAAGTAAAAAAATGTATGTAATAACATATGATAAATAATAAAAATTAAACTAATATTTAAAAAAAATAGAAAAATATAACAATACAAAATATAACACTGAGAGTTTTGTAACAGAACCATACGATTTAATGACACCCATTATCACACACACTTATACGGTGTTCACACAGCATACAAGCTAAACATAACACTGTGTTTTGCTCACATGTTTCGCACAATTTTGTGTTTCTTTTGATTTCAGCTCAACACAGAGAGCAAGGCAACAGTGCGACACGGCTTAGATCCACCCAACAGAGAGTGTTAGCAGGCAGTCACGCACCATCTCAGAGTTTTCGTGTAGCAATAAAGCACAAACACTTCACACAACAGTGTTTTTCATACTTTTTGTGCACGATTTTGTTTCGTCCGAACGCTGTTTCGAACTATCGCAGGTTGGAAGTTTTTTTTTATGAATAAAAGTTAAAATTTTTTCGCAAATATTTAATAATTTTTCAACGACTTCAATTGTGCATTTTTATGATTAGAGGGGTTTTTAAAATCATATTATTAATAACTAATAGAATATTACGTTGTTTTACCCTAAAACACATAAAGCCCATATTACGTCCTTTTAATCGACATATAAATCTTTATAATCGGACTCCAAATAACAAAGCTGCAAGAAAAAGAACCGAATCCGGCCCATTTGCCAACCCCACAAAAACAAGTTTGTCCACCCCCTTTTTTCGTGACCCATCCTAATGTACATAAATCTAGAATTTCTGTAGTTTTTATCGTCGACTTTATTAAATACATTTTGTATTAATGCATAAAGAATTGCTAGTTGCGGTAAAATATTTCAACAATATCTATATAATAATATAGTGGGGTTTCAGACCACAGAATAGCAAAAAATACTACAGAGTATACGTGGAAGTATTGATGACCAACGAGTACAAGTATGAAATCCCAATAAGCACAAAGTCGGACTGGGATCCGATTTGAGTCCGATGCGTCGGATCCGGTTTGAGTCCGGAATATCGGATTTCGTTTTCTTTGATCCGGTTTGAGTCCGGAACATCAGATTTCGTTTTCTCTGATCCGATTCGGATCCGGTTTGAGTCCGGAACATTAGTTTTCGCTTTCTCTGATCCGATTTTCAGTGTCCTTGATGATGAAGTGACGCAGCACTTGACTTGGTTTGGGTCCAAAGAGAAAAAGGCAGCTAAAGACTTAATAGTGGCAGCAGCTATCAAAGGTAAGCTAAAAGTATGCCCTAAATGTTTACATTTGATTTTAATATAGCTTTTTAATTCCATATTTCAGCGGCATTTCAGCGGAAATACCCAAATGATCCGTTAGAAACGAAATACTTCCAATATGCGAAAGTTACCAAAAAAATTAAATATAATGAAAAAAAGTCTCAGAAATGCATATAAAAATAAATGCTTAAAATATAATTTGATTATTTTATTCTGAAATGAGAGCGGAACCAATATCGAAATGATTTCGGAACCCATCGTAATGATTTAAAATCCGACCAGATTTCGCTATCGGGGCCAAATTCATTTCGCTATCGGATCCGAATTCATTTCGCTATCGGATCCGATCTCGTTTCTCATTTCGAGAACGAAAGAGGAATTTCTCCCACTCGCTGATCCGATCACGAACCGAGAACGGATCCGTTTTCGAAATCATCTCCGAGAAGTCGGATCCGAATCCGATCAGTTGTGCTTATTGGGATGTTAAACATCAAACCACACACTATAAGCGACGCATTCATACGTAATAGTGCGTAAGTATCTGCGCGTATAAGTACACGTAGTTGCGAGTACCAGTTGAGTTGGGTGTCAACTGTAATTACTCTCTTCTTTACTTTACTTAGAAGTAAATACAAATACGAAGTAAAGGCATATACGTACGTAAATACTTTACTCTCAGTACGTATTTAAAATAAGTGATTGATCCCTTTATTGCTTAGGCATATAAGAATTCCTTTTAAATTCCGTAAAACATCAATTAATTTAGATAATTTTTTAGCTATTATTTTCTTACTAAATAATGCAAAACAAATTGTCTAATTCATACGACAAAATAAAGTAAATAAACTATCGTATTGGGTAGGAATTTGTAATATAGACCTAAAAAATATAGATAATATTACAAATATCCCGACAGACGCATTAGATGCTGTAGTAGTTGAAGACAAAAACAACACACAATTGTTTTCGTCTTTCACTCGGATTCAACCGAGAGGACACGAGCTATTAATTACTCCGACCAATTTCTACGAGTCAGACGTGTGTGAATAAACAAAGGTCGTTTGTGTTTCAATATTGTTAGTTATAAGTAGAGAGTAAGGGTAGTATTCTAAAAGTCCCGAAAGTGAACGCAAAAGCCAACGCGAACGCCAAAGTCAAAAAATGGTAGTTTATATATCACTTCGCGCTTGCGTTTGTTTACGAAAGCTGTCACTGACGTATGCGGTTTATAGAGTTGCCAAACTAAAATAAACAATTATAGATCAGAAAAAGTTATCTTGAGTGAAATGCTCAGAATGAATAAGATTAAAAAATTTAGCTCTATTTCAGTAGATCAACAGATTTTAAGATTGCTATTATTTATAATACTACAAATACCAACAATATTCAAATAAAATGTGTAAAAACCTGTGTTATTTTGGGGTTCAATGTCCAATAAATTATCCCCTCCATATTAAATTAGTTGTACTTGGCGGTATGCATTGATTGTAATGTATTGGTTCTTTTGTTTATTATTGTCAACATCAACTGCTGTCTATAATTTTTAAATATAATTATAATAGTTTTGCAACGCATTATTTATTTGAACGTTCCATTTCTAATTTTATTATTGTAAATAAGAATTTCAGTGCGTAAACAGTATAATTTTGAATTATTTAAAAAAAAAGTTTGAGCTCTATCCGTCGAAGGCATTTCAGCCAAAATTGGCAACTACTTATAAGCAATGAAATGCTAAATACTTCCATCTGCCTATTCTCGATCGATATTTTTCTATAAATTTGTAATTTCTTCAACTAAGGCGAAGAACTGTGGCATGTTCAATTTGACAGATGGCGTTTTATAACTACCAAAACGACAAAAGTAACGCGAAGTGACTGATTCGCGACTTATAGAATACCACCCTAAATTTATATGTGTTACAACACAAGCGCGTACGAGTAAGTATTCTTCCGTCACAAATATTAGTGTACCTACTAAAGGTCTGCAAACACTCTTCTAGCTTGTTGTTCATGCTTCTTGTATCTGTATGTATCTGTCTCGCTCTCTTTGGATTGAGTGCGTATGGAATATATATCTTTTAGTTATCGATGGAATAGGTATGAGAGTGAAAGTACCAAGCATGATACAAATCCAAGGTAGTAGCGGCAGCCCATATGATTCCCTTTGTTTACATTTCACCGTACCTAGTAAATGTCAAAGTTGTTTGTGTGAGTGCGTTCTCGTTTGATTTCATCTATTTATGTTCACAATTGCACATGTATGTGTACATTTTTATCAGCTGATTTTGACAATAACTGGGTATGGAAATTACAACAATGCTAATGCTACTACCTTGTATTTGTATCATGGTACCATGCATGGTACAATAATATACTCATGGCAATAGCAGCGCCTGTTGTTGTTGTAGGCAGCAACAACAGACATTTTGTTTTTGTTCTATTCGCTTCAGCTGTCAAACTCTACACGAAGGCATACCAACACCACAAGAATCCAAAAGAGTACAAAAACAAAATACATATGAGTGTGACAGCCGAAGCGAAGAACCTGATGAAAAAATGAAAACAGCTGTTCTTACGACTTTACCATGAACATATTATTGTACCATGGTACCAAGTATTAAAAATACTTGTATGATTACATACAGAACAAACAGATATATGGGTACTCTTGTTATCTATGCTTGGAATATGAGGAGAGCGTGAGTTTACTTATCTCAGATATTTTTGTTTTCTTTTTTTTTTAATTTGCCACAGATAAAACTTACACCTTCACTTTTTGTAAAAAGAATGGAAAACGCAGGAGAACATCATCAATTAACAACATCATATTAAGTGGATACATCCATTTAAAAAGAAAATGAAATAAAATATAAGTACAACGTTTGCGGCCATGATGGAAAAGTTTGAAAAATTGGACAACAACTCTAGAATTATTAACGAGAAACTGGACGATAATTCTAGAATTATGGACGAGAAATTGAACGAAAATTCTCGAATAATTAACGCGCAAGAAATTTGGTGAGAATTATGGACGCGAAATTTGGTGAATATTCTAAAATTATGCAGGAGATCCAAGTGAACGATCCATTCGAAACGGTTGAACAAAAGTTCGAGGCACTGAGGCAGGAGATAAGTTCAGGGAAGTCGAACGGGAACTAAAAAATTAAAAACCAAAGTGAATGAACTTCAGTTGCAAGAGGGTCCAGTGTGAGTAATGTCTGAAGGTTCTAGTAGGCTGAAAGCTCCCACTTTCGATGGCTTTACCCCATTCGACGTTTTTAAATTCCAATTCGAAATGGTGGCAAGTAAGAACTTGTGGACATTCAACGGCAAAGCCATAGAGCTGATTTTTGGCACTGAAAGGCAGCGAAGCAGAAGTCATTCAGAGTGTTTCCATCGGTGTAAGAAACAACTACGAGGAACTATTAGCTGCTCTACAACGCAAGTATGGTGGCGATCACAAGAAAGATTTATATCGCTAATTAAGAGACCGAGTGCAAAAGCATTATGGTCACTACAGGACTTCGCAACCGAGGTGGAACGTTTCGTGTTGATGACTTATCCTGGTGAGTCTCGCCCATTCCTGGATCCATTTAAGCTTGAGGAACTCGTCAACGGAATCCGTGATCCTGACATCAAATCGTGACCTGTGTCACACAAAAAGCGACATTCGCCGAAACCGTTTCGTTCGCATTGGCACAGGAGACAGCGAAATTTGTGTCCAAGCCACAAATACAAAAATTTCGAAAAATTGAACTGGAGTCGAAGGCAGGAAATTTGAAGGGTGCCCTAAACGATCTTAAAGAAATTACTCAAGCCCTTAGCAAGACGTAAATAAGCCCAGATCAAAGTACTACAATTGCGACAAACCTGGTCATATTGCACGAAACTTCAGAGAGCCACAAAAACGATCAATATCGATCAAATTTTGCTTCACCAAATAAATCTCAGTTAAACTAAAACGGGCCAGCCCAGAGGGGCATGGACTGGCTCGCACAACCGAGAGTCTCACGATCTCCATCTCAATAATACTACTACAAAAAAACAACAACCTCACTGTATACGGAGCTATCGGTGGTCGGAATCGCATATTGACTAATGGACCAGCGGAATCGTTACATGGTTATGATTGCCCAGGGTCTCAAGTTAGATATGGGACACCAAGTTATGACGTGGGCTAATGTGGAAATTCCACTCAATGTGGAATACGACAATACAACACAGATTAGAAGGCTGATCGCTCACAAACATGTCAAATTGCCACCAAACTCAAAAACCATATTATGGGCCTGAATGGAGTGAGATTGTGAGATCGGCGGTTTGTAAGTGGTTGAACCGGCAAGTATAAAAAACTATAACATAAGCACTGCCAAAGCTGTAGTAAAAACTAATAATAAAGGATACTTGATTGTACGAGTTCTAAATTTGTCCAACAACGAGGAGGTGATCGGAGACCGCAAAGGAATTGCAGAATGTACACCAGCCGAGGCGGTCATCAACTGTGAATTAATTAATTTCTGCTCCCTATCTGATGGTTTACTGGAGGCGCATCTAAATAAGTCGGGGCGAGAACTAGCCATTTGGTAGGAACAACAATTACTGTGGAACATCAATGGTAAAGCATGAAATTAACACAGGGAAGCGAGACCAATAAAACAGACACCCAGAAGTCTTCCACTTGCAACAAGAGATGAGGTGAAGAAACTTGTAGCTGAAATGCAGACGGATGGTGTAATCGAATCCACTTCAAGTCCGGTGGCACTAGTTAAGAAGAATGATGGGAATACCCTATTTTGCGTGGATTATAGAAAAAAGGTGAACGACGTCACCAAAAAGAACAGCTATCCACTACCAAGAATTGGTGTCACATTGGATACATTGTCAGGAACAAAGTGGTTCTCCACTCTGGACTTGCAAAGTGGTTATTGGCAAGTAGAAATCTGCGAGAAAGCCAAGGAGAAATCTGCATTCAACGTAGGGGATGGTCTGTGGCAGTTCAAAGGAATGGCATTTGGACTCTGTAACGCTCCAGCCACCTTTCACCGATTAATGGAGTGCGTGTTTGAAGGACTTCATTGGCGAACATGCTTGGTATACCTAGACGACATCATTCTCATGGGGAAAACATTCGATGAACACCTGAAGAATCTTAAAGAAGTCCTTCAACATATAACCGTGGCTGGATCGAAATTCATCCCGAAGAATTGTTCTCTGTTCCAGAAAGAAGTAAAATACTCGGAACATCGAGTGACAGCAGATGCCATTTCCACTGATGAAGACAAAATCCTGACCGCGAAGGATTGCCCACGACCGCAAAATCTACATGAATTACGCAGTTTTCTAGGACTCTGCACATACTACAGACAGTTTGTGCCAGGTTTCGCCACAGTGGCTGCAAGTCTTCACGAATTAACTACGAAAAACCGGCCGTATTATTGCAGCGAAAAACATGAAGAGTCATTCCACCACCTGAAGCAATACAATCCATTGCTTGCATACCCTGTTGCTGACGAGAAATTCGTGTTGGATACTGACGCGAGTGGTTATGGAATAGGTGGTGTGCTGTCGCAGGTCATCAATGGCAAGGAAAAAGTTATTGAGTACTACAGTCGAATACTCTCAAAACCAGAAAGAAACTACTGTGTTACGAGACGAGAGCTACTGGCAGTCATAGAGTGTGTCAAACACTTCCAAAGTATCTGCACGGCCAGTTTTTTCAGTTAAGAACCGATGATGCAGCTCTATGGTGGCTCCTGCAATTTAAGAAGCCCGAAGGAAAACTTGCTCGTTGGATCCAAAGGCTGCAGAGTTATGACTTCAGCATTGAGCATAAAAAAGGAGAAAAACACGGTAATGCAGATGTCACGTCGTGCATGCAAGCTGGAATGCAAACAGTGCTCAAAAGCTGAGGTGAAAGAAAACATCATTGACGTTCCTTTGCTTCGACTGGAATCCAACGAAAACTGGTCAACGGCAAAAAGAAGCGACCCTAAATTGGCAAAAATCATTTCTGCAGAAGAAGTTAAAAAAGCCAACACGGAATGACATCACCTCAAAGAGCCCCATGATGAAAGCATATTCGGCCCAGTGGAACAGGCTAAAATTGTGAATGGTTGCCTATACCGAAAGTGAGAATGGTAAACTAATGAAAAACCTAAATGTTGTACCATCCTCTAAGGAAAAAGTGATAATGGCGGAATTCCGTAACGGTCCGATTGGTGGACATCTAGGTATAACCAAGCCCCTAGAAAAGCTAAAACAATGCTTCTGCTGGGTGGGTTGTCAACAAGCGGTAGCCGATTGGATAGCGAATTGCACCCAATGTATGACAGCTAAGGGGCCAACGTGAAGAAGTCGGGGCTAGATGCAGCAATACAATTCTAGTGCACCCTTTGAGCGTATAGCTAGGGATGTAGTTGATCCATTTCCTGTCAGTAGCTCAGGTGGCGTCTTAGTGGTTATGGATTACTTCAGTAAATGGCCTGAATTATACGGTGTTCCAAATCAGGAAACAAAAAACATGATTAATGTGTTCGAGTAGAACTAGATATGCCGTTTTGGTGTCCCCTCGGAACTCCATTCAGACCAGGGTAGGAATTTTGAATCCACTCTCTTCAAAGAAATGATTGCGTCATACGGGATTCAAAAAATAGGAACTACACCATTGCATCCTCAGTCTGACGGCAGGATTGAAAGATTGAACCAAACTCTTGAAGAATACCTGATAAAAGTGGTCAGCGCAGATCAAAGAGATTGGGTTGAACACATACCAAAGTTCCTTTTGGCATACAGGTAAGCCGCCCATGACTCCACCTCTCGAACACCCGTAATTTTTAGAACTGAGCTGAAGCTGCAGGTACGAACAAGCTGCAAATTCCGAAGGATTCCATGTGGGTCAGGTACACAGAAAAAAATAAAAATCGATTTCAATTAAAAAATTTGTTTATTTGATTACTTTTTTAATTGATTTTGGTGTAATCACGAAAATCATAATATTAATTAAAGGTAGTTGTAAATTTGTCAAAAAAACTTGAATTAAAAAATTTTTAAATTTGATTAAAACGTTATTGAGTTTTTAAAAATTTTGATTAAGTGTGTAATCAAGTTAATTAAAAAAATTATTGATTTTTTCGCGATTTTTGATTAAATTTTGTATTGAATCAATTTAAACCATTATTGCTGTTTTCAGTATGAAACCCCCACGCCATGTAACGACGTACAGTGGCGCCATTTGAGTTTTTTCGTTGCAAAAATCATATCTTTTGAACCGAATAAGATAATTGAACAGTTTAAACAGCATATGATAGATAACTGTTTAGCCTATGAAATGAGCGTTTGGAAAGGGTGCTACGCTTTGTAGGGGCCTACTTATGGGTTATCAAAATTAAAATTTGTAGAAAAATCAATTTTATAGTAACTAAAAAAAATTACTTTTACATTTTTAGATTGTTTTTATTTTTTTCTTTAGGGTTTTATGTTTTAAATTATTACCCAACAAATTAAAAAAAATTACTTCTTTTTTAAATTTATTTCAATTTTCTGTAAAATATTCATCACAATTCGTACGAGAAGGTATATCTAAAAGACTAATCATTTCTAAACTATAATTATTTTCTAACTCTATTCGTGACTTCACATGCCGCAGGGAAGAAATAAGTGGATCGGAAGATGCTGCCAACATGTTGAAGAGGTCCTCCTTTTGCCTTACCCTTGATGCTTTGAATGTGTTCTGCAATTTATATATTTTATAAAATTTGTTAAGAGACTCCTGTGCTTCTTCAGAAAGCTCTCCAATTGGCAAACACTGGTACTCAATTATGTCTTTGCCATGTGCCAATATTTTATGGACGGTCGGGGTCAACTTCTTCTGTGGATACATTTCTGCTAAAAGAGATGCAGTTTTCGATGCATATTCTCCATATTTTGTAGAATTGACGTTTTCTTTGCAGTTTAAAACATTCAAGATCATCATTTTCAAAAAATCTCCTAGAAGTGTTTCCATCGTTTGAGTTACCGTATCCGTGCTTGGGACAGTCTACTTTTAGTCCAACTTCTTTAAAAAATCATCCTGTATTTGCTTCTTTCTGATCTTTTCCTTATCCTTTATTGATGTATTTTCATCGAAGTTTTCCTCCTCTTGTGGTAGGGTATACGCCAGTTTTAGCAAGAACTCCATACACCTTATCCTTGCGTGCAATGGTGACATTCCATATTCGTAATTCTCCTCGTTTGTAGAATCGTTTAAATTACCAAAGTTCTTCTGACTCTTTTTGCAAATCGGGCATGACAATGTTGAGGTTGTTCCTGTCAGTTCGTTTACGACTTTTCCGTCAACCATGGTCAGGTGGAACTCGTAATTGCATTCAATATATTTTCCTTCTCCAATTTGCAGCTTTGTAGGCTTAATCTTGCTTATTTGTTCTTCAATGTCCTTCACCGTGGTCCTTATGAGTTCTGCCGATTCCCTTGCAAACTGAAACATTATTGGTCGACAATAATGCACTGATGACGGACGTGGATTTTTCCAGTGTAGGGAAACATCAGATTTTAGCCGCAACGGAACAACAGATGCCATAAACATATTTCCGTCCGATATTGTAGCGTCATCGGAAGATATCCTTTGCTTATAAACGCTTTGTCCGGATGATCCATCGCTGCCCCATTTGCTGATCAATGTCAGTTTCTCAGGAAGAATTTTCACCTCATTTTCAGGAAGACTCTCCAACAACCGTTTTGCTGTATGGCCCATGAGATCCTGCAGATTGGCTTTCACAGAGACTTCCGTAAACTCCGTATGCAGTGGTCGTGAATTTATTTTGGCTTGCGTAATATGCTTGTATCCTGGTAAAACGTCAGCCCCGTGTCGCATCAAGGATGCCCGTAGTATATCATATTTTTCTTTGGAAAGTTCTAAGTCCATAAACAAGGCCAAGGCTTCTTCGGAACCATACTTTTTAATGTGTGCGTTTGTGGGCGTGGGAATGCTTTCCTTAATCCTTTTTAGTCGCAGTGGGCTTGCATCAGCAACAGATTTTGTAATCTGCGACCTCACTCTTTCACTATACTTTGTATATTTAATAGACAGCGCGTCCGATAAATGCTTCGTGGTCAAGTCATTGGTGGCCTCGGCAAGTTTCCTCTTTCTTGTGAAAATTGAACACTCCTCAATACTTTTTTTTTGCCTTCCTTTTGCTCCTCTGGTTGATGTGGTGGGTTTATCTACTGGCAATATATCCAGGATGGTGTCTTCATTAAGCCAGTCCTCGTATTTGGAGTTGAATTTCTGAATGGTTCGATTAGTTTTCACCCATTTTACCTTGATATTTGCATATATCAGATAAAAATTATTTTTTATAATTTCGCTTCTCTCAATATTTCCGTATAAGCTATCAAGTTCTTCTAAAGCAGCTTCCGTGAAAAATTTGGTGTGGTTGACTTTCTGAACAGTTCAAATAATTTTAAATTGTTCAACGCCATGTTTTCAATAACTCGCGGTTAGATGGTTGGTCAATAATAGCACAATCAGGTTTGTTGAAACCACGCTAAGTGTTTACACTTATATAGTAGCTGTGCATGACGCAAGTTTTTACCACCATGTTTTGGTCATTGGTAAATTAGGTAGAATTTTCCAGTGTGCGCTTGGGTTCTTGTGGGCGGAGTCTTTACGGGGTTGGACTGTGCGTGGTGTGGTGGAGTGCTGGCCTACCTGCCTACCTACAGGGCGGGTGACCAATCACATCGTGTACAGGTTCTAAAAATACGAATGCGTGTGGACTGGATGACAATTGTTGCGTCCATTTTATCACGTAATTTTGTTTTTCCAAGAATTGTTAGTTTTTTCCACGAATTCAGACAAAAAAGGATTTTCATGCTGGAAATGATGGCATCCCATGCTGTCCGTACAGCTAATTTTCCCAATAATTCTATCATGAGTGCCAGTTACAGAAGTTTACGCGAGTTGTTTTTATTGTTTTATAAAATGAATACACAGTTGGTCTGGGCTGACCCATTTGTTACGAATGTGACTATAGAAACATGTGTATGACGGAGGGTTAATGATTTGATTTTTCCCACTCAAGAACCATGTCTTTTTTAACTCTTTGACCTCTAGAAGCCAAAGGGGCACTTAAAGGCAGATAAAACCTTTGGAATTATGTAAAGGAATACTCAAGGAACATATTTTGAAAATATGGCAAATATAGAAAAATATTGATTTTTTTTATTTTCCGTCAAAGTTGAAAAATAGTGAAAAAACGGATAGTTTTTAAATAGTGTTTTGCCAGGAGAAACACAAAGCAAACAGTTAATTTTTTTATCATTATACATTTAATAAATACATCAATAAATACAAACAAAAAATAAGGCGATTCGTTACCTATTTTTCGTGATATTACACCTGAAATCGCAACAAATTGACTAAAAATTGTGTGTTTTTTTGAAAACCGAAAGTCGGTCAATTTTGAACGGTTATATCTTCTAAACTAAAAATGTGATATTATTAAGAGTAGCATATTTGAAATCGTTGAAAAGTTTCCTATAACATGGGTTTATTCAAAACTTCGTCGGCGCACATGAAAATTTTGATTTTTGCAACCTGTTTGCTCTATGGGCGCCACTGTGCGACGAGAAAAAAAATAAAATGTTATATTTTTAAAGCGATTTTATTCGAGGTTTCGCAGATCTATAAAAAATTTAATTTTTTATAATTTGGATTCATAATCGGAACTAATGTCCAGATTTCTTAAACTATAATTGTATATTAAACATTTAATCTTTAAGCGATTTTTATTAAATACAAAAAAATTGGTACATTCAGTTTATATGTTCCTTCCGCAGCAACAGTCACTCCATGGCTGCATTCCATCTCTTCTGCATATTCACAGCTTTGTTGGAGAAATGTATTGCTTGTATCCAATTTAGGGCAATCTTGGGCTTAAACCTAGAATAGGTCGGCAACTCGACTTCGGCTGCAAACTATCACCATTGGATAGAGCTTTTAATTTTAAGTAAAAAAATTAAATAAAAAAATCGGCGGCAACGGCTATTTTCGGAGTTTTGGGCCCCCAAAGTTCGGACATACAGGATGATACCGTGTTATGGGACCGATTTCACAACTTTTTTATGTAAAAGGAGTCGAAATAAACAAAAAAAAATAAATACATTTTTTCGATAACTGTCTTAGTTATCGATATATCGGATGATTAATTTTTAAAAATATCGTTTTTTTCAATTTCAACATTTCACAGAAAAAAAATTTAAGTCTTAATAAAAATCAAAAATTAAGCCGAAAAAATTAAATAAATTTTTCTATAACTATCTTAGTTACCGAGATCGCAACAAAAAAAATCAAAATTACTCCTTTTACAAATCGGTCCCACAAGACGGCACCGCACTCGTAATACCATCCCGTATGCCCGAACTTTGGGGGCCCGTAACTCCCAAAATAGGGGTCCCCCCGATTGTTTTATTTTACTTTTTTTACTTAAAATAATGTTCCCTACACCGAAAAAAAAAAATTGGACGATCCGATCTATACTAGGTATGTTCCCAATTAAACAATTGTATGTTTCATAAGGCTGCAAATTGTGTATTTTCAAGTGCATATAAAATATTTGGGGACAACCACATATTTCATTGCAAACAAAACCCTCAACGCAAGCACTCATTTCCAATAAAACTTATTCAAAAACACTTGCCAATTAAACACAATTACAAAAATCGCAGTTTTAATCCCGAAACAATACAATTTAACACTATTACTCTTTAAGTTCACAAAATAAAATCTTTCAATCAATAATAAACGAATTACAAATAACAACTGTGTTGTATATCAAAGACTAGAGCCGTACGAAAAGTGACGACGACTGCTGGTGACTCAGCCGCCACACATATTGCCTCCCAACGGCGCTGTAAAATTCAATTTTCTGTAAAATACTTTATCACAACAATTTTTGTTATTAATATTTTGCTATTATTATATTAATTTAGAAAGATTCACAGCAAAAATTCGATAATGCACTCAAAAATTAAACATTTTTAGCGCCGTGGATTTGCGCCTTGCCAACTCCAAATTCTGTTCTAAACTCAAAAAATAAATTGTAAATATGATTAAAAATTTAATTGATTCAATTAATTTTTAATTGAATTTTTTGAATAAATTCAATTATATTTTTAATTGAAATTTACAGGCCAATACTTTTTTCTGTGTAGTTTTATTGTTCAACCCACAGCGCAAGAAAGGTTTATCTCCAAAACTGCCGACTCACTGGGAAGTCCCATTAAGGTTGCCAAACGTATAAATGACGTGGTTTGGAGAATCCAGAAAAGCCAAAGTCCAAGAAGTAAACTAAAGGTCGTGCGTTTGGAAAGACTAACCCTGTATTGAAAACGACGCGGGGTTGAGCCTGAATAAAAGCTTTTACTTACTCTTATGGCCAGTTTTTAAGTGGGTAGTTAACTATCGGAGTACTTAATCTTAATTATAGGTTAACTTTGCATTTTGTTTTTCAGTGGTGAGTTAATGTAAGTCGCCATATTGTCAACTAATATGGCAACCTTTGTATTCTTATTGGAAAAAACCGTGTGTTTTGGGATAAATACCAAAACAACAAAGGGGAACAAACAAAATGGAATTATGTAAAATAAGAAATCAATGCATAAAATCGAAGTCATTTTAACAAAAATGTGTAAAAAACTATATAGGAGCAACAATTTAACGATCTAGATTCAACGTATGTGTACAAATACGCATATCTGAAACATGTATTATTTTATACAATCTTCATTTCTCACTTTGAGTCAGTCATTTTATTGTCAAAATAATATGGTTCTGACTATAAGTTAACCAACCAACATTGGGTGGTTAAATCATAGTTAAACAATGACTAAAAGACACAATTCGATGTTTAACCACAATTTAACTAAGAAACGAAGATCACCACAGACTGAAAACTGGCCATTAATGACCAAACTAACATTATGCAAAATAACAGTACGATTAAAAGTATAGTCTTAACACACCAGTTGACATCTGGAAACAGGGTGACGAGAAACATAACTCGTGGAAATAGATGAGGTTTATGGCATTATGAGCCAGTTTGTGATTAACCGCCATATCCTTCTGGCCAATAATAACAAAGCATCATAAACTGCTATTGTAAAAAATAGTTCATCAAAATCATTATCTCGGCAAAATATTCCACACAAAACCAAACTATTCAAAGGTTAATCCGATTAGGTTTAGTCAATATTTGTCTTGAAAACTACAAGTTACGTCAAACTAGAGATTTTGAAGATCGCAACCAGTGTTGTCAATTTATTGTATTTGACACTAACTATTGTACGATTTGCGCAAAATTTGTTTATTACCTGAATGATAAAATCACCAGGTTAATGATATTTCAATCCGTGTATTGTGATTTTAGAACTTCGCGATCATATGGTAATATTACTGTATTCCAGTTGAAATATCCCACTTGATAGGTCAGGCAAACATCAAACAGTAATATTGATAGCTCTAGCGATAATTTTTGTATAGTGCAATATTTCTGTTTAAAATGATAAGTGAAGAGAAAAATGTTGAACTGAATGTTTACACGTTAAGATACTATTTTAAACGATATAAGTCAAATGTTTCTGAGTTATTACACTCGAGAACATTGGTCGAACAAATCCAAAATTTTACGTTTTTGAATTTTATGACCGATTTTGTTAGTTTTATTTAATGTATGAGAAGTTCATACTAAAAGCTTACAAGGTCAGGAGCATTTTTCTAATGTGACAAATAGTTGTTTTTTGCTGAAATAATAGACAATTCAGTTAAGCACACTCACCGGCATGACTAGTTTCGAACTCCGTGACAAGTTCATAATCAGAAGCCTAACCACTGTGCCTGAATTGATACCGTCGGTAGATCATCAATCGTTTATACAAAAACTCAATTCTGCAATTTACATGTGCGAATTAGTATCGAGAAAAGCTCCCTTAGTATCAACACACACTGAAAGGCCTATAATTCCAACACAAGAACAGACAGCTTTTTTCCACCATGTTCTTTTGGAACGAAGTTCCTTATCGCACGTTGCGGGATGGGGGCTAAATGAAAAAAATTAAACAACTTTTTTAACAACTATATTACAACCCAGGATTATCAACTATATTGGGTACTTTTGCTTTGGTTTGTGTCTAGACTAACATATGGTAGGAAATTTCTTGTTTAATGGGAACTTTTCTAGGTGGAGCATTGTAACCAATATTTAGTAAATATTCAGAGCTGTCATAGAAACCAATGTTGTCACTATTGGTTTTGAAAACGACAAGAACAAATGGTTTGGTGTCATGAAAACCAATGTTATCGGTTTTATATTCGAACTAGAATTTATGCCGGTTTGAAATTGATTGGAATTGGGCTGCATTTGAGATAACGCAGAAGAAGGAAGTACTAATCGTGAATTGTCAGGCCGAGATTAAAAATAAATAAATAAATGGTTTCCCATTACATCCCATGAAGGAATTAGGGAGAATTTCTCACAACCAGTGGAGCTGTGCGCTTTATAGTTTTATACTCACTGATTGGGACCTACAGTTTTACACCGGTTCCGAACGGTATTTTGAGAAGCTTTTTCATGGCTAAGTACTCGATAGTGTCGCCGTCACTAAGCGTGGTGACCGTCGTCGAAAGAAATTTTAAGGTGGTCGGAGCAGGAATCGAACCCAGGATCTCCTGTACAAGAGGCGCGCACACTAACCATTGCACCACCGACGGTCGCAATTCGTAAAATGTCCAGAATGTGGGATCTAGCAACATAATACGCATCTGAGCAAACATTGAAATTTACTCTAGCATTTTCTTTGAAGTCTGTAGAGATGTGGGGCTCTGGAGATAGCATGACACATTCATAAGATGTTTGCATTCTCTTCCATCTATTTTCCAGATCATCCAGTTTGACCTCTAAGATGGAATCAGTTTGTTCGTGGATGTCTAATTTTCCGAAATTAGAGCAAAACATTGTTAAATGATCGCAATCAAATAAAATTTTTTCCAACGTTGTCGGAGCATGGGTACTTTCGCTGCCCGTACTGGTGGAAGACGACTCACTGGTCATTTTTAATTTGAACGTTTTGTACAACTTGAAAGATTTGAAATTTGAATTTCAGTTTGCTTAGAGGTTAACAAAATTCACTGAGAAATTTTAATTTCACTGCTGATGCGAAACACGGGATTCTCGAAGTGCGTTGAAATACTTTGTTCGACAACTGTGAAAATATTCGCTGATTCAGGATGTTCCACTGAATCCGCTATGCCCAATAAAAAGTAAATTTAGAAAAGCCAAAGTGAAAAAAATTTAAAAAAATAAAATTTTCTTAAATAAGTGCTGTTTCTTAAAAATACCTTATCTTAAAGAAGTACCTTTGCTTAAAAAAAGTAAATTTTCTTACAAAAAGTAACTTTTCGAAAAAAAAGTAATTTTTTTTAAATAAGTACCTGTTCTTAAAAAAGTAAGTTTACTTACAACAAATTACCATTTCCTAAAAAACTGCCAGTCTTTAAAGAGTACCTTTCTTGTGAAACAAAATACGTTTTGGTGAGATAAGTACCTACTTTTAAAAATGTACCTATACTTCAAAAAGGACCAATTCTAAAAAAAATCCCATTTCTTAAAAAAAAAACATTTCTTCAAAGAAATGACCTCTTAAAATAAGCAAATTTTCTTAAAAAAATAACCTTTTCCTAAAAAGAGTACCACTCATTTAAAAATACTTCTTTGCGTTAAAAAATTCGTACTCCTAAGGATTTTTCCTACAAAAAGTACTTCATGTTAAAATTGGTACATTTTCTTAAAAAAAACAGTAGCTTTTAATAAAAGAAGTACCTCTCTTTAAAAAATTACCTTTTCGGGAAAATATAATATAAGTACACATTCTTACAAAAATTACCTAAAAATATAATTTTTTCTTTTAAAAAATACATTCTATAAAAAAATTTTCTTAAATATTTATTTAAATTATTGTATTTTTCAACGGGCGCCTTAGGCGTGTTGGAACTAACTAGTACTGTATATATAGCGAAAGGAAGTTCGTTCCAACCGGGTGTCCCCTGACACCTCATGTAATTTTTTTCCTCATGCGCACTCGCATTGTTGTAGTACTTTGAGGTGAGTTTTAATCTATATCACACAGTTGTATTTTTCCGTGGTATACCTTTTTACTCTAAATGATCTTCCTCTTTGGCACAGGCAGAGGTGACACTCTGTCGAAACGGCTCGTGGTTAAGGTACCGTTCGTCTCCGCCTCCTTAAAACCTGGCAAGTCTTGTAGTACGTTCGAAATCCGTCACCGTTAAGTTGGTGGTAATGGTGAGGTTGAGGTGACTCCCTCTTTGGTTCGGCCTGGCTCCAAACACTCTGTCCCATAAGGCGGAGTGTCAACCCTCGCGTGGAACTCCCTGCTTCATAGACAACCACGGGGCCCTTCTTCATGAACACATTGCATTACGGACGTAGATAGCGGCTACAAGTTGAGGCCCAAATCAATCATGAACGATAACATTAAAAAGTCTTCGGCCACAGGAAAACCTGTGACTTCCCCCCGGGCCTACGGGCTCTTCCTCGAGCACTATTGCTCGTAAGTCTTCTGCGGTCACACGCCTCTGCAACTGCGAATAACGAGGCCGGTGGTCAACCCTCCCCAACTACGGGGAAAACTAAAAATCTCTGCCCCTCAAGGAAGCGGAGAGCTGATCTTCGACTGGCCACTAGATTGGTTAGTCAACTCTCTGCACGACCAGTCGCTGCACTCACTCCTGCACAGGTAAACAGCTTGGAGTGGTCTAAGGGCGTCTGTGAGGGCTCCATGTCTGTAGGGACATAGCCTCCACTGGCTGTTAATAAACGACAGCGTTCAGTGGAGGTGGATAGTAAACCTGGTCCCTCATCTAAGAGGCACAAAGCCACCCAGTGCTCGGAAAAAAATTGGCGCCTAATCATTGGCGTCTTGGATGAAGGTTCCCAGGATGGACGTATCCCCAAGGATAAATGGCGCCTTGTAGAAGAAGCCCTTCTTATGGTGTTCATGGACATCGCAAACGACAACCCTGGTCCTGTTCCAATCTGCGAAGACGCGGGGTGGTTCCAGGGTAGTATTAAACTGATCGGCTGCTCTGATGAACGAGCAGCGCGTTTGCATAAGTCCGCCATGAGTCGAGTAGGTGAGGTTTCTCCGGGGGCCAAACTCAAATCCGTGGATAGGAAGGATATACCTTCTAGACTAGGGTTTGGGTCCCGTCAAACTCACCTACTGACCCACAGGAGATCCTAAAGGTCATCTTCCACTGCAATCCCTCCATTCCTGCAAATGATTGGAAGGTGGTCAAGGTTGAGGATCCTGTAGGAACCTCCCGGCAGGTAGTTTTGGTCCTGAACCAGGATTACCTAAAACCCCTTGAGGAGTCCAAAGGCCAAATTCGGTTTGGGTTCATGAGTGTACCCCTCATGGTATACAAAGTGGAGTTGAAGATCCTCTAGACGATGAAAGTCATCCAGATAAATCTTCATCGCAGTAAGGCAGCATCTGCCAACCTCATTCTCCATCTTGCGAAGGGTGAAGCCGATGTGGCCCTGATATAAGAACGATGGACTGTCAATGATCGTATATGTGGTATCAGGTGCAATGGATACAGGAGCTTCGTCCTATTAACCCCAGGTAGATCTTGCATACTCATTATAAACAAATTTAATGCTCTTTTATTGCAGAATTTTAGTGATAGCGATACAACCGCCATCAGCATCTCGCTGGAAAACGGCCAGCGGGACATCTGGCTAGTTTCATCGTACATGGCGCATCATCCTGAATCAATATCGAAGGCAAAAAGGCGGAATTGTAGCATCATTATAGGTGCCGACGCCAACGCGCATAACACAATATGGGCGAGTACCGGCACCAATGATCGAGGTGAGTCTTTTTAATTTCATTATTAGCGAAATCTTGTCTATATGTAACAAAGGCGAGGAACCGACCTTCATAACTTCGGTTAGGAGGGAAGTACTAGACCTAACTTTGCTACGACTATATAACTGTATCCGATTGGAGAGTACTTCTGACCGCTCAATTTCTGATCATAGATATCTACAGTTCCATATAAATATCGAACCTCTGAAAAAGGCAGTTTTTAAAAATTATATGTAAACGGACTGGAACGCCCATCGTGGGCGCCTAAGAAAACTCTTAGGTTACCATCCGAATATTCCGACTAATGTGCCTGAGCTAGAAGAACTAGTTGTCAAATTTACTGATGCGTTCCGGAACGCGCTCAATGAGACCTGTAAGACCAGTGGTTATTATGCTGCCAAGGGTAACAAAGAACCTCATTGGTGGAACGCTGAGCTTCAGGATCTAAGATCGTCCATTAGGCGGCTTTTCAACAAGGCCAAAAACAGCTGCGACCAAAGGGATTGGGACGTTTACAAGATTAGTCTTAATCTATATAAAGGTGAAATCAAGAAGGCCAAACGGAAATCCTGGCGAAACTTTTGTGAATCCATTGAGGGAACCAACCAGACTGCACGCTTAAGATGAGTGCTCGCTAAAAACCCACCGTGTGCGGGGTTCTTAATGAAAGACGATGGAACATGGACGTATTCGTCTGAAGAGTCTCTTGTGATTCTCCTGGATACCCACTTTCCCAACGATGACAGGAATGCTGGTCATCAGCCAGAAGAGCTAGGCGGAAACTTACCTAGCTTAGAAAAAGTTCGCTCAATAGTGAGCAGAAATAATCTGATATGGGCCATTATATGCTTTAAGCCCTCTAAATCAGCCGGTCGTGACGGGATAATTCCAGCGCAACTACAGGAGGCACTTTACCTATCTTGTACCTATACCTATCTTGCCTTACGCTGAGAGTCATTCCTAACATTTAGAAGCAAACCAAAGTGGTTTTCGTCCCGAAAGCGGGCAAATGCTCTCATGTCAAACCAAAGGACTTTAGAACAAACAGTCTATCATCCTTTGTTCTTAAGACATTTGAAAGGTTACTGGACATTCACGTTCGAAGTAATCTTCCACAGAATCTACTACCGAGTTCTCAGCATGCCTATATCAAGGGCAGGTCAACTGAGACGGCTCTCCACTGTATAGTCAGCATAATAGAAAACTCTCTTGAGAATAAGGTCTTCGCTCTAGGGACCTTCCTGCATATCGAGGGAGCCTTCAATAACATTCAATCTTCGGCGATTCTTAGGTCATTACAGAATCTAGGAGTCGGCATCTTAGTGACACGCCTAATTGGGAAGATTCTGGTGGATAGATCCATCAAAGCTGAATGGGGTGGTGTTACAATTGCAATTGTCTCCACTATAATGGTTAACTTCTGTCAATGAACTGCTTCTTGGTCTTTGCCTATCAATGCCAATGAACTGCTTCTTGGTCTTTGCCTATGCCGATGATATTACTATCATCTGTACGGGTAGAAACCTCAATTTACTTAGCATTCATACAACCAGGCTACTTAGTCTAATTTCGAACTGGACCGCTATCAACGGACTATCACTTAACCCACTTAAAACCGAGATTATCCTGTTCTCTCGGATTTGAACTGCCGTCAGTTAATGGGCTGCAATTACAGTTGACGGAAAAGGTCAAGTATCTGGGAAGCAACTAATGAATTATAAATTTAGCTTTAGTTTCCATACGGATGAGCAGTTGGTTCAATATCAATATTCGCCTCATAAAGTCATTGAAATGTCAGGTGTATATATAAAAATATGTCGACGATAATTTTTACAAATTGCACAATCACAATTTTTCAGGATAGAACAACAACATTTCTGTAGTTAATAAGTAATATCTAATCTGCTTTCGACAATGTTGTTGTTGGTTTCTTCTTAATTCCTGTTACTCGCGCAGATGTAGCAGATAACACCTTTTACAATTCAAATTTGATAAATTTGTTTGTTTCAAATAAGCAAATATCCCATTTTGTACAAAAATACAATATCCCTTATTGTATAAGTATACTATTGAATGATTTTTATTTAAAATTAATGTTTTTTAGTCAAGTTAATGGGTTTTTGCAAATTTTTATTATAAATGCAAAATATTATTCTAAAGAAATGTAATAACAATATTAAAATGTAATACGGGCAATAATGTTAAAATATTGTAGAATTAATAAAATTCGGAAGTAATAGGTATATAGAATTAACATAAATTACAATCATTTTACGATTAGTCATCCTTCGCCAGTTTTAAGTTATAAAAATAATGATATTCTTGCGGAACAACAAACTTCAATGCTTGCAAATGTTTCCATTTGCTTGGCTGGATAGAGCGTGGACCAGATAGTAAGGATTTTGGTTCGTTATAACTTTCGTATGTTTTGATTGTGGTAGGAAGATTAATGAATTCTTGGTCGAAATTCTGATTATATTTAATGTCGCCATTTGGAAGATATATAAGAGATTTTATGTTATATGGTTGGATCATTTCTATCTCGACTAGGTCTAAGTTATAGACGAAGGCCCAATTTTTGACTCTTTATTTAAGTTGGTAAACAGTTGATTTTGCTTTATGTTTGATCTGACTTTAAATACGGAAATAGTTTTTTTGTGCTTTGTTAAATAATCTTACTACTATGTGGCAACAGTAACAAATACTATGAAAAATAACCGGTATTCATACATTTTGTCGCCTAATCGTTACAATGCATCAAACTGACGCTATTTGCAAAACAAAGGTGAAGTGATAAAATACAAAATATTTAATGAAATTGGAGAATATTTGAGCAGAAATAAAGTTCTAACTGTACTACTAGTTAAATGATACATTTTTATTGTTATTTCAACTTGGATGGTGATTCTAATTGTTCACGTTAACAATTAAAGAAGATTTGTGTTTGTTCTTCTTGTTGTTTTCTGTAAAAATCATGTGGTCACTTGATCAAAACTTAAATACCCAATTTTGGCTGTTTAAACAGCAATTAACTATAAACCTAAAAAGTGAATTCAGAGTTTAAATGATGTTTGATCGTTGATCAAAGATGATTGACCAGTCGAAAATTAGGGCTAAGAATAAATTATCCATCGCTATAGTTTGTAAAGAATCCATAGTTTAGATATAGAGCATCAAAGGGTATATTTATTATTTTATTACCTACTTGGAGGTCTTCCTGGCTTTCTTGATTGTTCGTACATAGTCGTTTGGCATGCATATTGTCTGCTGTTTTAACTTCACCTCCATCTTAGCGTGTGCACTGTCGCTCTACACTTGAGTGTGCCCCTTCTCTAAGTACTTCCGTTCAATTATTTTACTATATTCAATAGCAAAAATTGTGAATGCCTTTGATAAATAGTGGTGGTAAGGTGTCTGATATACAATGGGTTTTTAAGTATAATAAAATAAACACACATGCGGACTGATCTCCATTAGTTTCGTTTCACCATTAATTTGTACATTGGCGGCTTGTGAGATTATAAATTGTGAAGTTGTGTACTTGGATACGCTGTTTATAATAAATATCGGATGCGTTTATATCGGGATAAAGTTTTCCAGACCGTAAACATGTAACATCGTCATTCTTGTGCTGCGAGTTTTTCCCGTTGCTTTTCTAATTTAGTCATTTTTTATAAATATCCACTGCAACTTGTTTGGCTTTGAATCCAACAACCGGTCAGATTCATCTTTACGAGGCATATAGATAAGAAGAGCCAAATGTTGTTCTGCAAAAATAATTTTAAACGTCGAAATTGACACCGGACAAACTTGATTCTCCAAACATTTAGGTTCATAATCTTTATAAATATCGGCTTTAGCTTTGAATGTTGTTGCGATATATTCCTAATAATGTTTAATACTGAGCGACAACAATGACTTTCCATTTTATCTAGTTTTTCGAAATCTTGTCCTAAGTATGTTTTACAACCAGCCTTTTTAGAATCAAATGTGTGCCGTTCGTTTTTGACATGACGCAAAGAAACTGGCTTGTCATTGACCAACCAACGTCTTAGTATTCCTCTTATTTCATGTCGCTTAACCGGGGTTTTTGGTTTTTACACAACTGATATAAAAACGCAAAATTACAAACCTAAGCCTTTTTCATAGCTCACTATGGTTACTGAGTGATTTCGAACTGGACCGCCAGGAACGGACTATCGCTTAACCCACTTAAAACCGAGCTTATCTTGTTCTCTCGGAAATATCAAATACCCTCATTTGAACTGCGGTCAATTAATGGAGTGCAATTACAGTTGACGGAAAAGGTCAAGTATCTGGGAATAATTCTCGACAGAAAAATGTCTTGGAAACCGAATGTGGAGGAGAGGGTGAAAAAGGCGTCTGTTGCTCTTTACTGCTTTAAAGGGGCGATAGGAAAGCGCTGGGGACTGTCTCCTAAGATCACCATGTGGATTTATATGGCAATAGTCAGACCAATACTTCTCTATGGCATCGTACTTTGGTGGAGGTCCCTCCAAAATAAATATATTTTCAATTTCTTGATGAAAATTCAAAGATCAGCACTGATTAGCGTTAGGGGGCAATGGGCACAACGTCAGGTACTGCACTTAGTGCTATCCTGATATCATGGCCGAATCGGCAGCCGCTACATCCATGAAGAGAATCAGGGATTGTGGCATTTTGATATCGGGGCATTCCGGACACGCTGAATTACTACACCGGATCAACTATATTCCCGTAAAAACGGACTACTGTACCCCCTACCTTATACCAGCGACAAATCTAAGCACTTCTATTCCGAACAGGAATACCTGGGAAAAGTCCCTGGAAGGGGATACCAGTAGTATCAGATTTTTCACGGATGGATCAAAGTTGGACGAGCAAGTAGGATATGGGGTCCATTCACCGGACCTAAATGTAAATATCTCCTTCAAGCTGCCTGATCACTGTATTGTATTTCAGGCGGAAGTTACCGCCATACTGAAGGTTGCTGAACTACTGAAAAGTAGTGTCACAACTCTCCGGAGAATATGTATCTACACGGACAGCCAGGCTGCCATAAAATCCTTGGAAGCCATGTTTGCTACGTCCCTGACGGTGAAAGAATGCCACACATCACTTAGGGTGATGGCAGAGTATTTTGACATCAGGCTCATCTGGGTACCGGGACACGGCGACATTCCAGGCAATTGCATAGCGGTTGCGTTAGCTGGACAGGGCACTACGGCACAGGTTCTTCCGGCAAAATAAGGTGTTAGTATGCCAGTCTCTACCTGCCGTTTGCAGATCAGGCAGTGGGCCGATAATATGTTCAAGGACAAGTGGAGACTTATTTCAACTTGCAAACAAGCCAGTGTCCTCTGGCCACAGGTGGACAGGAAGAGGACTAGGCAACTACTTAACTTGCGAAGATGCAGGTTATCCCCAATGTTAGGAACACTTACGGGACATTGTCTTGTAGGAAAACACGCCCTAAGATTGGGACATAGAAACTCCACTCTCTGTAGATGCTGAATAGAAGAGGACGAGGAAACGACGAAATACCTGCTGTTGGATTGCCCTACTGTGGCAGGACTGAGAAGTTGGATATTCGGAACACATTTAGTTACCACCGTAGCCCTACAGGATATTCCTGTAGGGCTTATAGACAAATTCATTGAAAGGGCAAATTGGCTAGACGACTAGTCCATAGTTGCTATAGAGGAAAGTGCAAGTATCACAATGGGCTTCTTTAGCCTAAGTGTGCTAGACAGCGTGCAGTCATGAAGGCTTTTCAACCAACCAACCAACCATGGTTACTGACCCCATCAGACAGACACAAAAGACTTTGCCACGAATTATTTCACCGATAATTTGCTGAAATAAGTTACCCCGTGGCAATAGAGGTCATGTCTCTCAACTCCGACCTATATGTAAGTTCCGGAACTAACTTGATGTATTCACAGATAATGATTTTGACTAATTTGGTAAGTCAAATATGTATGAGAACAGATAGGTTGAATAAACTACATAATAATTTAACTTTGGAATTTGAAGCCCCCGTTATATCAAAGCAGATGACCAATCTGACCTTTATTAAGTGACAGATTATTAGTTAAAACATATGTATACGTTTACGAAATGGGTCACTTTACTCTTGAAAAAATTTGGGAAATATTAAAAACTTTAATCCAAAGTTCTGAGTTTTGAAATCAAACTAAATCTACGACATAAATTCGATAGTAATCGAGTTTCTTCAGCGCAATTGGTGGATCAATTTGTGAAATGAGTTCGTCCCTCAATGGTATGACTGGTCAAAATACTCTAACTCTTGGACGTGCTCGCCCAGTGGAAAATATTGCGGTTGTAACTGAAAGTGCACGAACAGTCGTCAACCTCAACTCGCCAACGTCGCCAGAAATAACAATTTCTCGCAATTCTATTCGCAGAATTTTGAGCGTTTTTACGGAAAAATCACATATTCCGATAAAGCTCATTTTCACCTCGGGGGCTACGTTAACAAACCAAATTGATGCATTTGCGTCTCGAAAAATTCTATCGTCGTCAAGCACTTCGAGTGACTGTTGGGTGCGGTTTTTTGGCATGGCGGCTTCATAGGCCAATTTTTCTTCAAAAATGAGCAAGTAGCCACCGTAACCGTCAATGGGGATTTTTGTTCCCAAAAGTAGGACAGCGGTACGTGTCACACAGCCAATGTTACAATCGATATTTTGTGCATCTGTTAGAAAATCGTTCAATCCAAAACTTGGTAGTTCATTCGCCGCCTCGCAGCTACGATATGAACCACTTACACTATTATCTCGGGCACGCTGTGAAATATAAGGAAACAATCCCGAGTCCTTTGAAGCCTTAAATCAGGAAATAGAGGCAAAATTAATCGAAAATATACTGGAAATTTCAATAGATAGAATGAGGTACGTCATGGAAGCCATTTGAAAGATATTGTGTTCATTCATAAATATCAAGAAAATGTTTATTAGTATGTTTTTAAAGCGAAATTGAGTTCCAAATTTTACATGGCTCACCTTTCAGTTTCTCATCACATCCCATGATGTCATAGGCTTACACATTCTGATTGGGACGAGCAGTTTTACACTGGTTCCGAACAGTATTTTGACAAGCATTTTCATGGCCATGTACTCGATAGTCGACATTGAAAGAGGCGAATTAAAAATTTCCATTTTGTTTCCATTTTGTCATAAAACCTGAAACAGGATTCTACACCTCGGTTAAACCGAAAACCGGTTTCCTCAAAATCGGCATATTCGAAGAACCCGAAAACCGAAATTTTTGGAAAACCGATTTTGACTGGCTTAGCTTCCCAATACATGCTCCAAAATATTTTGGAAATATTGTTTCTGTTTTCTTCATAAAATTTTTGGCAGCACATTACCTGCCTTTTTATACATATTGTTGATAATCACATTGGTTCAATTTCTCTTTCCGCTTTTGGTACATTTTGTTTAACAACTTTATCAACCGTGGAAAATTCCAAATATTGTTGACCCTTCATCCGCTTTGTCTTATTTTCCTTTCGAATTTCTTCAACATAATAGGCTCATTTTTTTACGGCAAGCGACAACGTTGTGGTTGATTTGTTCATTGTTAGAATTATAATTTTCACGAGTTTTAAACAACAAAACTATTATGAGATCGCGTCCAACATCTCCTCTGTCGGATGAAACATAATCAATTCCAATACGTTTTAGGGAATTCCAATTAACGGCTTTATGCTGTTCACATTTTGAATATTTATTTATTTATTTCAATCATAACAAATTTTCTTATATAATCTTATATAATTTCTTATATAATCAGAGGATGCATCTCTGGAATTTCGTTAATTTTCAGTTCCGGGTAATCCCGGGCAATATACAAAAAAATATAATGGAATATTTTAGCAAAAAAGAATCCAGCAATTCCTTCTTGCACTTGGGTATTGTATATGTTTGTCATTTTTGTATTTTCGTAAAATATTAGTATCAGTTCACTGAAAATTATCCGTAGGGATTCAACATTTTCGTTAAATGGTCTACAGTGCTGGAATAAAAAGTTTCACCTTCCCCACGACTATATCGTTGCTGCAATAGAGCATGTGTCCATGTGTTACTGCAACTTATTAGTAATAAAAGCCACGATACTGATTTGTTTCAAATAAGAGCAACTATATTTTTACACAAATTTTAACTTCCTCTTTTAGCAACAACACTTAAACACATAACCGTCAAATTGCCCGAAACGACGTACATATATTGTATGCCATTTATCAAAATAAAAATAATATATTTTAGATTTTCCAGGCCATAGCAAATTGGAAAATAAATATTTGTACCTCATTCACAAGTGGATGACTAAATTGCCAAACTAGCTTCTATTAATATTCGTCATAGTAATGAAATATTTTCGTAGCAGTAACTTGCGAAATCATTAATTTTTGATCTATACCCAAATTTTACAAAAAATATAAAGTTGTATTTTGCCCAACTGAGAAAGAGTTTCAAACAATTTCCAAATCTGGCGTAGAAGGCTAAGACGCTGATGAGAAGAGTCACAAACTTCGGAATGATAGTTTGCCAACAAGAGTTCAAATCCTGGTTCCGCCTAGTTAAATTTTTTCTAATAGCAGAAAACAACAGATCTGTATAGCTCAAAAAAAAATCGGCAGATATTCTTCAAAAAAATAATTTCACATCGAATCATATATAAAAAAATTCAAAATCTTTTCGATCCACTGTAAAAAGTCAAATTTTTTACAAAAGTTCACTCTTTAGTTACACCCAAATTATTTCCATTGGATATCTAGAACTTAAGAATTTACCATTTTGAATCGGGTTTTTCAATAAAAGCGCTACATAAGGTTTTTTAAATAAGACAAAACCGGTTTTAGATACCAATGAAATTCTTTATTCCTGTGAAAGTACGTTCGATGCCATTATGTATGGAACTCGATTTCTTTTGCATGGCAACCACGGGCACGCTTGCAGAAGTCCAGACGCTGAACCCAATTTTCGACGGTTTTCAAGCATAAATCGGCCGATACTGCTGCAATTTCACGTTCGATATTCGTACGAAGTTCATCAATCGTCGCTGGCTTGTTGGCATAGACCATAGACTTGACGTAGCCCCACAGGAAATAATCTAACGGTGTCAAATCGCACGACAGAGGCGGCCAATCGACTCGGCCATTTCGTGAGATAACACGTTCACCAAACTTGGTTTCCAATAAATTGATTGTGGCATTCGCTGTGTGGCTTGTGGCGCCGTCCTGTTGGAACCACATGTCCTCCAAGTCCATATTATGCAATTGGGGCCAAAAATATTCGGTTATCATTGAACGGTAGCGATTCGCATTCACAGTAATGTGCCGGTCTTGATCATCACGGAAGAAGTACGGCCCAATGACGCCGCCGGCCCATAAACCGCACCAAACCGTAATTTTTTCGGGATGCAATGATGACTCATGGATTACGTGTGGATTGCTGTCTAACCAATAACGCAAATTTTGCTTATTGACGAAGCCATTCAGCCAGATATGAGCCTCATTGCTGATTGTTGATGCCTCTTAAAGTTGAGGCCCCTGACTCCAAATTTCGGTAGTAAATTTTAACAATTTCGAGTCGTTGTTGGCTCGTATATCTTTCCATGATGAAATGGCAAACCTTACTGAAGAGAAATGTCAAAAGAGCGGGAAAAAATATGGCGTTGTTTGCTGTCCCTATCGATTCACTTTTGTAGCGTCTCTGTTGAAAAACCCTTTATTTTTTTATCTATTTGTAATGCTCATGCATTTCTCTTATGATTCATACTACTATCATTAATACCGAATTTCAATCTACCCTGTACATAACCAGTATTTGTAAACTTATCTAAACTTAGCACCACTTTATCTTAAGTATCGCCATATTGCACTAAGACAGAGTTTTCGTACAATCTAAAATTCGTCAATTCGGTATCTTTTCTCTTATCAGCGCAAGAAGTTAAGTCGCAAGCCGCTGCCGAAATATTTCTCAATATAGATTACATGTCAGTCTGCAGTGAAGCGAAACAAGCAAATCTCTTTTATTCCTTGGAATCTGAAAGGGACTTTACCTGAATTAACTTGCAGAGATTTCGAACCTCATCAAATCTTGAATACGATTAAAGATTATAAACCCGCCTATATTCTTTAACATTGGTCGTTCGAACCTACGTTGAACTTTCAGTGTTTTTATACCAGGCAACATCTCTATTATCTACATGTTCCGTAGAACTACAAAGGAAATTAATAAACTTAATGTGTTTGACGAGTGTTGCATAACTCCGTGATTATTTTGACTTTCTGGCATAGGCAAAGAAACAACGTCGTTACATAGCTCTATTCGCTGTTACTATAGTCCCTTTATCCCGAATGACTAATCGTGTTTCAATTTCATAGAGAGACTTTTTAACATCAAATTCGTGGATTGACAGTACCGCAATTTCTTCTGTTTATGGCCAGTTTTTAAGTGGGTAGTTAACTATCGGATTACTTAATCTTAATTCTAAGTTAATTAGAGGTTAACTTTGCATTTTGTTTTTCAGTGGTGAGTTAATGTAAGTCGCCATATTGTCAACTAATATGGCAACCCTCGTATTCTTATTGGAAAAACCGTGTATTTTGGGATAAATACCAAAACAACAAAGGGGAACAAACAAAATGGAATTATTTAAAATAAGAAAAGATGCATAAAATCGAAGTCATTTTAGCAAAAATGTGTAAAAAACTATATAGACGCAACAATTTAACGATCTAGACTCAACGTATGTGTACAAATACGCAAATCTGAAACACGTATTTTATACAATCTTCATTTCTCACTTTCACAGTCAGTAATTTGATTGTCAAAATAATATGGTTCTGACTATAAGTTAACCAACCAACATTGGGTGGTTAAATCATAGTTAAACAATGACTAAAAAACACAATTCGATGTTTAACCACAATTTCACTAATAGCTTATTCACATTTACCGCGTTTCAGCTGAAACGCCGGCGTTTCGCTCTCTTGAAATCATTTTGAAACCATGGTGTTCACATTATGCTTTTTGAAACTACTGTGGTTTCATGTGACATTTCTCATTTCTGTTTTGTGTTTTCTGTATTGAGTGTAAACAAAACAAACGCATATTTGTGAATAAAGATAAAATAATATCAAAAAATTAATTTGTACAACATTAGAGTTTATATCATAGCAGCGAATGCATTTAAAGAAATAAATGATTATTATTCGCGGAGCTGTAGAATCTTGTCTTCCCACATTTCCACCAGCATTTCCTCAGTCGTGTCCGTCCATGGGGTTCTTTTTTGTACTTGTGTTTTGGATTCCTTGAATTACAAATCACAATAATAATGGAAACTCAATATACAATTAATAATACTCACATTATATTCGGCGTTGACTCCATTTTCCTGCGCTGTAATTATTAAAAAATAAAAATTTTAATTTATAGTCATAAATCCCATTGCAATGAGTACTTACCACCACAAAGCAAACTAGAAATGTAAACAAACAGATGTTTTTTCCCTCATTTTTCTGACATTTGCTTTGAACCAGCAATGGAAATTTTTTCATTTTACTGCTTTTTTAACTACTATTGGAGTACAACACTGGGCTCTCTCTCATTTTTACTGTGGTTTCAAACAAACTACAGTAAAAAGAGCATAATGTTTGCGTTTTGTTTGTATGGAAATAAGTGCCAATTAAAGTGTGTTTCGCTGAAATCATCAAACGCGGTAAATGTGAAAAGGGTATAAGAAACGAAGATCACCACTGACTGAAAAACTGACAATTAAAGGTCTTAAATTGTACATTTCTCTATTCGCTTATTTAATTGTTCACAGCCCCGGACTAACATTGACTTCAAATGTTGCTCATCTTCTCCAACATAGTCTGTTAAGTCATAGTCTGTTAGTCACAGAGTGTACATATCCCCGTACAAATGCTAATTGACACAACAACGTCGCATGGTTTAAGGTTTTGCATAAGACCCCACCACTACAATTCTCTAAACGATGATGCAACTGTTCACAGATATAGCTTTCTAACATCGAAATAGAACGTGGTTTCTCATCTACAAATACTGCTGTTGAACAGTTATAAATTTCGATCTTTCTGTTATTGAGAGAGATTTCTAAAATTATTGTATTCAATCTCCGTCTAGCTCTTGTGTATTTGCAAATAGAATTTGAATGTCAGTTTAGAAAATCATTTATCGTCAACGAACCCCAACAGTGATTGTCCATGAGAATAAATCAGCTCAGTCATTTACCGGTAATAATAACATTGACGAAGGTCAGGATCAGCTGCGATTGCAATAGCATACTCAAAAGGTCAAATGAAATTGAAAACATAAGTGAAACTCCGGGAATTTGGCCCAAGATTGTTCTACGGAAACAGCTGAATCTACGAAAACAGTATTTGGCCACATACCGATCATTAAGAAGTAACATTTCTCCTGAAAGTCAATACACCGGAGACAACTTTTTTTTTTGGGACGGTAGCTGCACCTAAAAAGTGAAGCAGATCGCACTATTGTGTCTTTTGGGATTTTATCGGCAAGTGTGATACGGAATCATTAGTGCCCCTTGAGTCTATGAGCTGAAACTTCACCTACGGAAACGATTTTGGCAATTTCAAAGGATTAATCTGGGGGGAAAAAGTTGTGTGTTGCAAATTCTGCCCAGTCTTCTCCAGCTGGTGTACAAAAATAAAAAGTGAAATTCGCTAGGATTTTGCTGTAAGTAAAAATATAAAAGTTTTGTGAGCCTCTATATTCCCATATACACATATTCCCATACAACACGACACATATTCTTTTCATATATGTTCCGAATTTAAAACTTAAAACGTGCACATATATAACAAGAAGTTAACATATCCATGTGTGGCATTTCCTTCGAGATATCTCCATGCTTTATTAACCTATTCTTCAACAAAAATTCTTTTATCGTCGTTTCCTTTTATAATTGGAAAAAACGAAATTGCCGTGGTTATACAATAAAATTTCACCGCTCTAGTCCAGTCTTTAGGAATCCACGGAGCAACTACATAGATTTGGAAAGATCAGTGATTTTAGCTTAAATCACCCTTAACTTAACAATCGAGTTTGATCCGTAATCTAGCTTACGAAAAGTGTTATAGTATAAATCAGTACGAAGTCTGCTTCAACACTGTAAACTATGGTGATAATATAAAGATAATGCAAATTCTGGAAAAAATGTATGACATTGATAATAGATGTTGGACCTAACCATTAACGTATGAATTGATTATATACACACACACCGCAAGTATCTACCTACAATTTTGGACATTACGAAGGTCATTTTATTAAAGACAATTTTTCAATATTTTACTCAACACTCCAGTTAGTATCAAAAATGCGCTAGTTTGTCAGTTTTGCTCCTTTCAACCTCCATCTTCCTTATACGAAGTAGTTGTAAAGACTTTCCAATAAATTACGATACTTGCGAGCGAATAGCTAAACGCAGTCAGTAAGCCAATATCAGCTCAATTATTCGACTTGGCGGATGAATTTTTGTTCGACTCTGACGATTTTGTGACATTTTGTGCGAATTTTGGTCGCATTCCTGCGGAGGAACTCACTGATTCATTTATAGAAGTAGATATTCAAGACCTACATGCTCGATGGGCAAATGTCCAGCGTTCATATAGAGATCTTTGCTTAGGAAAAGACAAGTCTGTAAAAGAAGACGTTTTGGAATCCGCGAGGTCGTAATATGCGCGTTGCACAACACAATTCCATTCTGCTAAATCTAAAATGCTAGACGCGCAACGGTATTTCATAGTCCCGGGTGTTCCCCCATTCTTATGTACAAACCTAGAGTCTCATGCCCCAGATAGCAATTTTTCCCACATTAAAGTTCCACCTTGCGACACGGAAGTATTCCATGGCGGCTATGAAGAATGTCCTTCATTTAGGGATATGTTTACCGCCGTTTATGGTAATCATCCAAAATTGTCCCCCGTCCAAAAATTATACCATCTACGCTTGAAAGTGAAAGGTCAAGCAGTGCCGTGCCCATAGTCAAGAAGTATGAGTTGTGTGATGAAAACTTTTCCTTAGCGTGGGAAGCTCTCAGATCTCGGTATGGAAATACGAGAATCTTGGTAGACAACCACCTTAAGGTTCTTCTCTCTTTGAAACCCATCCCAACAGAAAGTAGCGAATCTCTCCAGGAATTCAAACTACAATTAATGATAGTTTGTCATTTCTAAAAGCGAAAAATGTATTAATTTCCAATTGGGATCCCATCATTGTCTATATCTGTTCCACCAAGCTTCCCCATGAGACCTTATCGTTATGGGAACAATCTCTCAAGTCCCATAGAGAACTACCGACCTGGAAGCAAATGGACTAATTTCTTTCAAATAGATACGAGGTTGTCGAACGGTTGAATAGTATTCAAGGTGCAAAATCTAAATGCACCAAAAAAGCAGATTTAGAGATCCATACTTACAATACCGAAGGTGCATCTCAATTTTTGTGTAAAGTTTGCAATTTGAATCTTGCCTTGAAAAATTGTTTTCAATTTCGATCCCTCGACCGTAAAGCACGTTTGGATATCGTTTCCAAGAACAATATTTGTTTTAACTGCTGATCGTACTCTCATATCAGGAAAGACTGTGCAGGTTCGTTTACACACATTGCAAAAAGAATCACCATTCTCTGTTGCATATGTCCCAAACCAAATCTTTTTCAAAGACTACACCCACGATAAATGCCAACATCACAAATGCCTTAATTGAGGAACCATCCACTTCACAACAATCAAGTTCTGTCTCAGACAACCAGACAAGTACATTCCACGTGCGTGATAATTTGAACATGTGCGAAAACACTTTTGCCAACTGCTGTGGTTCAAATTGCTTATAATGGAGACAATTTTCGGGCTCGAGCGTTCTTAGATCAGGGTTCAGAGAAAACATTTATTGCTAAAAGTTTACAGCAACGTTTACAGCTTCCAACCATTCGGAAAAACTACACTGTACGTGGTATTTCCAATTCGCGAATTTTGCCAGTTAAGGGAATAGTAGTGCCAAAAATAACACGTTTGTTACCAAATTTCGTTGTCGCTCAGTCAATTTATTCTCCAAGTGATTTAAGTGATATAGATTTAGTAGATTCAAGTTTTCATCGCCCAGGAAACGTCGAAATTCTTATCGATAGCGATGTACTCCCAAAACTTTGGATGGAAGGCGTTAAAAAAATTGGCAACTCTCTCGTTGCGCAGGCACGATGGGTTTTAAGTGGCCCAGTTATGACCGAAACGGTTTCGTTATTTTCTCTAGCAGTTTCTGAGGAAGTGGAAGAAACTGCAGATCCCATAGCCCACCTTTTAACAAAATTCTGGGAACAAGAAGAAATCTCAGATAGTCAACAAGTGTCAAAAGAGTACTGCCAGTCCTTTTTCGAAACCACAACATTTAGAAATTCGGAAGGCCGATTTGTTGTGCGACTTCCATTCAAGTCAGATTTTCCTGATTTTCAGATTTGCCTCTTGGAGCTTCTCGGACGCCTGCCCTTGTGCAGTACTTTCGGTTGGAACAATCTCTAAAGAACAAAGGAGCCCTTGCTACTACATACAACAACGTTTTACAAGAGTATATCGAGCTAAACCACATGAAACCTACATCATCTAACGAGATTTCATCTCGTGAATCCTATTACTCCTATTACTTACCCCATCACTCTGTTTTGAAGCCTGAACGCACGAGTACGAAATTACGTGTTGTATTTAATGCTGCTAGGCGAACCAGCAGAGGGAACTCATTACATGCAAGCGGATTTAATGATTGTACTTTTAAACTGGCGATTTAAAAAAATTTTTTTCGGTGGCGAAATAGACAAAATGTATCGCCAGATACTTGTCCATGACGAGGACAGAAACTTTCAGTGCATTTTGTTTCGTCCACAGTCCACTGGCCCAACTAAAGAGTTTGCTCTTAACACACTTACATTTGGTATAAATTGTTCTCCATATTTAGCGATAAGAACTCTAATAAAACTGGCGTGCGACTCTTCCGCAACGCACCCACAGGCCTCTCACATTCACCAAAACGAAACATACGTAGATGATATATTATCCGGAGGACATGATATAAAGTCCACAGTCGATTATCTAGCTCAACTAATAGAACTTTTGAAGAAGGAAGGCTTCCAGTTAAAAAAAATTACGTCGAATTGCCTAGAAGTTCTACAATCTATTCCCAAACCTCTTCTTTTAGATTCTGAGTTTCTCCAATTTTCAGAATCGAGTTCTAATAAGACTCTCGGAATACTGTGGAACGCGGTATCTGACACTTTTTCGTATCAAGTAGAACCGCAAACCCCAGTGAGCGCAATTACAAAGAAGAATATGTTAACCAAGGTGCTGAAAATTTATGATCCAGTTGGTTGGGTCTCCCCTATTACTCCTCAGGGCAAAATGCTTTTTCAACATCTTTGGTTGGAATTAACAAAGTGGGACGAATACATGAAACAGATGACGTTGGTAAAGTGGAACAAGTTAGCTCAAGGTTTACCACAGCTCACCCAAATCAAGATTCCCCGTTGGATTAATTTTACACCCTATTCTTTCACTCAGATTCATGGTTTCTGCCATGCGTCAGAGAAAGCATATTGCGCTGCCATTTATCTCAGGACACAGACTGAACAGTTCATTCTCAACTCCTTGTGTCAAAATGCAGGCTTGCGCCAATTGATCCGGTTAGTCTTCCCAGGCTAGAAGTTTGTGGCGCGGTTCTACTAGCAAAGCTAGTCCACAAAATCATTTATACTTTACCTCTGTATAAATTTGATGTCACGCTATGGACAGACTCGACAGTAGTTCTTGGATGGTTGGAAAAGCCTCCATGCTCATGGAAAACGTATGTGGCAAATAGGACAGCTCGAATTAGTCGAGATTTGGGGAATTCTCCATGGCGACATGTACTTTCTGCTGATAACCCCGCAGACCTCGGATCGCGAGGCTGCTCACCTGCAGAGTTAATAAACAATCCACTATGGTGGTATGGTCCTAGATGGCTTGTGAACTCCCCCCAAGATTGGCCAAAGTCCACTATCGTCGGCGAATAGAAACAAGAAAAGTTGAAATATTTCATACACTTATCACAGAAGATGTCTTAAACAGGTTTTCTGATTGGCCAAGGGCAATAAGGGTTATTGCCTACGTTTTCAGGTTTTATCACAAGGTTTCGAATAAACTGGACCCTCTTATTAATTATGAAGATAATAATATATCTCTTACTGAATTTCGAATGGTCAGAACCCGACTCATTTCCGTAGCACAGAGTCATCATCGGGAATTTGCTTCTTTAAAGTCGTCTCAAAAAGTATACCGGAAAAGTCCACTATATTCTTTAAACCCATTCATTGACAATCAGATGGTAGAATTGTTTATTAGGACCTCACGTACAACGAACGTTATCCCATAATTCTTCCATTTGGGTCCAAAATATATTGTATTCGTGGTTGCATGACTTGTACAATCTACAAGCGTAAGGTTCAGTCTCAAATAAAGGCTGCACTTCCCTCAGATAGAAGTTCATATTCATTGCCCTTCAATGTTACAGGTTTAGATTTCGCCGGACCATTCTCAACTAAAACTTCAATACTGCGACAAGCGCCGTTTCAGAAAAGCTATGTATGCATATTCGTATGATTTAGTACAAAGGCTGTTCATTTGGAAATTTGTTCAGATCTTACGACTAGTTCTTTCTTGGCGGCATTCACAAGATTCGTGGGGAGACGTGGTCTACCGCAGAAATTATTCTCAGATAATGGTACTAATTTTATTGGGGCTGCGCGAATTCTCAATAGTGAATATTTTGATCTCATTAAGAGTGTTTCCAGGGATATATCGGAAAATTATGTTTTACATGGCTTCTAATGGTCGTTTATACCACCGAATGCACCGCACATGAGCGGCTGAAGGGAGGCAGGAGTGAAATCCTTTAATCTCATTTTCGTAAAGTCGCGCAAAACCACAAGTATACGTTCAAACAATTTAGTACTCTCCTAGTTAGAATAAAAGCCGTTCTTAATTCACGACCCCCGTCACCAATGACGGACAACCCAGAGGAGTTAATAGCCTTAACACCATGTCATTTTCTGCGTGGAGCCCCATTAGTACCAAGCCCAGAACTTGCCTCAGATAACTTAAAATTATTGGATCGATGGGACAAGTTAAAGTTGTTTCAACACCAATTCGCACGCAGGTGGAAAGACGAGTATATCAAAGAATTGCATCGGCGATCTAAATGGCAGAGTTCTAAAGAGAACATTCAAGTAGACCAATTAGTCATACTCAAACACGATCTCCTGCCCCCTTGTAAATAGAAACTTCGACGGATTCTAAAGATATATCAAGGAAAGGATGGACGAACCCGAGTAGCTGACATACGAATCCAAACGGGTACGATTACGCGTGCTATTACAAAACTTTACATTTTGCCTTTCGACGGAGCACAATAAATTCACACTGTTATTTTTATTCCCACAGGAAGTTCTTATCATTATGATATTCTCACTTTATGAAGCTATACCCACAACACAACCCTCAAAAACTCCCATTACTGTATCAATATTAGTATGAAGTAATAACGTATATTTATTCCACAGGGCTTCCAGGAACCCCCATCTGCACCAAAGCCTTCTTTGCAGGAAATTTCATTCAATTAGGTACTGCACGAAATTTTTGGTCATGCGTATCCCACACCGTCGACAAGCTGTACGCCGCCTGGGATACTGCTACAACTATTTAGCTAGATCACACAAAACCATGAGATGTACTTCAACAGATCTCTGCCAACGTTGCGGACAAGACCATCACACATTGTTGCACGCACCTATTCAGCAAAGACTACAACGTCCGGAACTAAAACGAAACCAAATGAGAATGCGCCGTGAACAACATCAACGCAACGTTCTTTCGATGGGATACTAAATGCCACTTCCACAAATCAGTCAAATTTGTCGGTTGAATAGAAACATAGCATGCTGATTGCCATTGGACAGATTAGGTAAGTTTCACAAAATTAGGCTGCAGTTTTTAAAAGAAGTAAATCTTCGTTAGTATTAGAAGCATCAAGTATAAGATTTCGTAACCCATTGGGTTATTTTAGATGTTTGAACTACAAATAAGGCACTCACAACTCAACCGCAAATTTCTGGGATCCCGGGAAATTTATTTATTTTTCCCGCTTTCCCGGGAAATGAAAAGTACGGGAATTTGGATTCCCTAACTATAATAAAAAAAATATTTTGTTTATGCAAATATCACTTTACGAGTTAACAAAATATCGTATGGCAGATAGCACAATGAAAAATTTTAGAAAAAATGGTGTTAGAAATAAATGCTCTCTTCAAAATTAATATTATAGATGACACCTAATTCAGCGAACACATTGCCATCAAAAACTCATTTTCGACAAAAGTGCATATAGCACGTTTCGAAAAATCGGCCTCGATATAATTTATTTATTAGAATTTCCATGTCATTCGCAAAATATCGAAAGCTTTGTGCGAGTTGTTAATGAATCCGCAAATAAGATAGTGGCGAGCAATATAGCCAGCTGGAGTCTCGCCAGAATTTAAATTAATTTATTTAATTCATATAATTTAAATTAGATCAATTTAACAAAATATAATATCAACACATATAAAATAGCCTCCTCAATCCAATTTTTGTTTATAAATGAAAAACGTCATTACAAACACATAAAAAAGTCTGTAAAGTAAAAAGAAACTCTAACTTTTCAGAAAAATATACTAATGGAAATCAATTTGGTAATATCAACTATTTTTAGTACAAAAACTGTAAATTGTGACATATAATATTTGACAAATTTTGCTACTAACTGTTTTATTTGAGTGTAGTTTAGAAATTAGAAAAGTCATTTTGGCTAACGATTGTTTATATTCATAAGAATAGAGAGAAAATGAGAACAATATTTGTTAGAGAAATGAGTAAAAAGAGAGAATTTTGAAAATGGACCCAAAAATAGTAACCACTGTGTACCTATCGTGATTTTATCTTAAACTTCTGTAACTTGTTTGTTTATGAATAAAAATATATTCTGTATAAGACAAAATTTCAGGGAATTTAAAAAACTTTTTTATTGTTCAGAAAAAATTGTGAATTAAGGGGGTAAAATCCGGGATTCCCGAATTCACTTCTAGAATTTGACGTCGTCATTCTAAGAAAAATGATATGTCACACGTTACGATCGGACTATAAACGGAGACACAGGATAGGGATAAACAAATCTCAAGTAAGCGAGAATTGTCCAATAGTGTGTGATGATATACATAAATACTTGTGGAGAAGGGAGCTGATGATATGCCTTGGTGGGCATTGAAATAGCTATATTCTCAACCATCCACCATAATGATCAAATATTTCACACATTTATTTTTTAATATTTCTATTAAAATGTACTTTTTCATAGAAAAGTACTTTTTAATAGTTATTGATCTTGAACCGAACAATTATTAAAATCGTAAAAATAAATAAAAAAAAATTTTAATTCCTAGATGAATTAAATGCCTTTTTTTTACTTTTGAGAATGTGTTTTCTTTTACCCCGGATATAACGAACTTCTCTTATAACGAACTATAGTGCTTAGTCACTGAACAAAAGAAAGCTCTAGATATAATATCTATAAATAATAAATAAGAGAAAATGTTGGAATTTATTCATATACCGCTAATTAGGCGCTCCATACCTTGTCTGCAGCATTTTGGCTGATAATATATCAAGTAAAATCAATACAAAATTCAAAATCAGCCGGCCGATTATGGACGCAATTACCTGTTGGAATTGGATTTCATTTGTGGCAATTCACGTGAATTGCCACCCTAAAAATATTTTTCTCAAATTTTTTTCATATTTGGCTTAACTAGCTTTATAATAGGTATGCAAATTTTTCACATCGAAGTTACCGCTTCCATTTCAGTTCGAAGCAGGCATAAAGTTACTAGTCTGAAAAAAATCAGAAAAACTGTGTTGGATATCGCTATCGTTAAGCAGAAGAATATAAACAATTGACAGAATAAGAACAAACCATGCGTTAGAGCAAGACGATTCTATGTATTTCCGGTTGAAAAAGCCAGAAAGTTGCCAATATGAAAAAAATCAGGAAACAGTGTTAGATATGGTCATTGTGAGCTAAAGACAAAGAGATGAATATACACATATTCAAAAATAATTACAAACCATGCATTAGAGCAAGACGATTATATATGTATATTATAATAACTTATCGGTAGTTTACCGTTTTGGTTACTAGCAAGCAAGCGATAATCGCTAACTTGTAACGAAAACTAGCCTATTATCGAAAATGTGTGGGGATGGATTGTTCAGAAGGTGCACAACCCAGGGAAGCAGCATTCGAATAAAACCAAACTAAATAATGCGATTAAACACGCTAACTTGTAACGAAAACAAGCCTATTATCGAAAATGTGTTGGGATGGATTGTTCAGAAGGTGGACAAGCCGGGGAAGCAGCATTCTAATAAAACCAAACTAAATAATGCGATTAAACACGCTTTCTCATTCATTTCCTTGGACATAATTAAGAATATATATGATTCTCTACCAAACAGGATATTTGAATGCATTCTAAATAAGTACGGAAGCTCTTCTTATTAAATAATATTTATTTTTTGTGTTAGATATAAGCAGGCAACATTACATGAATTTTTAAAGAAATAGCTCGTATATAAACAGAAATAAATATTGTTAATTCTTGCTATTCCAGTGATATTCAAAAACTAACTTGTCATTTTGTTTTATTTTTTTACGAGTCCCGCTAAAATCTTATGTTATAGTTATGTAATTAAACGAACTATTTTATAAAAAAAAATCCAATGCATTAGCATTATTATTTTAGGAGAAAGCTATATGAAGAAACATACTCAAGAGGGGTCGCTATTCAAGTCAGCGGCAGTGTATATACGGTTAATCCAAGAAGATGTTAACAGATTTGTCGTATGGTCTTATAAGAATGCATTACTGTTAAATTTTGATAAATGCTTTCATTTAGCATTTCATAGATGTGTTGATAAAATAATTCCGCAATACCTGATGCTGAACAATATATATTGGAATGTTCTACAGAGTTTGTTGAATTTTATTATTCCTAATACTTTCTCAACTTTGTAATTCATACTTACAAAGAAATTCTGCATAACTTTCTGATTTATATACCAAATGAAAATTGATTTATATAAGAAGTCAAAATTGGAATATGCCTCCATTAATTGCAATCTTACTGCAAATATACATACGTACACATCAACTAGGGACGCCGTTCGGGAAATCCCTGGGTTTTTCGGGATTAGTAAATTCCGACTTTTATTGAAAACCTTAAAATGATCACTTCATAATATTTCCAATTGTTGACCCACCCATTTTAAAAACTAGATAAGAATGAGTAAAGTAGAATTACAGTCGGCTTTTTGAGAGATTGGGCATCAACAATGAAAAAGACACCAAAAAAAAATATGTTCCGAATTATGAATAGTACATGTTTTACAATCAGCCGAATTTAAATTTTTATCCGTAAATGACATACCGACTGATTCCACTGAGCACGAGACATCTTCGTCATCTTCAGATGTAGAATTTGAAGAGAAAAGAGCTAGTTTTAAGGACAACTGAGAATGAGATAACTGAGCATGTAAAGTTGACACCACTGCACACTGGGACAAATGGAGAAGTTACTGCGACAAAATTATTGACTTCAGATGGATTCAATAAATTTTAATAAAACTAGGTACCTTCAGGTTTTTAGGGTCGCTGATTACGAATCTGATGTTAGTTTCAAAAAATTCAAAATGGCGGATCCAATAAGGTCCACAATTTTTAAAAAATTTATCGAATTCGCTTAAAACTTATTACACGGGATTTTTGATGTCAGTTTTTAAAATTAAAAATTTAAATTTCAAAACATTAGGCCTAATTAAACCTTATAACGAGAATACTTATAAAAAGCTGAATTAATAATTATATTTTTTAAAAGTTTTTATATAAACTTGATCAACTGGTGATGATACTACTTAAAATATTAAGAATTATAATTAATTGTTTCACTTTTTTTTTAATTATCAAGATGACATACGGGGACATAATATTAATTTTTATTTTATAATATATTAACATCTTCATAGTCTTGGACGTCATAAAACTCCTGTTCATAATTCTCTTCTTCGTTGCCACATATAGTGGGCAGCCTTAGCATATTAATACAGTTTCATTACATTTTGCTTTACTTTTGTTTAGCTTTTTTCGGTTATCGGTCACAACAGGGTCCGAAGAAACAAGCATCCAATTAAATATGTCGCTGCTGGTATTGACCCTTGAAGTTTTTCTGGAGTGATATTGTCTTAAATTTTTATACTCTTTATGACTTGCTTCAATTACATCTTCTGACATTTGGCCTAGTGGTAAAGGTAATATCAGCTCCATGGATTAAAATTTTATGAACAGTGGCACTCACTTTGTAGCAGCCATATAAAGTTTAATGGTCATTTCTGCTGTTTCAAAGCAATAGTTTTTAAATACTTCTTCCTTGATGTAATGCCCACAAGAAATTATTGACAGTATATTTGAAAATCTTTCTATTATATTCATAACATCTAACATGTTCATATAGCACCGAAATCCCATACTTAAAGGTGTCTTCATTACATACTATTCTTTAATTTTTCTAAATCCTTTAAAATGTTGGGAGTAGCTTTGCCAACATTACACGCTTGTGAACTTGCAGTATCACTCAAAATTTTGACAGTGTTTCCATCCAGCATTGTTCATATAGGAATATGTTTAAATTTTATTTCTTCACCGACAAGTACGATTGATGTGGGCGCCAATTGCAACATTTGATTTTGAATTTCGTTGTACTCTTCTTTCACATTTTGGATGTTATAATAATATTGGTCGACAATGCTTGGTCAATGATGGTGACATGTTCTTCCAAAATATTTTGTCATTATTCTGATTAGATTCACACAGTGGCATAATCGTATATAAAATTATACTAGAGTCCGCATATACTGAATTATTCGGAAATTTTTGTTTATATATACTGTGTCCACCGCTGCCATCGAAGTCCCATTTATAATAAACTTCAATTGTATCACAGTCAGTGGAAATATATTGTAGTATCACATCAGTCTGAACTTGAGACAGACGTTGCGTAGTATGTGCAAGAAGATCTTGAAGCGGTGCCACAGCCTCATTTTCGTTTATCTCAATATTTACTGGATAACACTTTGTTTTGGCCTCTCCTAGGGGCCGTTCAAGTATTACGTAAGCAGATTTATTACAATTATTAAACGCCCTCCCCCTTATCATCAAAAGTAAGCAAAGAAACTTTCATATCAGTGTGCGTGTTTACCTTTTTATGGATCTTCTCGATGTGGCGATTTAGTGACTTTACGGAAGTATGACAAAGACCACACGTTTCGCATGTTCGATTTAATAGCTTCAATTTTACCGTCGGACAAAAATAATCGTAGGGAGTTTGCAGGAAATCTTTGAGTGAAGAATGCAAGCGTAGAGCTAAATTGGCTAGGAGATTGAGAAATTGCCCTCCATCATCCAAAACCAAGTCATCAACTGTTTGTTTTACTTTTACTGGTGGGGGAAGCAACCTGTTGTCTATTAATCTAAATAGGCCACTTCTTGGACGACAGCATTCTATGTTTCTACATTTGAAGCAAGTATTGGCTTTCACGCACGTGTTCTGAATACCATTTAATGTCTGGAAAATCAGGCAGATCTTGTTCGCCCGACCCAACATATTTTGCAGTAACATGATAGCCATCAATTTCCATTGAACTCCATATCTCAGTTAACACATTTCCTGCACACTCGAAATCGGACCTTTCTAAATGTTCATTAATTGTAACGCCACGTTCATCCAAATGAGACCCAAAATGGTCATGAGGCAATATCAAACCAGCCAATTCCCGACTAAGAGGAGCCATTCTGCGCTGTACTCTGTTATACGCACTTCTGCCAGGAGCATTGGTAGCTAAAAACAATGCATCGAGATCATGTCGCTTAAAGTGTTGTATAGCAAACCCTATAACTTTTTGATAACGCGGATTTTCATCTGGCCCTCCATTAACCGTCATGATTACCACTGGTTTTACCAATCCATGGCCAGTTTTAGCTAATGCTTGAAACTCTTCAAGTTCGAGAAGCGTCTGGAAATCCTGAGCATGAGTATTAGCAGTAGATGAACTATGCTTTCCACTTCGAATAGCAATGTATGTTGGTCCAGAATATCCAACGGCTTGCGGTTGTGCTAGCAAACTGGAAGTGATTTTGATACCAGCATAAACAGATGGTATTAATTTATGCCGCTCAGCGATTACGCAGTCGTGATCAGGCAATTTGATTCTATATTCCATGTGCATTAGAAGAGGTGCTTGCTTATCCGCCGCTGTTACACCAATAGGCACCCGAGCTTTATCATCTTGAGATATGAAAAATACATGATCGGGCCCAAGTATGTTCTCCAAATAATGGATTGATGTTCCAGCGAAATTACTATCTAAGTGGCTTTTGTGGTGATCAGTCTGAGCCCCAGTGAGCTTAACAGGGACTGTCGATACATGTCTTCGTCCCTCTGCAGAATTAGATTTTCTGGGAAGCAAACGAAGATATGTCCCACTTCGACTAATGTTAAATCCTATTTTACGTAATTCTTGTGTGAGTTGATCAAGAGTTTTTACACTGCGAATAGATTCCGTTCGTCTTCTATCATCTGCTGCTCTCCCAAATAACGCAATATCCGCAATTGTTTTCAATAGTAATGGTTGATCGTTTTCTAGGCTAGGACGTCCCACTGAATCCCTCAGGGATAGTTTTTTTTTTATTTCTGGATTTTCATGAGAAATGTCTTCTAACTTTCTTTTCATACCATCTCTGTGTTTCTTCTGGGCAACTGCGTTTTGAATCTTCCTGTTGAAAGACTGTTTCGCTGTTTTTAATTCTTCGCATAGTATCTCTGACAGAATACAAAGCATTCAGATTTTTTTCGAGTAGAGCAATCTTATTCTTCATAACATCCTGAGAAGGCTTTGCTCTCGGTGGTTTATCTGTATTTTCTGTGTTTTTGCAATGCTGTTGTGATTCAACTCCAGGTTTTATGGCGTCTTCTTTTTGTTCTTTAGAATTTGAAGCTGTCTGTATAATTTGTGTTTTTTCTGCAGGCTTACAGGTAGTCGTTGCCTATAAATTAAAACATTCTATAGTTACTGCTAATAATTCTCTTATTAAGCTACAAAAACATAAATGTGTGACCAAAAAAGGTCGTTACATACATACTATAGTGAGTACATTTAATATGTCTTATTAACTTCATCACTCACCTTAGAAAAAAAAACGTAGTAGATTAGATTTATGCTTAGTCGCTGATTGCAATTCTTCTTCAATTCGCTTAGAGACAATAATATCAAGTTCCTTGTCGGACTTTGCTTGAAAATTATAATTACGCCACACTTCGTTAACTAACTTCTGTACATTTTGTACTTTTGTATTTGTATGAGATTTTTTAAAACTTTCAAACAATTTTTGGTATAACTTGGATTTGTCTATTTGAAACGACATCTTAAACAATTCAACAATTCAAAGTGGATCAACGGTAACACAAACATTAACTTGCTTTGCTTTGCTTACAACAGGTCAAATCGTCAATCGTACCGAACCAAAACAATAGATTGGCGGAAGAAATTCAAACGTATTCATTATTTGTGGGAATCCCCGAATATGGGTTATGTTTTCAAGCATAGACAATGTGTGGGTTGCCATATGTGTAAAAAAGTAAATAATTACGCATGAATAAATGAACGCATTGCACAGCTGATTTTCTTTTGTTTATATATTTCTGGTTAATTTAAATTGTCAAATGTTGTTCACGTATACGTATTTGTTTGTTTGGATGTGTTTTTCCACAGTAAAGCTGCTTCAGGATTGTAAGGTAAGTATGTATCATGTGCCAATTTCATTCTTTTTAAACTTAATAATTGATAGCTAACTTCAGCTGCACTTCTGTTGCCTGATTTCACCAAGGTTGTTTCTGCTGGCAAACATAATTTTTCTGAATTAAAATCTGATACAATTACTCCTACATGTCTTACTGCGATGAGAACTTTCTTCAAATGATTTTCTGGGTCTGCCTCGCATATTTTGTTCTGAATGTGTTCCTACCAATAATGGAAGCAGTGGTGGTTGTATCTCCGGGAGTTTTAGGTTTTTGTCAAGCCAGTCTATGTGCTTCTTGTTAAAACGCTCATACATATAATTACACTCACGACACTATGTAAATATCTTTGAAACAAACACTTTACCATCCTGTTTTATTTGTCTTATTAAATCTTCAGAAAGCTCACTAACACCAATTTTACCCAAACTATATTGTAATAGTTGTTCATTATACTTTGGTGATGACAAATTATAAAATTTTTGGTTTTTCAGTACATCAAATAACTTCTTTCTCTTCTTTTTTATCTTCTTTGAAGCCCAGATCTCAGTACACCCAATGTAGTTACGGAATACCCCTTTTTGATATATTTTCGTAGCAGTTTTAGTATACATCAGTGGTGCACACAAGTATTTTATGAGGAGACTGCACAGAATGAAATATTTAGCGAATGAAAAAATGTTAGTTGCAGTTGCGATTTTCAGAATTAGGTGTACTACCGAAGAAAAATATGCTCTATTTATTGAAAGGGGAAACGGGGGGACCGCCACTTGACTTTTTTACACTTATTAGTTATTTAATTTATAAGGAAAAGTCGTGGAACTGTTTGGAACTTTTTTTATATAGCTCTAGCTAAAGTAAATTTTTCAATATATTTCATAATAAAAACAGTATACTATTTCTACACTACATATAATTGCTATTTGAATAATTGCAAATTAAATTATATACCTGAAGCTTAAAAATATATTTCAAAAACTTTAAACTGTAAATTTATAAAAAATTGTCGAGTGAAGCAACAATAAAAAAATAAATACTTATAGGTTTATTTCGTACTGGTATATAGAACATATTAAGTGCAATAGTGGTTACATTTAACAAAAAAAATCCATTTTTGTCGTCGTAATTCGGTTATTTGTCCCTGTGTTCACTGATTGAAAATGTCAGAAAAACGGTAAAGATGTTTAGAAAGTCTACAGAAAAACCAAGTTACACAAAAATACGTCAAACAAGATGAAAGTAAGGAACTAAATCTAAATCAAACTAGATGTAATATAATGTTCGACAAGTGTTAAGACATTTTCCGAATTGGAAATTCCTATAAAAAAAAAAAGCAGCCAGCTTTCTAGTTTTACACTCACTGATTTGGACCTCCGAACGGTAGTTTGAGAAGCTTATTCAAGGCTATATGCTGGATAGTGTCGCCGTCACGAAGCAAGGTGACTGCCGTCAAAGAAATGTAAGGTGGTCAGTACAGGGACCGTATCCACGTTCTCATGCACACTAACCCTTGCACCACCGACGGCCAAATTCCTATCTAATGGGCGCTAATTGCTTTAAAATCTCAACCTTATTCTGGCAAAGAACTTTGTTTACACAAGCAGTTAATTCAATTCTTGATTCCCATTAACGTAGCTGTAATAGTTTCCAATCGCCGCGGCATCATCAATAAAATGCAATTTAAACGATTAGTTGATACCGCCTCAACGAAACAGAATACTAGGCTCTTTCAAACAATTTATAAAATCCCTACATTAATTTTTGATAACGATTTAGATATGCGTATTCTAATTTTTAATCCCCCGTCAAACACATATTCTGAAACCTTCGAACAAACACATATGCCTGGCCAGACCAGATGCATTTATATGGTAAAAAGGGTAACGTAACTTTAAATTTCTAAGTATACTCGTTTATTATTTTTGTCTTTAGACTTTTTTTGGTTTGTTGATATATGTAGCTACTTAAATGTAAAAAATTTTAATTTATTTTGTGGAATGCATGAAAAACAAGTACAATCAATTTTAGAAAATTGTTGGCACACAGGATTAGTGCATTTGGTGCAGTAAAAACGTGTCTTCCTACGCAGCTTTTCGTCTTGGGTGGCACAAATTCTGCAATCTTTTCTGGAATTCAGTGTACTAGGGCCGCTTTGTTGGTTAGGCATCATGTTGCTGGGAATATTCAACGGCCTTCCAAAGAAAGAGTCCCTGGCCAAAGGGGCTGAATGTTGTCCCAAAATATGGTTGTTGTTCATGCGATTTTCAGTATTAGCAAGCACCAATTGTTTACTCAGCGTGTTCAAGAAAATTCATCGCTTCTCTTTTCTGGTTCCTTCTGTATTTTCATTGCATATGATGTAAGCGGCTAATCCCCTGACCAGAGGTCCAAGTCGATGCAAAAAAGTCGGCGGCGGCGGCTGGCAAAAAATGGTCGGCGGCGGCTCTAAGCCGGCTTGAGCCGAAGATTTTTCTTAAACAAATTTTATTGTTTTTTTTAATAGTTCATTTATTTGGTAACATTAAACACAAAACATAAAATAATGCAAGTTGAAAGACTAGATGCATTAAATACTTAAAGACTATAAAATCAAAAAAGTCAACTTATACTAGTATACAACAAAATTAAAATTAAATATTTGTTAAATGTTTATTTTGAATTTAGTATTGACTCTACTAACTTCATATTATCATGAACAAAAAGTTGCTTTTTAATAGTTGTGGGGTTTAGCCGACTTCTTTTCTCGTTTACGCATGTCCCAGCAACGGAAAAAGCCTGCTCCGAAGAGGCAGATGTAGGTGATATTCCGAAACATGCATTAGCTAACTTTGCTACATTTGGAAAAAGCTGAAGAAATAAGTTAATAAAGAATTAAGCGTGTTATATTTAATAGTTACCTCTTTATTCTCCATCCACCAATCAATACTTTCAATTGGCTCTACACTCACAGAAAAGTATTTTCTTATTTCCATTTCTAGTGGATCATTTTCATCATTTGATGACGAGTTTGATAAAAATGCCCACATTTCTTGTCTGGTGTCAGATACTTTCTGTTAAAATAAATTATTCGTTAAAACATAATATTCTTGTTTCAAATATTTATTTATTTAAATAAATAAAATATATTCTTATTTCAAATACTATACCTGTTTTTTCCTAATTGATTCTGAAGCAGCTTTACTAGTTGAATTAGTTTCCTCTTGGATGGTTATTTTCTGTATTTCTTCTAACAACAGTTCTTCTTTTGATATATGGATAGTTAGGTCATCATTTAATATAAATGTATTTTCGACTTTACCAAATTTGTGAATCTTTTGCACGTACTTTTCTAAAATACTCCAATTTTTTTGACACGGGTCCAATAATGCTGCCACAACATGTGTTTTTAAAATTGTAAAGCGATTTCTAAAATTTGCAATGGAACATTGACATAATTTTATTGTTAAGTCAAAACCAGACTCCTGTTCTGCGTTTTGTAATGACTTTATGATGGTTTCATAAAAATATATGCAGCTGGAAATTGTGGGGTACTGTTGGCCCTGCAAATAATGAGTGGCTTTTTCAAAGGTTTTCAAAAAACCTCCAAATTCTTTTATAATTTCTTTTTCCATTTCTGGTATAACTAAAATCTCCTTTTGCACTCGCAATAAAGCGATGTTTATTATATTAATGTTTTTAATAAAACTGTCTATCATTACCAACAGAGAATTCCATCTTGTTGGCACGGAGTTTTTTATAGAAGGAAGATTTTTGAAATGAAGTGCTTTTTCCATTTTTGCATTAAAATCATCATCTCCAGTAGGAAATTGATTGTTGTTTTCTTGATCTTCCAGGATAGATTGTGATTCCAAGATAATTTTTGTAAGTTCGTCCTGTTCTTCTAAATTTTGGAGCCTTAAAATTTCTTCTGAACTATACATGAGACTTTGGAATATTCTTTTTAGTTTTCTTATGATATCATTAATATGACTGAATGAATCATTATTTAAAACGTCATGGGAAAGCAAACGATGTAAAGCATGGGCGCTGCATCCATAACGCGAAACAGTTTTCATTTTTAATGCAGAAACTATGTTTGTTCTACCATCAGTAACTGCACAAAGGATTTTGTCATTTAAATTAAACTCTTCAACGGAATCTTTAATTTTCTCGGCTACTGCTAGTCCCGTGTGTGGTCTAAGGAAAATTTCCGTCTTGAGCGTGATTATTTCCAACTTAAAATCTTCGCAGTAATGCACTTTAATATTGATATATGACAAATGCTTGTACTTGTCAGACCACATGTCCAATACCAAGCAAATGCTACTTGGTGCATTAGAAATAACTTTTTTCACTTCATTTACTTATAAATTATATACATCATCCAGTGCTGCTGTTGAAATTGTACAAGCTCTAGGAAAAGTGGTTTTATTAGGGTTTAAAAATTTTGCATATTTTTGAAATCCAGTTTTTTCTATGATAGAAAATGGCTGCAAATCTATGCAGCACATTTCAGCCAAACGACGAGCATTTTGAAACTTATTGATTTTTGTTGTCTGCGAACTTAAAGCATTTTTAGTCATAACTTCGTTTTTTATAGCTGGCAGACTTGACATCAATATTGTGTATTGAACGTAAATGGTTCAAGTAGTTACTTGTTGAAGTAGACTTCCCAAAACTAGATATAGAATTATACTTTAGTCTAAGTATACATATATATGAACATATTACACTGATAAATTACTTACCCTTTTATAACCATATTGTCTTGATCAAAACATAATCTGCAAAATTTATATTGTTCAAGTATTTTTCTTTTGTCAATGTATATATCTCCGAAATACTTCCAGCACTCAGACATTCCACATTCATTGACAACAACTTTAGCTTTTTCTTTTAACTCGGACTTTCGTTTAAAAAGATTATCATAGTGGGCAATATCAGCGGAGTGCAATATGTATTTATTGTAATTAGAAGATTCTCCAGAGTCTGAATCAGATCTGCTTTGATCTATAGCTTGATTGTTTTTTGGCAAATTCCTTTGAAAAATAACTTTTAATATTTTTTTGCGTCATTTTGTAGACTTTAATTATCACATACATATAAACACGTACACCAAAGAATAGTGAAAATAATAACGGGAGTTTTTCCAATTCCTATAGTTGCAAGTGTTGCCATAGCGTAATTTAAAATTATAAGGCTGCCAGATTAATGTTAAATAGCCGAATAGTACTTATGGGAATATTTACGATATATTAGAGGAAACAAATATATATAAATCAATATTAAATTTTCAAAATATCAACTAAGCTGGTCAAGTCGGCTAGCAAATATTAGCCGAAAGCAGCCGCATTGTTCAGCGGCGGCTAATGCTCTAAAATTAAAGTCGGCGGCGGCGTCAAGCCGGCTTTGCGCCGCTCGGCTTGGACCTCTGTATGTGCGTATTATTTATTGCGACCGAAATCTGAGATGAATTCACGCTGAGAAAAAGAGAGACTGTTTTTATCACTGAGTTGTGGTTCTCGATGGGTGCCACGGTGCATTAGCGCTTTGTAAACATCACTGATCGAAACTTGATGAAGTGAATATCTCCAACGTTTCGATGATGAGTGGGCTTCTATATTGTTGTAGGTTAAGTTATAATTTGATGTAGACTTTTGACGGTAATATTGATGATATTGTCACTTTAAGTGTTGTTGTTGTGAGTATTGAGTCAAGGTGTTGTGTGATCTTAAATATTGTTCCCTTTTTATATGCACAGAGAACCCCATTCTTTGTCCGAGAACAAACGCGAAGAGATTTTCTAGCTAGATTCTTTGTTCTGGCTGGATTTTAAATTTGAAAAACTCGATTTTTAAAAATACAATTTTTCCGGAATGATGAAATTGGTTGTAAAAACTGTCCGTGCGATAAATAACAGACCCAACAACTCTTTTGTTTTATTTTGTTCCAGGAGTTATAATTTTTTCTAAAATATTACCCTTCTCTCTCCATAGAGAATAGTCTGTAGCTTCGGAGGGGTCGAGGTTTAGTATGCCAGATTCGTAAATGGTGTTATCTTCCTGTTGTAATACACCTGTAAGTTCAGAAGCAAATACGCTGGAAGTGGATTTCAACAAGCCGTACTGCATTATTTGCCATCGATTGCAAGCTTTGCACTCCTCGGCAAGTTTTCTCCTAACTTCTACAGAGTAACCAGGGACTTTGTAGAAGTTCTTGACTAGAGTTCCAGGCAGTTTGTTGAATGCAGATAATTAAATATAGGACTTAAGATGTAATTTCCTGTTTTGAGACGATGTTTCAGATTTACTGATCCACTGACGAGTTTCTAATGTATTTTTCTTCTAGTGTGAAACTTACATTATTTGGGTCATAGATATAAGAAAAACGAATAATAGTATTATTTCTTTGTGGTGCACACAGGGAAAAGATCAGTTGGAATTCAGGCATTGGAAATTCCATGATAAAGTCTATTTTTTGATTAGAAATCATAATTGACAAACATCAGAATTAGTTGTCGATGTTATTGATAGATTAAAAATAGGTTTTACTAAATATAAGTTGCTACTACCGAACTTTAGTTGTATTAACCAATTTGAGTATTTCTAAAACCTCATTCATCTGAAATGGAAGATACAACTAATAAAAAGTACAATATTAGAATTCGTGTTCAAATATTAGTTACTGTAATCATAATTTAGTTTCTGTTACAAAAACGCTTGTTGCAAAGTTACGAGTATGTATTCGATTTTCACAAGAGCCTTTGTTGTTAAAGAGAAACTACGTATATTGGAATGTTACACGAGGACTTTACAGAAAAACTAATATTTTAAACAGAAAGTGATAAACAAAGTTGTGAAAAAACAATAAAGTGTACAGATATCAGCCAGCGAAGAATACATAATATTATCCTAAATTGGGGTGAAGTGAGACTTTTAAACATAATATGACGCCACTATTGACGCCTTCACAAACACATGCAGACAATTGTGGACACTTGGCTGGAGGAACTATGTATTATTGTGGATGACACAAATTAACTTAAACATACATATGATACCCAGGGTAACCCATCCCCATTTTTGATCGAAAATATGAAAAATTTAGAAACATTGTCTGTATTGGTTTTTCGATTGGACGCTCCGTTTTCGAGATATAGAAATTGTTTCATATTTTCGATAAAAAAAATGGGCACGAAATACGAACCCTGATTACAAATAATAATAATTTTGTTTATATTTAAGTATAAAATACACAATTTTAATAAAAAGTTATTTTTTTTTACTTTTTTTCTATAAAATTCATAAGGGGTTAATGATTGTGACAGCCATCAAATTTAAGTAATTACTTTAGTTTAGCATACCAATATATTATTTGGTACAACCGAATTTGTTTTTACATTTTTTGTTCATGCAATTAATTGAATATTCACCACTGCAGGATAATTTGATTGCTAGAACTAAAACTCGATTGACAGATCACATTTATTTCTTGTTGCTGTGGCTTCAACTAAATATTTCAGTTCTTGCAACCAAACCTGAATTACAAATCAATTGATATGCACAATATTTGGTGATATCACAACATAATAATGTGATAGTCCAATCACAACATAATAATGTGATAGTACAATGAACCGCCAAATTTTAGTTGGCTGTAAATATAGTTGTGACAACGAATCTCTTCTCTGTATGGGTGTTTCATATATGTATATAGAGGATGTAGTGATAGGCCCTTACCTGTCTTCAATAACTACGTTCGCGACGTGAATTTCTTTAGCGCAAAAGTGCTGTCCTTCTTCTCGTTTAAATTATCCTTTTGAGCATAGCCGATCCATGACGAAAGGCGGCATAAGGGTGCATGACACAGTAGTATTTATATTTGGGAATACTGAAGTAGAATTGAGTTTCAGATATAAAGAGAATATCAATATGATTAGTATTTAAGATAGCTTAAACTTCCAGTGTCTGTTGCGCTAATCAATTGGCATTCAAGCAAGCTATAGCCAGACATTTAATTTTGGGAAAGAAGGCTAGTCATTTGTTGTACCTGCTCCATTAAACCCCTGAGAGCATTAAGCATTTCTAAGGTAAGAATTGAGTGTGACCGGTCATGGTTTAACCTAGAATGTAGATTTATGGTTACATTTTGGGATGTGTTGTATTCATTTTGAGAATTACTTCTTACAACATTGGCATATGAGAAATTATCTTGGACATTTTTGGCGGTTGGTGAGTGAGTGTTAACACGACTATTAGGTGGCATGGCTTTATGAGTTTGAACATGGGAATTTTTGTCGTCGAGATTAGACGGGTTCATTAATTGTGCAGCCGTTAATGTAATTTTTTACGAATACATTGTTATCGGATCTTCGAAGAGAGTGGTACTGAGTCTGAAGTATTTGTTTGTATATGTTATAATTGGGTAGGTGATTTTCATTTGACTTGGGTTTCCCAATTTGTTAGCTCGGCAACCTTTAGCCGCTCAGAAATGTCGCTCATTGCGAAACCACTTCAATTGTATGTACTTCAGATTCTTTAATCTCTCGGAGTTCAGCTTTTGGATATAAATAAATAAAAGTACATTTAAAATCGAAGTAAATAACTAGAAACTTTTTGAATTAAACTTTTGAAAACAAATAAAATGAAAATCTTTCCCAAAAAAAGGTGAGCAATTTGATGGGGGAAAAATTTCACTGCGTCGCACAGTGGGATGGCTTCATACATTTTAGTGCAAAAAATATAAGGAGTTCTCGTAGAGTGATGAAACCGAGCCGTGTTTTGTTGCAATTAAAAATTTCTGAAAGTTTCATAAAAATCGGCCACGCCCATCGCATATCCCCCATATGCAAAACGAATTTTACTTCATAATAAAAAGGCGGAGCACTGCTACTATTCATATACAGTTGTGTTCATAAAAAATAAATTTTAATTTCTTAAGAAAAAATAAAAAATGTATTCATATCTTTTTACATAAAATTATTCATTAATTAATTCTCTAAATTGTATACCAATTAATTATTCAATTAAAGCTATATTAACTTAAAATATTTCACTTAAACAAAACTTTTTTAAAAATTCACTGTTCAAAATAATTGGAGTGTTAATCCACGACCGAAAAGTCTTAAAGCAAAAAGCACACAAATCTAAAATTATTAAAGGAAAAGTTCAATTGCTTTAGTATTTAGTGGAATACCCCTGGCACCTTTTTAAAGGGATTTGGTGCCAGGCATCACGCACTGCGTTCCATAGATCTTCGCATTTGACGGTTGGTTCTCTGCAACATATTTCTTAACATCTCCTAATAGATGCTCTATGGGATTGAGGTACGGAGACTTAGTAGGCCACGACATAACCTCAACCCCATTGCCCGGAAACCACTCCTTTGCCAATTGACTAGTGTGTTTTGGGTCATTATCTTGCTGGAATACCCATTTCTTATTATATTACTTCCTTCAAAATTCCCACATAGACGTGCTTATCCACGATACTTCTTATTTGATGAATTGGACCTACACCGTTGTATGAAAAACTCCCCCATATCATTATTTTTGCACCAACATGTTTAACCGTCTTTTTTGTATATTGTGCCTTATATTCAGTATTGGGCGGACGGCGAACATACTGTCTAGACACAGTTCCCCCAAATAACACGATTTTGTTTTCGTCTGTCCATAGTACGTTCCTCCATTTTTAATTCGACCAATCGATTCGTTCTTGAGCGAACTTTAAGCGAGCAGCTGCCTGTTTCTTTGAAAGCAATGACACCTTTCGTGGACTTCTTGCGAATAAATTATTTTCCATTTGTCGTCTACGAATAGTAGGACCACTTACAGAAATAAATCAATTGCATCAGAAATAAATCAATTGCATCATAATTATAATAGTTATAAAGCCTATCTTTTTTATTTTACTTCTTACATACCGTTGTAATTACCGTTAGAATATCACTAGCGCACTCAAGCATGCTCTTCTTCGGAGTACGGCTGGAACCCAACATCGTAGTACGGTCATGTCTCTGCTACTGATGTTGGTTACATGCGAGTGAAAGCGGAGAGATGGTTCACTCTCTTAAAACAAAACCCCCAATCTAAGGTGGAACAGCATATGCTCAGAGATGAATGGCTGGTGGGTAATCCAGTTCTAAATATGCGGACTTGGGGAACCGGGCGAAACCCCATTTAACGAAATGCCTTACTACGCCGTACAGGGCTAGGTGTAGTGGACCATTTACTTCCCTGTCTACTCGTGGGACCAAAATGGAAAAAAGTACACAAAAAAATGAAAAAAAGAAAATGGAAGCAGAAATTGCTTTAAATCCGGAGGATGAAAAACCTCAATCTGGAACTATGGAGACTGAAACAGCCTCAACTTCCAGAGCTGCAAGAAGCGCAAGTGAGGAAATCACTCAAAAAATAGGGAAATTAAATGTCAATAAAGATGACAATCAAAAAAGGCTAAGTGGAGCTGCCAGAAAGCGAATGAACTTTCTTCTCCGAAAAGGATTGAACAAAGTTGAAGCTAGAGCCAAAGCCCTTGATCCAGAGGAAAAGCAAAAAATTGCAGATAACAAGAGGCAAAGATCCCTAGAGAATACTCCTCCAGAAGAGTCATCAAGGAAACGTCAGAGGGAAGGAACTGTCAAAGACAAACCCATGGCCAAAAAAGTTTACAGACCACTGACAAAACCATCCTTTAAGGATGCACTGGTTGGTCAAAAAGTAGCGATACTTGCGAAGGACTTCCCAAACACAGTCCTATCAACAGCTCAAATGGATGAAATCCGAAATAGCATCATGGATAAGGTACTAGAAGAGGAGGTAATAAAACCTCAATTCCTAAACAGTACATACAAAGCTGGCTATATGACCCTGCACTGCAAAAATGATGCCACGGCTGAGTGGATAAAAAAACTTGCTCTAAAGATTAAACCATGGGCAACAGCAGACTTGTGGGCAATGGAGGAAACTAAAGTGCCTCACCCCAAAATTGCTGTTGGTTATTTCCCCAACGCTGCCACAATTGAGACCGAAAGGATTCTATCCTTTGTCCAACGGCAAAACGATGGGCTCAGGGTGGAAGCATGGAGGATGCTTCGAAGAGCAAACAAGGCAACGAATGCTATGCTGGTCTTCTCCATTGACCAAATCTCAGCTGTAAAGCTGGAGGAAACAAAGGGTCAGATATCATTTAAATTTGGCCAGGTCCAATTACACCTCAAAGAGGCTGGTGGAAAAGATGTGGAGGAAGAGGGAACGAATGATGCTGACTCATCATCAATGGAAAGTGGCCCAGGTGAAGGTGACTCTGCACCTATAAATGCGTCGGCTATTCCAACAACAAAACAATCAAAATGAAGTGTGTCCAGGCAAATCTTCAGCATGCTAAAGCAGCATCCGCCGAAATTAGCAGAGGGTTTGCCAAAAACACCTACAACATTGGTCTGATCCAAGAGCCCTGGATTAGATCGGGTAAGATATGTGGGCTTAATATAGAAAAATGTAAGTTAATCTATGATATAAATGTAGAAAGGCCAAGAGCCGCTATAATCTTGGATGAAAACATTAACTCTCTTCTAATTTCAGAGTTCACAGATGGTGACCTAGTTACCATACTAACGGAGGCAAATCAGATGGGAGTGAGGAAGGAGTTGATAATTGCCTCAGCTTATTTTCCGGGAGAACAACCCGAAGCGCCTACTGAAAAAGTGAAGGCGCTGGTAAGTTACTGCAGGAAACACAACAAGGCGCTAATAATCGGATGTGATGCTAACGCCCACAATAAGGTATGGGGAAGCTCTGATACCAACAAAAGAGGTGAGTCACTACTAGATTTCCTTATGACAAACAATATTGCAATAGCAAATAGGGGTAAAAACCCAACTTTTGAAAATGCGATTAGACAAGAGGTCATAGATCTGACCATTGTCTCACACAATGTTCAAGACATGATCAAAGACTGGAGAGTCTCACTGAATAACTCATTCTCTGATCACAAACATATTCTCTTTGAGTTGAAAACGGACCTAATACAGAAAATCTGGTACAGGTCACCAAAGGCTACAAATTGGGAGGGGTATAAATCTGACCTTGAGGGTAGGCTAGAAACCCACGCGTCACCGATAATTTCAAGAGTAGATCTAGATGAATCGGTGGATAAGTTAACCGATGATATTTTGGAATCTTACGAAAATAACTGTCCTTTGAAAACTAAGAACACAAATAGAAAAGTCAGATGGTGGAATAAAAACCTTGAGAAATTAAGGCAATTGGCACGACGAGAATTTAACAGGGCAAAATCTAGCGGTAACTGGCAAGATTATAGAAAGGCCCTTACAAAGTATAACAAGGAGCTAAGAAAATCGAAAAGATCATCTTGGAAAACTTTCTGTGAAGAACTGAAGGATGTGCCAGAAACGGCTAGAATTCAAAAAGCCTTATCTTCACAGAAAAATCAGACAATAGGCAATCTCCGAATAGATGATGCAAATCAAACCTCATCCTTTGGGGAAACGTTGGAGCTTCTTCTTAAGACTCACTTTCCCGGATGTAGCTTTGATGAAGGTGATTCTATTAGGAACTATGAATCTGAAAATACAGTTAATTCTAACGACCCTATAATTAGACAAATCATAACATATGAAAAGATAGAATGGAGTATAAACTCATTTAAACCGTATAAATCACCGGGACCTGATGGGATATTTCCAGCTATGCTGGTAAATGGACCAGACTCACTGAGAAGACGACTGGTTCATGTTTTCAGGGCCAGTCTCGCTCTTAACCTTATCCCTACTAAATGGAAAAAAGTACAAGTGGTTTTTCTGCCAAAGGGGGGGAATAAACCAGCAGATCATCCAAAATCATACAGACCAATAAGTCTCTCGTCTTTCATGCTGAAAACGATGGAGAAACTTATTGATCTGTATATTCGTAATGAACTTTTAACTGAAAAGCCACTACACAATTTGCAATTTGCCTACCAAAAAGGCAAATCAACCATAACGTCGATACACAAACTAACCTCCATAATTGAAAAAGCACTGGAAAGGAAGGAAATAGCCTTATGTTCCTTTATGGACATTGAAGGCGCTTTTGATAATGCCAGCTATAATTCTATGGAAGGGGCGCTGATAAAACGAGAATCAGACCCAATAGTGATAAAATGGGTAAGCAAAATACTCTCACAAAGACAAATTATTGCTAATATGGGAAATACTAGCAGGAAAATAAACACTATAAAGGGATGTCCCCAAGGTGGAGTTCTCTCTCCGCTCTTATGGTCAATACTGGTTGATGATCTACTAGTAAAACTGAACGAAAATGGTTTTACCACAGTGGGATATGCAGATGATATCACAGTGATTGTAGAAGGAACACATGACGATACAATTGGAGAACAAATGCAAAATGCATTAAAATTAACATGGGAATGGTGCGAAAATGAGGGACTCTCTATAAATCCTAACAAAACCACAATTATCCCATTTACAAAACGAAGGACATTAACTATCCCTACGCTTCACATAAGAGATACGGAGGTTCAATTCGAGCAGGAGGTAAAATATCTTGGTATTATGCTGGATAGAACTCTCTCCTGGAATCCTCATCTAAACATGATACATAAAAAGGCTACAAAATCAATTTGGGCTAGTAAACAACTCCTAGGCAAAACATGGGGCTTAAGTCCAAAGATGTCACTATGGATATACAAACAAATGGTTCTTCCCAGTATACTCTATGGCTCGGTAATATGGTGGCAGAAAACCACTCAAATCACAGCCCAGAATAAATTGTCGAAAACCCAAAGACTAGCCTGTTTGAATATCACAGGGGCAATGAGAACAACGCCAACGGCTGCTTTGGAGGTTATCTTAAACCTTGACCCGTTGCATTTGGCAATACAAGGAGAAGCCTTTAAACAGGCCATCGAGCTTCATAAATTATTTAAATTTAAAGTAGGCGACCACACAGGACACCTGAAAATCCTTAATAAAGCTAATCATATTAAAGAGATGACTTTATGTAGTGATCAAATAGAGCCTGTACTGGAGCTGAAACGAAATTACACTGTTCTTATCCCAAAAAGGACTGAATGGGATTCAAACCCTATATGGCTACGTGAAGGAGCCCAAAAATGGTTCACTGATGGATCAAAAACAACAGAAGGGGTGGGAGCGGGCATAGTAGGACCCAGGTGTAGGCTCCAGATTCCCCTAAGCAAGGATTCTACAATATTCACAGCAGAATTATACGCACTCAACACGGCTACAGAAACGCTGTTAGACAGAAATCTAACAAGAACGAAAATAAACATAATGACAGATAGTCAAGCAGTTCTAAAGGCACTGAACAAACCCATCTTTCACCACAAATCAGTGTTGGAAGGCCATAGGGCCCTAAATCAGCTGGCAGAGAATAACAAGGTAACACTTGTATGGGTGCCAGGGCACAGTGGGATTGATGGAAATGACTTGGCTGACGAAAGAGCAAGACTGGGAGCGCAACGGCCATTCATAGGCCCAAATCCTCAATATGGCTTCACTAAAAAGGACATTAAAACAATGATCACAAAAGTAACAAAAGGAGAATCGAAGGAGTTTTGGATCAAAAAAGGACCACTCAAACACTCGAAAAAATTCCTATCACCCAATGAAAAAAGAAGCAAGGATGCTCTTCAATTGAACAGACCCAATCTAAGGCTCCTATGTGGAGCTCTCACTGGACACTACACATGCAACTTCATGTTGAATAAGATGCAAATAGCGGAGGAGGGAACATGCAGATATTGTTTGGAGGACGATGAAACCATGGAACATATACTTGCGAAGTGCCCTGCTTTTGCTTACCAGAGACTTAAGATACTTGGCGGATCCGAAGTTATGGAGGACGCATATAAAAAACTAGCGGTGAAGGATATTGTAAAGTTCCTGAATGATACCATGAATTAAACTTTAATGGAGGGCGCACAATAGATCTACCTTGGTCGCGGTGCAGGAGGACACGTCTCTCAACCCAATTACATCGTAAATCGTAAATCGTAGAATATCACTTGCTTTGCAAGTTAATATACCAACAAAATTTGACATGAGAAAATATTAGGTGGCAGCACTCCTATTATTTTGAACACAGCTGTATAACACAGTACAACACATGATTTCGGGACTCAATTCTGAGAATTGCACATAAAAGTAGCCCCAAAAATAAGAATTTCTTCATCATTCGTTTTGTCAAGTTGGCTGTATTAATAATTTAATGGTCATATGCATTTTTATCACTTTTCTATATTTTAACACGGATATATCTCGGTATACCGTACGAAATATCCCTGTTGTGTCTGAAACGAAGTTGTAAATATTGAATGCGGAACAGACCTACCCGAAAAAAGTGCACCCAGTGCCTTAAAAATCGCAAATATTCCTTTTTTTTTTAAAACAGTTTTCACCGTTTTTGCTCAAAAACTGGATTACAAATCCACAAATATGCTGTTTTTTAATGGGGAAAATAATGGGTAGTTACCCACATTAATCTTTATTCCGGTCCTCTTCTGCTTCCTCGGATATAATACCAATAGGGAGTTGTGCTGCATCAATTATGTCCTTTCCATGTCTTATTATTTTGTGGACAATAACAGGCATAAAGTACCGGCTATAGTTTGCAACAAATATTTGAGCAGTAACAATTGCAAATTTGTGAAACTTCACACTAGAAACTTTCTGGCCACAGGTTATTATCTGTAAAATGATTCTTCAGTAACTCCTGTTATATCAGCAACAAGTTCAGGATTGGAGAAGTAACACCTTGAGGTAGTGCCATTGTTCGAAGACCCAGAACCTTGTTGTACAGCATCCACACGCAAACTGATTAGTTCTTTAAACTCCGTCTGAATTCGATACTTGTTCTCTTGTTTGAAAATCGTATTTCTTGCTTCGATCATAGACCACTTATGACAACTTATTTTACTTGAACGTATAATGACGAAATGCCCTATTTACAAGCCTCACTATCAGTATTCTTCTTTAAAATTGTGTTCAAGTCGTTCATTTCGGAGGGGTATGCTTTACAAATGTAACATACAGCTGCTGAAGCTGCATTTGTATCTGTCTAAATTGTGCGTTACATTGAACTGTTTGCCGAATACTTCAACATTCGTTTCTCCAAAGCAGCAATATCGGAATTGATGTTATCAACAGCTGTTAACACTTTTAGTAAATTCGAAGAAAAGTGGTCGGCAATACCTTGTTGATGATGCACTTTTATTGAGCCTTTGTTCTTCTTCAGTGTTTGTTTTTAACCTTAAAAGTGTCAGCGATGCTAATAGCAGATTCCTATCCCTTAAATCTGTTGGCAAACTCTGATTGTACTCTGCATGACCCGAAGAGCCATCGCAACCCTACTTCGACGTAAGAGTGTAATTCGAATTTGTCTTAGCATTTGTGGTGTGATCCATCAAACTTTGCAAGCTTACAGACGCTTAATTTTCTGATACTCGGACTTCATTGGGATACGATAATTTCTTCTCCTCAATAACCTTATAAGGTGGTAAAATATTATATCCCTCTCTTTTCAAAATATATTTTACGTAGTGATGTTTTGTTAACTCTAACATCCAGCAGAAACGCTAGCGCAGTAGATGAAGGAATATATGAAAATTGTTTAATTTTTGCGTTGGTTACTGTACTTGTTGTTGTTGGGTGTACTGGGATGCTAAATCAACCTTTTACTACGATATGTCCAATCATCGAATTCCTTTACTGGGCTTCCCTTCTTCCTTGAACAATGAGGTCGATCATCAAGCAAATGATACTTCAAATATCATACATGGGGCAAAGTAATTATACAACAATTATAATTTGTTTTTTAATTTGAATTACCTATGGAAATGCAAATACAAAAATAAATAAGTGCTATTGACAATTATACTTATTTTTATATATTTGCTTTGTTTGTCAAGGTTTATGACTCCTTTCGGGTTGCAATCCTTCACCGTCACAAACCTTCACATATAAAATTGTTCACCACTTTGTATAGTTGGTAAAGCGAGCAAAGCCTCAACAGCCTCAAAGCTATTTGTACCTTTCAACCAACAACAAACGTGTAGATGTTACCATTTGAAAAAATTTAAAAACGAAAAATTTGGCAGGGAAATAAATTCATCTTGGATGTTGAGGTGCGATGTTAGCCAAGTTTCAGCGACTTATTTACAAATTTATCCTCATTTGATTATTCAAATACAATTTGGTGAAATGTAATTTTATAGTATGCGTTATTTAATTGCTTCGAGAAAACGAACAACGAATGCTGGAAAAGAAAACTAATTAAAGTATGACGAATTGACCTTAGACAGCACCAACTGCTGACAATGGTCATCACTAGGATGATGACGTCGCTGCCCGTTTACAATTCCAGCAAACGAAAAAAGGCGCCGATGAAGGTAGAGGTGTATTGAATTTCAAAAAACCAGACTTTCTATCAGGATATTTAGGAAAAATTTCAAATGTTTCGTCGTCTTCAATTGTGAGGGATTGTATATTGGTCTCGAAAACAATATCCGGAAAGAAATCAAGTTATTTATCCAAATTTGCAATGTGGGTACCTTACAATTCACCTTCATCATCACTGTCATATATTTGAACAAAAATATGGGTGTTGAGAGGTTGACGCTTGCATTCTATTTTATCCAAATTTGCCAAGTCGTAGCAATTTCTTACATTTTAAAAGCTTTGTCAGTGGGCATGTTACTGCTGCATAATTGCCATCATCTTCAGCAAAGATTATGTATTTTAATCGACTTTCCAAACACCCCAATTTTTTTTAAATTATTCTAAAAAATGTCATATTTAGTCCAATCTTTCTTAGTTTGAATTTTAACGTAAATAGTGTTGGTATTAACAAACCCATAAAATAAATTTTTTTTCTGACTGCACAGAGTCACTATTTAGCTTCCGCAACCGGCTTCATTACCTTCAAATATTCTTCTAAATATTGTACATCTGATTCCACGTGTAGCGCAGACGGCACAACTCTGATAATTTATATGTGTGCTGCAATAAGTTGGAAATTGCATCATTTAATGAATTTCATCTCGTGCATACAGGCGTTATTATGATAGAAGATAAAACATTTCTTATAATTTCACTTGTTGTTGGCCTCTACATTCATTCCAAATAGCAGAACATCTGGAAACTAAAATATTAAAATTTTATAAACATATACATATGTATATCGCATATGTAGTGCGAAAACTCATGAACTACATTTTTAATAAAATCAGGGTTTTTGCATTTTCTTCTATAACTTCTTGTCATCTGTCTATTCTCCAAACGAATATTACTCTATTTTTGTTATTTACAATTGAATTGAATTGAATTCTTTATTGAGCCTTAATATTTTTCATAGTTATAAGTAAGTAATAATTCAATATAACAATATAAATTAAGCAGACTTAAAATTATAATGTATTATTTTAAAAACATATTTGAGAAAACAGCACCATACTTTCCCATAAATTGTAAAAATGTATATAACAATATAAAGAGTACATGCTTGCTCCCGGCATTAACATAAGTATATTACAATAAAACGAAAAGAAAAAAAACAAAACAACAAATAACTCAGATATTAAAATTGTTATTAAATCATTAAATACAATTTGTACTAATCTTTTTTGAGGAAAAAGTCATTAAGTACTTTATAACTTTTTTTCTAATCACTGTTCATGCTTTTAAAAAAATTTATTTCATCAGAGTAAGCTACAACGCTTTTGTTATCGCAACAAATATTGAGACGTTTATTATTCCTTTTTTTGTGAACGGTCTACACCTACGGAGTACATTATTTGCAAGACATCGGCGTAAAAAAAATTATTTATAGTTTTTGTTCCAATACCTAGGTAAATATTTTACTTATTCTTGGAATAACGTAATTTACAGTCCGACTTTTGAAAGCAGACAACAATTTCACAATGCTTTAAACGTGTAAAGAATACACCAAAGGAAGAAAATGAATCTGACGATAGATATCCAACGCCATCGTGTTTTAGTGTGAGTGACTTCTGCGTTGATTCTGATGTTGGTGAACCTCACATTGCCACTAAAAGCTAATGTCGCTGGAAACGCTCGGAGCCATGCAAGTGGAAAATAAACACGACAAAAAAAGATCGAGCAAAAGGTTTACCCTACATGACCACATCGGAGTTAAAAAAAAGCAAAAGAGCCTAAAACCGTTGATTGTGGGAAATATCGCTTTAAATGCCATTTGCAAGTTATAGAAGAAGCTCGAAGAAAAATATGTAGCGTATATTGGGCAATGAGTGACCACAAAAGACAGAAAGATTTTATGTTGAAATGTGTTTCACTTACTGGCATAATACGAAGAACTAGTGCAGGAAGCCAGAAATCTCGGTCGCTTTCCAAAAAATATTTTCTTTACAATGATAAACGCGAGTTATGGAGTGTGCGCAAAGTTTTTTGAAACAACATTATGCATTTCAAATGGTGTTAAAAATACGCCCATTTCATACTGCAATATCGCTGGATCTTTTCAAGGGTGTGATAAACGTGGCAAACAAAGTCCTTTCAATATCACTGACAGCCATTCATTAAAGTTAGTAAAGTAACATATTGAAGCTTTCAAACCGTACCAGACCATTAGTAAGACAGTCGTCGCCAAATAGGTATTTAGACCCAACGCTCTCCATTTTAAAAATGCATGAACTGTATGAAGCAAATTGTGCATCGTTAAAAACGAAACAAGTGAAAATAAATGTCTGTAGAAGAATTTTTTGTACTGACCACAATCTATCATTCCTAAGACCTAAGAAAGATCAGTTCACTACATGCACCCAGTTTAATCTGGCAGACTGAACCAGAAAGGAAGAGCTCAGAGATGAATACAATATCCACTTGAAACAATCGATGATTGCAATAAGGCTAAGCCTTTGGACAAGGAAAACCTTCAAGAACTTGAACATTTTCTAATAGCAACCTTTGACCTCAAATGTGTTTGCATATCCCATCCTCTGCATCCTGTCCAATGTAATACTACAGTCGTGAAATAAATCTTTACAATCTGACGATGTATGAGGATTATGCAGTTAAATGGAAAGTGAGGAAGCTCTGAGATTGGCGCAATATTATATACTTATATTAAATCACTTCCAGTAAAAATTATAGAGCTATCCCAAAATCGAAACCAACATGTTGCTGCAATTCTGCTCTCTGCCCCGCAAGTAACCCATTTTCAAGTAATTGAACATAAATTTTTAGTATCCGGCCATTCATAAAAGGAGTGTAATTCTATGCATTCCGCGATAGAGCGAGAAAACCATATAGGTCGGTGTTTGTGATGAATGATTGACTCGAAATATTCAAGTCGGCAAGATCAAAAAGAGGCAAGAATAAAGACATTTATCCTTACGAAGTCAGAGAATTGAAATTTTCAGATTTTTCTGACCTTCATGCATTGTCAGGGATATTAATCAAAAACCGAAATGTTGATGGGGATTTTTCAGATTTTTCTGACCTTCATGCATTGTCAGGGATATTAATCAAAAACCGAAATGTATTCTGGTTGAATGTTAAGTGTTTCCGGTATGAAAAAAATCAAGCAGGAATACAGGACCATTTAAAAAAGTTAATATTAGACTCCATGGAAGACCTCGCAAAAATTTAACGCTTCGTAAAGCTTACAAACAAATGTTATCGATCAGAGAAGAAGGATTTATTAAAGCTTTGTGATTGTGGCGTTATACCCAGAGAGATAAAACAATGGTACATGAACCTGCCGACTTCAAAAGGAATCGGAGATAATGACAGATTTAAAAACCTACAACATTATTCACTATTATTTAATGTTTAGTTACCTTTTTAAAACTCTGTTTATCTTACTATGTATTATGTATTTGTATATCTACAACTAAATCTATTTAAATCATCCAGAAATAAATTCATTAATTGCAAGTTTAACAAAAATTTATAAGGAAAAAATCATTAACTACAATTTACACCTTTTTGTCTTCAAATACAGACTATTTTTCACAAAATTGTATGGCAAAAGGTCTTCTAAGACAATCTAATAATTAACCAGAATCAAATGTTTCTATTTCTTTATTTATAAATTTTTAATTGTAAAACGATACTAAAAAGCTCTAAATCTCAATATTAAATTTTTGGCGATATTACATAGGCGATATATTATATTTTTTAAACATATAAATATTTTTAAAACTATTTTCTGTGTCTCTAAAATCAAAGGATATTCACTGATTCAGAAAGTCCGTTGTTGCTAGTCGATTAAGCGTATGACGTATATGCTTTGACAAATAAAGATCCAAAGATGATACATTTTGGATGCGAAGAGATCGGACATCTGAGCTACAGTTTGCTATGCTACAATTAGCTGAAAGGTAAAGACAACTCATTGGTTAAATTTACAAATATCTTATCAAGCAATGTTCTGCCAACAAATGCTATAACTCTGTAACTATAAATCTATATTTTTAAATTCACAGAATTGCAAAACAAAAATTCCAATTTTTTTCAATTTACCCGCCACATTTTATCACTATCAAGTTCCATAACTGCGGTACTGATAACTTATCGCCAGCTTGGAAGCAAACCCTGGTATGTCCGTCAATGAATATTTCAAAAAAATAAATAAATTAGTTTGAGTTGTGTTTAAGTAATATTTTCAGCGAACTTGACAAAGAAAGTATTTGATAAGGAAATTATTTGATAAGGAGTCATCGGCATAATCCTACATTAACATAAATTTTCGAGTAAATTGTGGAAATATAGATCTTCGCTTCTAAGAAAATAATTTTCTGCCGTCCATTGTGTCTTCAAGTGTAAAATTAAGTTATTGTTAATGAACTGCAAGTCGGATAGTAGCTGAAAGCTTGAGCGCTAGTGGTCTTGACGATATAAAATCGTCTTAGTTAAGTACTCACATTCCACACCAAGTTGCTTAAATGCCTTAACAAAATTGGAACCATTATCCGGTACTGTACAAACGAGCTTTTCGAGGTCTATGACATATTTATCATTTGTTATCATTATTATTTTTCAATGGTTTCATAATTACGATCAGAATTGAAACGAGCTCAAGCCAAAGCTGCTGACTTTCGAATTCGTCGTAAGAAGTTGATAAAACATCATAGTTTTTTGTGGCAGTCCAACGAGGAACTATCTTTATACTTTTATATGCAAAAACATATGTACGGTTATAGCAATAATTCCGTACCTTGTATTGTGTGCACTCTGTACACAATGCAACTACAACACTTTGGTTCTTTCTTTGCGGATGTGATTAAATTAAATATTGGTAAATGTTTTTATTATTTAAATTTATTATATTAATCCGCAGACGATAGGCAGATACATGGAAAAAATGTGTTACGAGAACTATTTGAAAAAAGTCGTAAAATTTGTTTATTTAACTCCACAATAGTTGGTCAACGTCAGGACGTGGATTCAAACTACAGTTCGTTGTGGCGACATGATACATAATAAAGCTTATCAACGTAGCACCATCATATTCCGATTTGTAAGTCCACTAAATGTAAAACGCACAAATTACTACCTTTCAAAGCGCTGAATGGCATTTTGTTGGGCATAGCTTTTATAACAAAGTGCACCTTATTGGTTGGCAATGTTTTTTTAAACTCTACATTTTATTAAAATATTTAGTGGCAGCATTATTTTTGGCATTTTGATCACATGAAAAGTCGTCACAATCCCACAATTCAAAATCTGGGATTATGATCGTCCAACCTTTAAAACGGGTTTCATGTATATTTATAACATTTAATATTTTAAAATAAGGTTCCGTTAATATTAGTGGTACATGAATTTCGGTGAAATGTATAATTTATTAAAGCTATTTACTTGAACATAAATCATTTTACCTTCTATGTTCATCGGATTCGGAATCCTCGAAAACAATTTGGTATTCCATTGTGTTGTAACTAATAATCAATTTATTTCTTTGAACAATTTCATTGACAAACAACGTTCTGTACAATAAATGCCATATTTTGATACCGTACACAAGGGGTGGGCTGTATAGATGTTTTAAGTGTGTCGTGTTTTTTTTTGTAAAGCAAATTTTTTCCGTTCTACTACAAAGGGTCTATGATCTAGAAATGCGTTTGATTTGGTAAAAATGTGAAACTATATTTGTTATTCCGTTTTAGTGATTGTGACATTATTAGTAACTAAGTTTTTTATTACTAACTATTGAATGGAGGACCACTATTTCATACTTCACAAAAATTATTTATTTTTTGTATGTAACTTATGTATTTACCGTTTTATGAACATATTCATGGTATACTTGGCCTTGGCGGTGCAATGAGCGTTACGCTTCACTATATATATGTTTCCAATTCCGTGGAAGTTTTGAGTTTGGTGAATGCATGATAATATAATTTTCAAGAAAATATATTTAAAATAATGGCATAACATTTAAAAAACAATACTAATGGCCGGTTTCACAGTTGAAAATTCTCCATTTAAATGTTTTTTAAATGGCCGATGTTTGTCATTCAAATGTCATTTAATATGACAAATTTCTGTGAGTTTTTAAATTAAGCTTTTAGATGACGAGTGTGAAACTCGCCCTAAAAGCTACATAAAATCTGAAAATATTTACTGGTGTAAAATAACAGCGTTTTTATGATGTATTATTTTTGGTGCGTTTTATTACCCACTGGCAAACATACTTGCATAACGATGGTATATATTTCAATTATATTCAAACAATATAATTCAATTTATTCACCAACCTGGCCTCAAGCTCGAATAATTTATTCTAAACTAAAATCTTCCATGGTAAGGATAAAAGCAGAGCATACTTAGTTTCGGCAGTCGTTGGTCCACTTTTAGGACTTCTAGTGGTCAAGTCGGGTCAGATACAAAATAACCGCTCACGATACTGTTATTGTCTCGACTCTCTTCTATGGACACATTTGCTGTTTCTACTCGTACTACTTCGGCATTTATTGGTGCTAATACTCCCCTTGGTCAAGCAAGTATGTCATTAAAGACTTAAAATTACTTGCGTGCATAAATATTAAAATTATTATAGGGAAAGAAATAACTTGTACGTCTTCTATACCCCTTCTATCTAAATAGCCCCCCTTTTCAATAATATCAGAACAACACCTACACTCAGTGTTGCCAGAAGCCGTCAAAAAATTATGGTAAATGAACAAAAAAAATGGTGCAAAATGGCAAGAAATTATGCTAAAAATACCAAAAAATTGTGCAAAATGCAAAAACATTATGCTAAGATTAAAAAAAAGTAAATTTGTTATGTATTTGCCTCTGTGTGTATTATTTAGTACATACTATAGCGTTTTTGAGCATGCTTTTTATTCATAAATTCGGCTAATTTCAACATTTTGAAATCAGATATATGTATGTATTTTTGATAGAAAAAATTCCATAAAAATATTAAAATAAAAAAAATCAGTTTTGTTTCAAAAATTTTGTTTATTATAAAACAAACGCTCGACGATTTACCACAAGTTTCTTGGGTGTAATTATAAAACCATTTACATTTTGGCTTTGTATTTATAGCTACACTTATTAGTAGGAAGTCCTGAAACTTTAATATGGAATCATAACAGAAACAATGCAAACATACCTACGGATTTGTGGTTTTCACAGTAAATATTTTGAAAAAACAATTACTCTATGATAAGGATTTTTGAAAATTTTATATTTTCTGTATATTTACGTTTTTGGCATTAATGAAAAGCTAAATTCCATTTTTGATGCAAGGATACCTTAACCTACAGTTTTCTTTGATTATTCAGAAAAAACGTATAATTTTCCCCCTTCTTTCAAAAGTACAACCTGTTGATAAGTATAAACTGTTAGAAATTCAGAGCGAAATCTTAACATTAATGGTAATATTACCATTTTTTACTTTAGTATTGCATTTCGTTCCATATTAAATTGGAAGTGCCCACATTAACGCTTTACATTGTTTCCAAAAAAATGTTGGTACATAAAATCAGAAAATTCAAGGGAAAATTTTTTGCGATAATATCTAGACTGGTTTTCATAGTCTTTCTTTTAAATTTGCGGAATATATTGTTGTATTTACAATGTATTAATAAAAAAATATACAAAAACTTCATCTTCGCAAAATGGGAATTCATTTATTTTTTCCAAATAATTACATTACTAGTGTTTAATTTTTTTTGCCAGAAAGATTCCGGAATCATTACATCCAAGAGGTCACTATACCAAGTTTGCACGAAATGTAATGTAAAAGTGTGGAATAAGTAGCATAGAGTGTTAAAGTTTTGTTAATGGTGCGGGAGAAATCCGGCTCTAAGAAAGAAAGCACAGAATCAGCCAAATGGTTTTTGACCCATGAGGTAAGAAAATGTATTGAACACATGTTTCGTTTCTCACCCTTTGGTGTGTGTTGGCTCATAAGAAAGAATGTATTGTTCCATGAATCAAAATATACACGTTCGGTGTGTTTTCAGCTTAAAGATTCGATATTTATTCAGAAATATTCCTGTTACAAAAAGTAAAACACAAAAACATTTTGATGGAAAATTGTGCAATATCTAAATAATTATGCTAAAATTTCATGAAAAATATAAAATTTTGGAAAAATTTTGTTGAAAATTATGCTAAAAGGCATTTAGCATCATGTTTCAAAAAAATATGCTGACGCCAAAAAAATTATGCTAAAAAAGCATTAATTGTGCTAAACTGGCAACACTGCGTACACTACCAAGTTGATAATTCAGTTTGTTTGGCTTGGTAATATGTGCCCCATATTACATACTTAAACCTATTTTCAAGTTTAAAAAAAAATACACAATGGTTGGCAATTTGAACAACTTCGAAAAAATGCAAATTAAATACTAGACGTCACAAGCATTCCTGAATTTCATTACAATTGTCATCCGATTCCACAACCTTAATTTGCATTGCCTAAGCAAATGGAAATTCAAATTTTGAAATTGCCATTGCGAACAATAGCAATGCTTTTGCATTTGCATTAGATTAAGTAATGCAAATTAAAAGCTAATGCAAATTAAAAAACCCATGTATGTCAAAATTCACAATAAATGATTATTGTTTCGCAACTAACTTTTTAGCCAGGCATTATTTTTCGCAAAGAAATACGATTTTATTTTGTGCTATTCCGCCCAGACTTAATAAGATCCTTACACAGTTCACTGTATGACGTTTCGTACGTTTTTGTTTCTTATTTTGGTATGCTTTTCTTTGTAATTGCTGTCAATCACTTATTAATAACTTGTTATAATTGATAAATGCAATAACATTAACAAAGTGTATGCGTAAAAGTAGGTAACACTTATTTTATTACTTTTTGTTACAAACGTGCGCTGTTATACTCGTAACCTTTTTCAGAAAATTTATAAGTTTGTTCAGCGATTGATGAACGTTGGTGGATTGTTTGTGTCAATTTAAGGAATACACTCTGACCTTTCATTTTGTTGGAGTCAGAAGACACGAGGTAGACCGAGCTAACTCTTTTCCCTCGGAGAACTGCAAATGCTGAATTTTATAAAGCCAATTTAATTCGCTTATATCTACTAAGTCAATCAATTAATGCAATCTAAATAATTGTTTTTTTAATTAAAAAGAAGGTGGTGATGTTTAGTATAAACAACATTCCAATGTTATCTTACATGCATAAGCTACTGAGTTGGTTGAAAATTTTCATCAGTATTCGTTTTAGATGTCGTAGCAATAAGTTGAATTACCTCGAGTATTTCGTAATAGAAAATGTGTGTATCAATGCTATACACTGAACGGAAAAGCATGTCACACGGATGAAAATGTTCATCACCCCAACAACTTTTGTCATCGAAAGTGAGCTAACGTAACGGTTCATTCCCGCTATGAAAATGTGTTCATCAACTGCAAATTGTTCGTTACTGTGGTGAAAGTATGGTTGCTGGTGCAATGAATTTGCTTTTTATTATTGCAACGAATTTGTTTCACTGCTGCAATGAATTTGTTTCATTGTTGCAATGAATAGGTATCGTTCTCGCAAATGTTGCAATGAATTTGTTCCTTGCTGCTATGAATTTGTTTCATTAGTGCAACGAATTTGAGTCATTGTTGTAATGAATATGTTTCATTACTACAATGATTTTGTTTCATTGCTGCAATGAATGTTTTGAAGTGTGTTTGAAATTATTTATTGACAATTGTACATAAATATAGTGTTAGTATTACATTGCAGGTGTTTTGATAACAATTTTTTGAATTTTTGTTTTCGAAAATCTATTTGCTAAATAGATTATATTCATTTCATGTTGAAACACTCGTCTGGAGAAGATTGTGGTAGTCGAAGGGTTGAGCGTTATTGTGGCCGTCATATTCAGGTCCTGCAATTAAAAACATATACGAAGAATTTATTGTTAAAATTTCTACTTAAGATATGAACATACCTACTTATGTCTGTACTTACCATGAGTATGCTTCACTCCTTTAACATAGAACCACATCATTGTTTTGTTAAATCATGCAATTTTTGTTGTGTTGAGGGTTCTGTCGTTCAATTGCAGCGCCACATCTTCCCGTCATTAAGCTAGTGATCACACTGTAGGCAGCGTTAGAAATCGCTATTTTCCTCTTGCTCTTTCTCTTTTAGAATTAATAGGAAGGGCACACGAACAAAAAATGCCGGCGGGCTCGACAAACTTATAGCACGGGTGCGCTCGTTTAAGTAGCACTTGCTTTTGTAGTTTCAACGAGCAACACCCAACAAATGCGCACAAATCGGAGAGACGGAAGAGCATTTGTTTTCAATTTGCCCTTTGAAATGGAAACAGAGAGAGTGAGAGAAGTTTCGTTGATCAAATATGTTACCACATACGAGTACATATGTAGTTTAAAAAACGCATTTTTTTGGTTGAAAAATGTTAATGTCAATTTAATGCAAAAAGGATAAATTGGTTTATTTAAAGTAAATATTTTATTTAACTAAAAGTAGCAATTCACACTAAAAATTAAAAAACGAAATCAAAACAAAATAATGGTATATAAACAGAAAAACAATTAATATGTAATCAAAATACATTGATGGATTCGTAGTGATTTTAGTTTTAAACAAACAACAATTCAGTGATATATATGCTTGTAAATACTATTATAAATGCGCGATATGTATATTAAACATTAGCCTATTCGATCAAAGGCAAAGTCTTAATGCAAGTATCCAAAAATAAAGAATTCAATTCCATTATCAAAATGCTTTCCAACATTTCATGGCTTAAACGATTCCGAGTGTCTGTCAGAATTAATTTTAATGTCGAAAACGCTCGTTCAATGGTAACCTGTAATGCTTAAGATTAAAACAAATAATGTATACATATATTTATTTATTTGTTTATTTATTTACTAATATTTTGGATCAGTCAATATAAATGAAATTAGTTCTTATATTAAGCATGGGGGTATAGTTTGACACAATTTCATGTTTGAGTACGTATTGAAATTCTCATCATCACTTCCATTGACTATAGATTCCACCGTTTCTAATGTCCTGTATCATTTTATAGGTTGACCCCCATCTTGTTGGTCAATCTAATTGAGGTATACGCAGTTTCCTTAAATTCAAAAGCTCACGGTATCCATTAGAAGTCTTTCGGATAAATTTAGTTAAATTTCTACAACGTAGTAAATATCTTTTAATATCAGTGTCTTTTTACACGTCCAAGGCAAAGAGGTGAGCTGTATGAGCTGCACAGCGGCAAATTTGAATATTACCCACTTTTTGACCAGTGAAATTTGCATAGAGATCAAGGTTTCTTAAGTATAAGTCATTTTCGTAAACAGGCTGTAGGAAAATAGGATTTTAGACAAAGAGAGTGCAGCTAAATTGGAAAATGTTAGAAAAATATGTATATAAATAATACTCTGCAGTCCATTGTCTCTTCAAGTGCTAAAATTAAGTTCACGTTAATGAACTGCAAGTCGGATAGAAGCTGAAAGCGTGAGCGCTAGTTGTCTTGACGATATAAAATCGTCTTAGTTAAGTACTCACATTCCACACCAAGTTGCTTAAATGCCTTAACAAAATTGGAACCATTATCCGGTACTGTACAAACGAGCTTTTCGAGGTCTATGACATATTTATCGTTTGTTATCATTATTATTTTTGCAATGGTTTCATAATTACGATTAGATTTGAAACGAGCTCAAGCCAAAGCTGCTGACTTTCGAATTCGTCGTAAGAAGTTGATAAAACATCAGTTTTTTGTGGAAGTCCAACGAGGAACTACCTATATTCTTTTATGTGAAAAAACATATGTACGGTTATCGCAGTAATTCCGCACCTTTTATTGTGTGCACTCTGTACACAATGCAACTACAACACTTTGGATCTTTCTTTGCGGATGTGACTTCTACAAAGTATAATTAAAATATTCGTAAATGTTTTTATTCTTTAAATTTATTATATTAATCCACAGACGATAGACAGATACATGGAAAAAATGTGTTACGAGAACTATTTGAAAAAAGTCGTCAAATTTATTTATTTAATTCCACAATGGTTGGTCAACGTCAGGACGTGGATTCAAACGTCATTTCGTTGTGGCGACATGATACATAATAAAGCTTATCAAGGTAGCACCATCATATTCCGATTTGTAAGTCCACAAAATGTAAAACGCACAATTTACTACCTTTCCAAATCGCTGAATGGCATTTTCTTGGGCATACGTTTTATAAGAAAGTGCACCTTATTGGTTGGCAATGTTTTTTTAAACTCTACATTTTATTAAAATATTTAGTGGCAGCATTATTTTTGGCATTTTGATCACATGAAAAGTCGCCACAATTCAAAATTTGGGATTATTACATTTAATATTTTAAAATAAGGTTCCGTTAATATTAGTGGTACATGAACTGGCGCTTCACCCATGTGAATTTCGTTGAAATGTATAATTTATTAAAGTTATTTACTTGAACATAAATCATTTTACCTTCTATGTTCATCGGATTCGGAATCCTCGAAAACAATTTGGTATTCCATTGTGTTGTAACTAATAACAATGTGCGACACCAAAAAATTATGGGGTTCTGTCAACAGATTCTGGTTGAATGGTCTAAAAAAAATATAAGTATCGGCGTTTTGCCAGATCTGATCAGAATTTTTTTTTAGAGCGGGCCAAAGTTTCCGCCCCTCGGAACTTTCCTGCAACATACCGCCGTGCAAAATTGTGTGTTCCTTATTTCTGAGGTACAAAATGAGAAATGAGAAAAATCATTGGAATTTTATTCTGGATTCGTCTTGTGCCATTGCGGCATCTAAGAGATTATTGGTCGAAGGATCCTATTTGTAAGAGTGGTATTCCGGAAGTAATGAACAGAAACCGATTTGAGTTTTTTTTATCTATGTTCCATCCTTGCAACAATGAAGAACAAACTGTGATGTCTGACCGTGTAGTCAAACTGCAGAAGATTCTCACTCTTCTTCAAAGAAAATATCAGACATTCCAGAAGAGTAATCCTGTATCGATGAAAGTATTGTACCCTTTAGAGGACGAATTCTCTTTAGAGAATACTTGCGTTAAGTATGGCATAAAGTTAATCAAACCATGTGTCTGTGGCGGGTACACCTGGAATAATAAAGTAAAATAAAAATAAATAAATAGTTTCCCATTACATCCCATAAAGGGACTGGGGAGAAATAATAAAGTATATACTGGAAAAGAGAAAGTTGACAAGACAGCTATTTCTGAGAAAATTGTGAACATGGTGCTACAATAGTGACAAAGGTAAACCGTAGTAAAGAGATCACAAAGCCAGGGATGGAGTTTGACTACAACATAGGAAAATCGTATGTTGACATCTCTGACCAGCTCTGAGCATATTCACTATACATACTTACGCCGGACTGTAAAATGGTACAAATCTAATCACTGCAACAACAGCTGTCAGTGCTCGGCACCTGTACAACAAAGTCAACAATAAAAACATGCCCTTCAAAAATTCAAAGACAACTAGTGAGGATGCTGGTTCTACGTCAATTTGACCAACCAGCATCTGAGCAAGAAGAGGAACCAGCAGATATGTCCGTGGTCTCTAAACAACCACAGCCACCGCAGATGCCCCCTGTTACAATGAAGCATGTTCTGAAGAAGGCTGGAGGATCCAAGAGGCGAATTAGAAAGTGGTGCTCGGTGTAATACAAAAACATGGTTGAATATCGGGGAACTCCTTATGCTCGAAAAAGTGCAAAAATTTGCAATACTTTCGGTATCAAGTGTAACATACCCATTTGTATCAAGCCGCTTTGAACAACATTCCCCTATACCATGTGTAAATTACATTTGACATTTTGAGTACCAAATTTAATTTGTTTTGCTTAATACTAACAGGTACAAGTAAAAAACATGTAAAAATTTGAGAAAGAAAAAAAATTGGATTTGAATGTCAAAATTGTTTTGGTATGGTAAAACTTTTTTTCTTTCAATATAAAAATTATAAAAATGGTATTGAAAAATCTACCTGTCTCATTGAACCAAATAATCCTATAACTTGTCCGCCACTGACGCACGTTCTCCTGGGGCCACATAGTCAATCCATGTATATAAATCTAATGTAAATCGTGTGCAATAAGCCACATTCACGCTTAAAGACATTAAAGTTGCATGTTTAAATGTAAACACCCGACCCGAACGAGTACTCATGTTGTGTGCGGCGTGTACTAATTTTTGTATGTTATAGACCAATTCATGGACCAAATCACCAGTGTCTATGGCACAGCTGATCGTACTAGGCCGATGATGGACAATGAGAGAGCAAAGAAGACAGGAACTAATTTTAAATAGTGTTTATTGATACTAATGACAGCTAAATTATGTTTTATGTTGTTTGCATTGAACGGCAACACGCATTCCCTCTGATTTCTGTCCGTTTTATATCCAACGAAAGTGTAAAATTGGTAAAACAAAGCAGGAAATAAAACTCTTTGAAATAGCCTACTACCTCGTCGTCATGAAGAGGCATCGAAGAGAGTAATGGAAACTCGTAAGTATTACTCTAAGATTAAATTCAATTAATTTTTTCCAAATAGTAGAAAAAACATTGAGATTTTTAATCGCAACCAAATCTTCTACGAAAATTCGACCTGTGTAACATATATTTCTGTTTTGGCGGGTATTTAAGAATATATAAGAATAAAAACCCGAGCGAAAGTGAAAAATCCGTTCAAAAAGGGTGCATTTTCAAATGATCATAATTTTACTTTAAATGTATTTGCAATTGCCTTGTATTTTGGAAAAATTTGAATAGGTTTCTTGGAAAAATCTAAAGAAAATACTGAATGAATCATGCTACCTTTTCGGGAAAATATTGTGATCTTTAAAGGGTGGAAAAAAAATTCAAAATTTATGAAGTCAGCATTTCCCAACTCCTTGAGGTAACTTAACATTTTTTACAGTGTATTCTTTATTGAAGTATTCCCAACAGTGGTGTGCGGATCCGCGTGTTTTAAATACCGGTTCTGTCGAGTCTGGTTCTGAGAAAAACTGGGTATTTTGACCGGTTCCGGTTCTCAGCAAATTGGAATTCCAAAGAGGCTTAAGTGAAATAGCTTATTATAAGAATATAAAACTTTATAAAAATACATATTTTCATACCCTCGCCCAAAGACTTTTGGCTCCTTTCCCATTTCGGGTCTTTACAAACAGTTTTTCAGTTTTTGTAGAATCGTTTTTCTGTCTTTTTGAGATCGTTTTCGATTCTATTGAACCCGCTTTTCGGTACTTTAAGAACCATTTTCGATTCTTTTGGAACCGTTTTCGTTTCTTTTGGACCCGTCTTTCGTTTCGTTTGAAACCGTTGTCGGTTCCCTTGGAATTGTAACGGTTCTAGTAAAGAAGCGATTCTGCAGAACCGGGTATTCGATTCTGTGCGTCACTAGTTCCCAATATAGTTTTGTTTTCAGAAATATTCATTTCCCATTATTATTAATTAAAACTAAAAAAGTCAATGAAAAAATTGGCAATTTGAAACTTTGATAATCCGGTCGATTCCTATAGTTATCTTCACCATCCATACGCGCCTCATTCACTTTTTGCTATTCAATAATACGTTGGTGATGTGATTGCTACAAAACATATGTTTTAGAGATGTGCAAACAGAAACATATGTTTTCTTTCACATCATATGTATGTATTCTAAAATACTCGTGTCACTAATTTATATGTCATTTTCGTTCGACGCCAATATTGACGCGTTTCTTGATCGCGTGGCACCCGGATTAGAGACATCAAAAATTCATTTGATAAAAGTGATACAAAGAAATTTAAGTATTAAATACAAATAAAATGTAAGACATATTCAATTTATGGGGTCATAAGCAAAGGGCTGCAAGTGCACTCTTTACTCAAACAGAGTTAACAACTTTCAAGGATTTTCTTGTGTATTTGTGTGTGTGTAGATACTTTTGGCGTAGAATACGTCTTACCTTACGGTATAGGGAGTCATGTCAGATTGTTATTGTTGTAATCTTTATTTCATTGATTATGAGGAAACGGCGAGATAACTTTTTTTAAAAATTTTTTTGTAGGTAAATGAAGATGTTATCTTTCGTTTGATATACATTTCATGTTGGTTGATATCTTCCTAAAATTTAAATTTCTCAAATGAAAATTGTTTAAACACATACACTCAAACATATGTGTGGTGTTTGGTTGAATGTTTGAGAGTTTGTAGCGTGAACACAAACTATGCTGCTGTTTCAGTGTGGACACAAACCTTCGGCTGTTGTTTTGATTGATGAAATATTGAAATTTCGTATATTTACTTATGTATTTAAGTGAAACAAAATGTTAAATGTGAATTTGAATTTAACATGGATATATAATTATAAAAAACATATGAAAAAATTAATTCATACATTTTTATGTTAAATGAAAGTGCTGCCAAGTAAGCAAAATAACAATGCTGATTGATGCTGTTTGACAGCAGCTGACAGTTGACGTTTAGTAAATTAAAATAAAAACTACTAATCAAAATGGCACCTACACGAAATACAAGAAAGCAACGAGTGGTTGTTATGCAGAGAAATAAATACTCAGGTAAGTTTTGTGTTCCCTTGTTTATATATATTTTTATTAAAAATGTTAATTAATTTGTAGGCGCAACATCAACAACAAATATGCAACAAATCGCAACAGCAGCGGCAGCACCCAATATCAATCAAATAGGTAAGTTTTATACCTACATACATATACATATGTCCATATGTATATATTAATGTAATGTATAAATTCCTAATAATGGATTTAATTTACAGTTCCTATAGCGGCAACAACAACAACAACAACAAATATAGTGGCATCAACAACAAATATTGAACAAACATATTTATCCTATTTTTCCTACCATAAGCTTATGTATATTATCAAAAGTAACTATCAAATAAATAACTTCATTTGCTTATGTTATTTATCATTTATTGTTATATATTTTTCTGTCTTATCGGATAGCGTATTCTACGTTAAACTTAATGGCCGTGTCGCTGACACAGCCTGCAGGGACAGTCCGTGGCCGAAGGCCTCGGACAACTGTCTGCTGTTTTTTTTAGCTTGATAGATAAAAATATATCTCAAGATTTCTCACATTAAAGAAGTAATAATACAGAAGGGATATTTTTTTTGTGTTGCAATTTAATTTTAAACTCTTTTTAACTCAACGTTTTTCAGAAGTCACTTGCCTCCCTTTGCTTCTAACCCCCTCAATTGTTTTTTTTCGTGCAGGTCTAAAAGACAAACCACACTCCACCAATTTAAAGAGTTGGTTAACTTTATGGTGGCACATCCAGATATTGGAAGAGGACTCAGCCAACAAAGACCAGAAATACAAAATAGTTTATGGGATGAGTTAACCCAAAAACTTAATTCAACAAGTCTTCCAACAAGAGATACAGCTGACTGGAAAAAGGTAAAACATTTAAAAACTATTACAGCCTAATTAATTCACAACTATATTTTAAATACAAATACACTTTTTTCAGGTCTGGAGAGACTTTAAAGCTAATTCGAAAAAGAAAAAGGTGACTAACAAGCAACAAATGACGGGTACTACTGGTGGAGGTCCTAACAAGACAGTTCCTTTGAACGATTTAGAGGAGGCTGTACTACAACTTTTAAATTTTACAACATCCGTGTCTGGAATTCAAAATACAAACTCATTTGGCATTCCTAATCTAATGGAATCTTCAGGGAATGTATCTAACTCTGAAATGATAGTTGTTTCAGATGATAATACCATACAAGATACTCAAAATGTCAGTTTTCAAGCACAACAAAAGAAAAATTAAACAGCCAAATCTGTTGCAGACGCAAATTGACATGCAAAAGCCTTTCTATGAGAACTACATCACATTAAAAAGCCTATTGCCTATTTAAAAATAATTGCAGAGGGTATTCAAAAAATAATAGAAAAATGAGTACCAAATCTGCATTTTTTTTAAATGAGTTTGTACCTGTTAATTGTATCTACGATCTGAACACTTGAATTAAAAAAACGATATCTTTAACAGACTTAAGTTAATTTTGTTTCTGTTTTCTCCATTATTCCTAATTACTGTATATATTTTGAATGAACTGTATGTAATTTAAATAAACTCTTATCTAAATAAACTATATTTGGATTTGAAATTTTAAAAAGTATTGAAAATTTAATTTCTTAATAAAATGGGTTCGTTGGAAGTAGATTGTAAGTCTTCATCGGTGACTTCTTGTTCGGGATATGAAGTTTCTTCAATATCATCTAAATGTGCATCAGGTCGACAGAAATTAATTCTTATGCTGAGTAAAGCACAACATACGTTTAAAATACGTGCTGCCTTTTCAAGACTATAATGTAGACCTCTTTCGTTTATAAGGCATCTGTAAACGTTTTTCAAAATGCCAATTGTTAACTCTATTAAGTCTCTGCCTTTGGAATGAGCTAAGTTAAATTTTGATTCTTTACTTCCAGCAGCTGGTGACCTACATGGTGTTAATAGCTATGGTTCTAGGGTATAGCCAGCGTCTCCCAAAATGCGTGAATTGTCACTATGATTATACTGGTTTTCAAAAAACAGTTTTACATTTGAAATTTTCAAACATGTGAATCGTGACAGCTACCAGGAAAACTTGCATTTACGAACCGTATTCTATTTTTGAGTCAAAGAAGTGTATTTACCAGCATCACATTAAAACTGTGATATCCTTTTCTGTTATAAAACAAATGGCGATCATGGAGTAAAAATTTTAACATGGTTCCATCAACAGCCATGACTACGCCTGGAATTGACGATTTTCGAAAAAAATAGATTCTGCCATCTTCTTTTGTGTGAACATCCATTTTTGCTGATATCCACTTGTGGCATAAAATTCCGTCGAATGCGACCAATACTTCGGCTAGAATTTTCGAAAATGTTGATTGGGAAATGTTAAGTTACCAGTCTTTGCCAACTCCATGTTGATAATTTCCTTCAGCAAAAAGGCGCAAACATGCTGCCAGCTTGTCAGTAGGTTGTTAGCATCCCAGCCGTGTTTCCGATTTGATTTTGTCTTCTAATTCAGACAAAATATATTTGATGGCCTCCTTGTTAATCCTAAAATTTTTTATAAAACTTTTTTCGGGATTAAAAAGGAGCTCTATAATTTTTTTTATAAACATACCTGATGTCGTTCAATGAATATATTTCCATTGTGTTGTTTCTTAAGTTTTTAAGAACACTTCATAGATTTCCCGAGTTATCAGAAATATAAAACGCAATGGAATCCATTTTAAATTAAAATGTCAGTTTTTGTTTACAAATTTTTGTTAATGATGAATAATTTTCCCAATCAGCTGATTACCCCTACAGCTGATTTAATTAGTGATGCCAAAAATTTTTAAATTTTTATCGATAAATCATCACGAGTATTTTAGAATGCATATAAAACCGAGCGTCGAAAGTGAAACGTTGCCTTCGCCGAAGTGAAGCGCTTATTTGGGAATGGACCTGAATATCCTGAAAAGTCAAAAATATTTGAAATCGGCCTATAAGTGTAGATATACCAGGCTTTGATAGTTGCAGCAGCACCAAAGTGGTTGGACTGTAATATTCTCCTGACTCCTCCTCTACAGATTATTAGCACATTCCAAAATGATCAGAATAATACTTTTAAAGCTGTGATTTTATCACCGTGTATTTTCCAATCGGCCCGACGGTGAGGTGGTCTGTTAAATTGTAAATATCGTAAGTATCTAAAACTCTTTGATTCAAACGCATATATTTATTTTTTAATGGTAGATTTGATATTGGCACGATAGTTAACTTACTTGGTGCGACTTTTGCACTCATCTACAGTTGCGTCTACTTTCTTTGTATGGAGATAGTCTTCCTCAACTGAGTCATTATTCGTTTAACCCTTGGACAAACACATGGTTCTGGCCAGGCATATTTCATTTTTGAGCGTTAATTAAACATACTTCTAGTTTAGGTAGATACCTTTATTTCCCGGTAGCCGCCTAAAATATTGTTGGCTTTCTATTTAAAAAAAATCAAAAATATCGTTCCAACACGACGAAAACTGCAAATAAAAGTCCCCCCTCGAACAAATACATATGCCTGGCCAGACCCCTATACAATTTGTATGAAATAAATTATTATTATATACATTTTGGGTTATTTTTCTGCAAATACAATGCAGATTGCTGTTTCCAGGTATTTTTTTTATATTTTGGGTTGTTTTTATGTGAATTCAATGCAGACGTTTTCTTCCAGCTAGTTTTTGTGTTAATTTTTCTCATTTCTTTCTTTCGTCTGTGATTTTGGTTCTGAGTTCAGTTAGTTTATTATTGAATGCTGAACATACAACATCTACAGTCCGAAATATAAATGTTTTGAGCGGAAACTAAAGTAAAATTATTACTATTATTATGGCAGATGATTTAGAATTTGTGTACAATACGCGCTTGCGTACAGGCAACCTTACTGATAATTTCCAACAACAACTATCATCAGCGTTACAGTGTGATTTCCCACTTCACACAGAAGCTTACGAAGAACTAGATTTATTTGACGACCAAAGCTGTGAAAACACAGATTTTGTGCCCGAAAATGACGCCTCGGACATTGAATATGAATTGGAAATTGAAGCAAATGAAATATTTGAATAAGAAAGTGAGAATGCACCAACTCAAGCTGCAGACGATTTTTTGCTTGGAAAAGATGGTACCAAGTGGAGTACAGCTGAACCCGCTACAGTGAGATTCCGCCAGCACAATATCATGCGCTTCAGAGGTGGACCAAAAACAAACCTGACCACGCCGCTTGACGTGTTCAAGCTTTTCTTTTCACCGAATATTACGTTCATCATCGTAACACAAACAAATCTATATGGAGAAAAGGTTACATGCAAATGGAACGCAGAACATGCAAACTGCACACCACGAGTATGGGTTGATATGACAAGTGTTGAGCTTGACGATTTTATTGGGATACTATTGGTGTCACTATGCAGCTCTCAAGATTGATGTGGCAAACTGATGCACTTCCAATATTCCGTGCAGCCATGTCATACACGATTTGTTACTTTGATGTGCTGTATTCGATTTGACGAACCGACAAAGCTGCTCCCATTCGCGACATATGGAACTTCTCGAATAACAGTCTTGCCAGTAATTTTGAACCATACGAAAGTGTAAACATCGATGAGCAGCTATTTCCATACCGTGGGCGCACAAAGTTCATGTAATACATCCCATCAAAGCCCGCAAAGTATGGCATAAAAGTATGGTGGGCATGCGATGCGAAAACCAAATATCCGTTGCAAAGAAAAATTTACACTGGTATAGAGGGAGAACAACGAGAGACAAACCAAGGCGAAAATGTGCTCATGAGTTTGGCTAAACGATACACCAACAGCGGCAGAACTATTATTGCTGATAACTTCTTTACAACATTGGACGCAGCTAAACGTCTTTCGTCGATAGGACTAGCATACGTTGGCACCATAAATAAATAAATGCTTTCCGATTACATCCCATGAAGGGACCGGGGAGAACTTCTCACAATCACTGAGCTGTGGGCTTTCCAGTTTTCACTCACTGATTGGGACCTACAATTTTACACCGATTCCGAACGGTATTTTGAGAAGCATTTTCATGGCTATATACTCGATAGTGTCGCCGTCACTATGCGAGGTGACCGCCGCCGAAAGTAATTTTAAGGTGGTCCGAGCAGGGATCGAACCCAGGATCTCAAGTACAAGAGGCGCGCACACTACCCATTGCACCACCGACGGTTGGCACCATTAGATCCAACAAAAGGTGTCTTCCCAAAGAAGTGAAAAAAGACAGCAAACGGCCAGTGCTTTCATCTGTGTTCAGTTTCTATGATAACCTTGTATCACTGTGCAGCTACGTTCCAAAGAACAAAGCAGAAAATCTACTATCCACTGTGTACTACAACGAGAAAATTGAAGGCGTAGCAAACAAACTGGAAGCTATATTATTTTACAATTCAACAAAGGCCGGCGTTGATACAATGGACCAAATGGTAACGCATTACTCCACAAAACGTTCAACCAGTCGTTGGCCATTAGCACTTTTTGCAACATGATAGACGTCAGGGGCAGAGGTCCAAGCCGAGCGGCGCAAAGCCGGCTTGACGCCGCCGCCGACTTTAATTTTAGAGCATTAGCCGCCGCTGAACAATGCGGCTGCTTTCGGCTAATATTTGCTAGCCGACTTGACCAGTTTAGTTGATATTTTGAAAATTTAATATTGATTTATATATATTTGTTTCCTCTAATATATCGTAAATATTCCCATAAGTACTATTCGGCTATTTAACATTAATCTGGCAGCCTTATAATTTTAAATTACGCTATGGCAACACTTGCAACTATAGGAATTGGAAAAACTCCCGTTATTATTTTCACTATTCTTTGGTGTACGTGTTTATATGTATGTGATAATTAAAGTCTACAAAATGACGCAAAAAAATATTAAAAGTTATTTTTCAAAGGAATTTGCCAAAAAACAATCAAGCTATAGATCAAAGCAGATCTGATTCAGACTCTGGAGAATCTTCTAATTACAATAAATACATATTGCACTCCGCTGATATTGCCCACTATGATAATCTTTTTAAACGAAAGTCCGAGTTAAAAGAAAAAGCTAAAGTTGTTGTCAATGAATGTGGAATGTCTGAGTGCTGGAAGTATTTCGGAGATATGTACATTGACAAAAGAAAAATACTTGAACAATATAAATTTTGCAGATTATGTTTTGATCAAGACAATATGGTTATAAAAGGGTAAGTAATTTATCAGTGTAATATGTTCATATATATGTATACTTAGACTAAAGTGTAATTCTATATCTAGTTTTGGGAAGTCTACTTCAAGAAGTAACTACTTGAACCATTTACGTTCAATACACAATATTGATGTCAAGTCTGCCAGCTATAAAAAAACGAAGTTATGACTAAAAATGCTTGAAGTTCGCAGACAACAAAAATCAATAAGTTTCAAAATGCTCGTCGTTTGGCTGAAATGTGCTGCATAGATTTGCAGCCATTTTCTATCATAGAAAAAACTGGATTTCAAAAATATGCAAAATTTTTAAACCCTAATAAAACCACTTTTCCTAGAGCTTGTACAATTTCAACAGCAGCACTGGATGATGTATATAATTTATAAGTAAATGAAGTGAAAAAAGTTCTTTCTAATGCACCAAGTAGCATTTGCTTGGTATTGGACATGTGGTCTGACAAGTACAAGCATTTGTCATATATCAATATTAAAGTGCAATTTTCCTTAGACCACACACGGGACTAGCAGTAGCCGAGAAAATTAAAGATTCCGTTGAAGAGTTTAATTTAAATGACAAAATCCTTTGTGCAGTTACTGATGGTAGAACAAACATAGTTTCTGCATTAAAAATGAAAAATGTTTCGCGTTATGGATGCAGCGCCCATGCTTTACATCGTTTTCTTTCCCATGACGTTTTAAATAATGATTCATTCAGTCATATTAATGATATCATAAGAAAACTAAAAAGAATATTCCAAAGTCTCATGTATAGTTCAGAAGAAATTTTAAGGCTCCAAAATTTAGAAGAACAGGACGAACTTACAAAAATTATCTTGGAATCACAATCTATCCTGGAAGATCAAGAAAACAACAATCAAATTCCTACTGGAGATGATGATTTTAATGCAAAAATGGAAAAAGCACTTCATTTCAAAAATCTTCCTTCTATAAAAAACTCCGTGCCAACAAGATGGAATTCTCTGTTGGTAATGATATACAGTTTTATTAAAAACCTCAATATAATAAACATCGCTTTATTGCGAGTGCAAAAGGAGATTTTAGTTATACCAGAAATGGAAAAAGAAATTATAAAAGAATTTGGAGGTTTTTTGAAAACCTTTGAAAAAGCCACTCATTATTTGCAGGGCCAACAGTACCCCACAATTTCCAGCTGCATATATTTTTATGAAACCATCATAAAGTCATTACAAAACGCAGAACAGGAGTCTGGTTTTGACTTAACAATAAAATTATGTCAATGTTCCATTGCAAATTTTAGAAATCGCTTTACAATTTTAAAAACACATGTTGTGGCAGCATTATTGGACCCGTGTCAAAAAAATTGGAGTATTTTAGAAAAGTACGTGCAAAAGATTCACAAATTTGGTAAAGTCGAAAATACATTTATATTAAATGATGACCTAACTATCCATATATCAAAAGAAGAACTGTTGTTAGAAGAAATACAGAAAATAACCATCCAAGAGGAAACTAATTCAACTAGTAAAGCTGCTTCAGAATCAATTAGGAAAAAACAGGTATAGTATTTGAAATAAGAATATATTTTATTTATTTAAATAAATAAATATTTGAAACAAGAATATTATGTTTTAACGAATAATTTATTTTAACAGAAAGTATCTGACACCAGACAAGAAATGTGGGCATTTTTATCAAACTCGTCATCAAATGATGAAAATGATCCACTAGAAATGGAAATAAGAAAATACTTTTCTGTGAGTGTAGAGCCAATTGAAAGTATTGATTGGTGGATGGAGAATAAAGAGGTAACTATTAAATATAACACGCTTAATTCTTTATTAACTTATTTCTTCAGCTTTTTCCAAATGTAGCAAAGTTAGCTAATGCATGTTTCGGAATATCACCTACATCTGCCTCTTCGGAGCAGGCTTTTTCCGTTGCTGGGACATGCGTAAACGAGAAAAGAAGTCGGCTAAACCCCACAACTATTAAAAAGCAACTTTTTGTTCATGATAATATGAAGTTAGTAGAGTCAATACTAAATTCAAAATAAACATTTAACAAATATTTAATTTTAATTTTGTTGTATACTAGTATAAGTTGACTTTTTTGATTTTATAGTCTTTAAGTATTTAATGCATCTAGTCTTTCAACTTGCATTATTTTATGTTTTGTGTTTAATGTTACCAAATAAATGAACTATTAAAAAAAACAATAAAATTTGTTTAAGAAAAATCTTCGGCTCAAGCCGGCTTAGAGCCGCCGCCGACCATTTTTTGCCCAGCCGCCGCCGCCGACTTTTTTGCATCGACTTGGACCTCTGCGCACATATCGATTTTAATGTGTGTTCTGCCGCGAAATGCCTTAGAGTACAATGACAACATTCCCTTTATTCAAATGCATTGCCGAAGGGGAAGAGTGCATACAAACGATTTGTAACAAAGAAGAGCAGGAGAAATCAAGAACGAAGTTCGTTGGTTTCGTCGATGATCGCCTCCACAAACCTAAATTGGAAATGAGGGATAAGATTATTTTAGGCACAGTGGGTCGCACGAGACGCTTTTGGAGGGAAAATAATGACATTCTCATCATGAGCGTTGACAATGGGGGAAAGACAGTTGCGATATCAAATGACGAATATAAGATGAAGATGGGAAATATTCTGGGCGATATATGCTTGTCATCCGACGTCAAGTCTACATGAGAGAAATAACAAACTAGATATTGGATAATTTATTCAGCGAAAAGTTAATTTACGTGCCCACGAGGAAGAAATTAAGCACGAGAACATCTATAGCCCCCAGAATCTATGGTTCGCCGAAAATCCTTAAAGATTCAAATTTATGGTTGAAATACTCAAAAATGTGACGGGAACCTCTTAATATAATATAAAGGACGCAATTGATTTCAAATCCAAGATAAAAAACTTGAAAATAGACCAAGACGAAATATTAGTATCATTTTACGTGGTCAATCTTTTACCCAGTATACCCATAAATTTGGCATTAAGGACCATAGAGGAAAAATGGAGTAAAATTGCGGACTACACGACAATACCACAGGTTATTTTAAATATGAGGACAGATTTTATGAATAGAGAAAGGGCATGCCTATGGGTTCTCCAGCGTCACCGTTAATGGCGGACATTATAATGGAAGGATTACTTGACACGACTCTCAATACATTAACGAGTAGACCGAAAATTATAACTAAATATGTGGACGATATATTTGTAACCAGTTGGAAATCTGAGGTTGAGGACACGATGAATGCGCTCAATTCTTTCAATCGACAACATCAATTTACAGCTGAATTGGAAAGGGGCCAATAACTACCATACCTTGATTGCATAGTTATAAAACATAGATGTGCAGCTAGTACTCTTTTGAGTCATCGTGTTTTCACACCGTTAGTAGCTTGATCGTTTTTTCACACCAACATGTCCGAAAGCTTGCTGCTTGTTTACCGATTCAAAGTCAGTTGCTGTTCTGCATTCACACTACACTTAAAAAATAACTTTTAATTGCCATGGACGAATATAAAGAAATTTTTATGTTTGTAAATGGCAAAAATCATAAATGGAAATAATCATTGGAGATGTTGATATTTGATTTTTTTTTTAAGATTTAGTTTTAATTTTTAATTTTTTTAATTTTAATTTTTTACTCAGTGTACTACTTTTGTTTTCTCTGCTTTTGTTCTGCTTGCTCCGTTCAACTTAACACAGTCGCAAAATTCGTAAAACTGATTTGAAATGCGTTTGTGTCAGTTTGCACATGTCTGTTATAAAACAAAATGGTAATTTAAAAGTTGAATTTTATCAAAAGCCTACAGCCTTAGGACGACTGATAAATTTTTATTCTATGCATCCTAGAGGGACAATAATTAATACCGCCAAGACAAGACAAATGTGGTGTACGAAATCAAGTGGTACGGAGAAAAGCCAACATATACCAGAAGGTGTATGTTGGTACTACGATGAATAAACTGAAGACGAGAAATTCATCACATAAATCGGACGTAAAGGCACATTATAAGCCTTTAGAACAAAAACCAGCACTCGCAGCCCACTGTACGTTCACTGGACACAGGCCAAGCTTTGACGAAGTGAAAATTCTAACTGAGGAGAGGATTTACCCACGACGTCTCTTTCAGGAAATGCTACATATTATTGACGTTCCATTGGAGAAAAGACTCAACTACAAGCGCGATACGGACCAATGTGCACAAGTTTACAGACATACAATTGACAAATTTAGGCGGAAAATCAAATTAGGGTACAAAAGCTTGCAGCAAAATCTAGTCGTATACTTTTTGTTACCTCACGATGTAGTTATATGCATAAATATTATTGTGATTTCCTACCCAATAATCTCTAACAGACAATATTGTGCTTGAAAGAAAAATTTTGTGTTTATAAAGTCTTTAATTTTTTAGAAAATCTTTGTGTTTTTCTTATATTAGATCTTTGAAAATTTTCAACGTTCTTGATCGAAATATTGGAAACTAAATAAATTGTGATAAAAGGAAATTTATACAACTTCGTTTTCTTTTTTCCATACCTATGACCCCAATCCGATACTAAAATTGAAAATCATAATAATTGGAAAGGTCAACTATAAATACAACTTATTTTAATATTGCGTAAAAACAGATTTTTTTTTTCAGAAAAAAAGATTTTTTTGCTAAAATGTACAGATTTTTTTGAAAAAAATATTATAACACTGGATCCCACCAGCACACCGAAATATCCAGACTACTGTCTGTCATGAGAAACAATAAAAATATAATGATGATTTGTTCGAACGTTGCAAGGCATTACTAAGAGAAACAGAAAACCGGATTTATTTTTAATGACTTTGAGAAGAGAGTTTGTGAACTGAGAGCAGATTTCGATGAAGTGATGGAAAGGATGTCCAAACTTGAAAAAATTGCGGACGAAGTTGAGACCTTAAAGTTGGAGATTAGGGTATTGAAAATGGAAGCTCTTAAATTAAGCATAATGAAAATCTACTAGCTGTTTTCGATTTCATTTGCAAAACTATTAATATTCCTACTCCGCATTTGAAGGCTATTCATCGCCATCAAAATAGAAATAATATGAGGATAGATGATTTGCAAGATGGGGTTATTATAGCGAAATTTATGTCCCCTTATGACAAAAACTTTTTCTTGCAGTGGCTTTCCGGTAGCAGGAAATATAATACGAATGTTTTGACACTGAATACCATAGGATTTGATTCAAACATGCCTTATTACATCAATGAAAATCATTCCAATACCAACTACAAAATATTTCGATATCATCTGCGTTTCGGAGACTTTAAGCGGTACAAAACATATAGGGCAGACAGGACACGCCATGGTGGTGGGGTGGCAATCTTCGTAAAATGTTGTCTGAAATTGAAATTAAGTTTGAAGTCTTGTGTGGAGGAGCCAATGGAGTACATATTTATCGAAATTTCTTCTTTCAGTGACAAGTTACTAATTGGTTGCGTCTATAGGCTCAATCGTTGTGTAAATACCACTAACGTATTTAGAATGCTAGAGAATTTAACAGCATCTTTTACTAATATTGTGATATCTGGAGATTTTAATTCAAATATTATGGTTGAGTCGACATTGACAGACGAAATTTCATCGTTAGGACTTTAGCCTACAAATACTTCAATACCTGCACACTACTCTTGCACTTCGAATTCATTACTAGACATTTTTTTTTGTTGACAGTACAAATAAAATTCTTCTCTATGACCAAATTTCTGCACCCTTGCTTCTCCAAACATGATTTAATATTTGTAACGTACACTATTGCCTCTCATTTGACTGGAACTTAATTTATAACTTAACTTCGGTAAATGACCAATAATATCTCTTACAGGATAATATAATATCTCTTTATAGCACAACTGTACCCATTAGAAGGAGAATACTTTCTGCTCAGTCAAGACCATGGTTTTCTGATGCCATTAAATCATCAATTAATAGAAGGGATGTAGCTTACAAGTGATGGAAATTGTTTAAATCACACGAACTGCACGATGAGTATCGATCAGCTAGAAGGGATGTCAATGCTAAGATTCGTATAGCAAAAATTTTATATTTCTCGAGGCGGTTTACTTCTGCCTTGGGATGCCAGCAGAAGTGGAAGGTGATAATGGATATTGGCAAGCAGCCCTATAGTGGTGTTGCTCTAAATGAAATCAATATGAATTTCACTAATATCCCAAGTGTTAACATTGACACTAATTTTTATGAATTTCAGAAAGATAATTTAATGGATAATACCAATACTTTTGAGTTTTCGTGTGTTAATCAGTATGACGTCTTAACGGCTTTCTCGCAAATTAAGTCTAATGCTTGCGGCGTAGATGGCATGGACCCTAGATTCATCAGAATTATTTTATGGTACATCCTAACTTACATACCTTATCTTTTTAATACCATAATCACGACTAGTGTATTTCCAAGTGCTTGGAAGCACTCGAAAATTATTCCATGAGCAATGAGTATCGTATATCCAAAATTCGTGAGAGATTACTTCACGAACAGATTAATGATTATGTGAAAAGCCATTCTTTAATATCTCACAAACAATCCGCCTTTCGACCCAAATACAGCTGCGTCACTGCCTTGATCGGGGTTTCGGAAACATTTCTTTTTTTAACTTTTCCCCTACCTCAACACGTCTTCTTTTTTCTTACCTTAACGGACGTACTCAACCTGTGCATGTGAACAATAGGATATCGGATGCTCTTCCTGTTTCTAGAGGCGTTCCCCAGGCTTCAATTCTGGGTCCTCTACTTGTCTCCCAGTATATTAATGATTTGCCTTTGCATATATCGAATTGTAATATCCATATGTACGCCGACGATGTGCAACTAATCATTAGTTTTCCTGCAGATCTGAGATCAGAATATGTTGACCGCTTAAACCAGTATCTTTAGAATATTCACCGCTAGGCAACTGCAAATGGTATTTGTATTAATCCAAAGAAATCAAAATGCTTGTTGATTCATAAAAGGCGGTATGTGCCCACTTCTGATTTTAATATTCATATAGGCAATGAAACTATTAAATTCGTTTTACATCTGGGAATCACATTTAATGATACCCTAACTTGGACCCACGATATAACAGGCTTTTCAACAGAGACGCTACAAAAGTAAATCGATAGGGACAGCAAACGACGCCATATTTTTTGCCTCTCTTTTGACATTTCTCTTCAGTAAGGTTTGCCATTTCATCATGGAAAGGTATACGAGCCAACAACGAGTCGAAATTATTAAAATTTACTAACGAAATTTAGAGTCAGTGGCCTCAACTTTAAGAGCGCTACGTCCAATTTATGGTCGTCATAATCGTCCTACCAGATCAACAATTGAGCGTCTAGTGGAAAAATTTGAATCCACAGGCACAATACAAAATGTTCCCGTGCCAGTGAGACAAACCAGTGCCCGTAGTGTCCAAAATATTGCTGCCGCTGAGGCTTCAGTTCAAGAAAGCCCAAATGTGTCTCTCACACGTGGTTCTCAAGCGTTGGGCATCTCTGTGACGTCGTTGTGGCGAATTTGCGAAAAGATCTTGGCCTACATCCTTACAAGATCAAATTGACGCAAGAACTGAAACCGCTTGACCACCATAAGCGTCGTATGTTCGTGAATTGGGCTGAGTAACAACTTGAAAATGATTCGGATTTTCATCGGAAAATCATCTTCAGCGATGAGGCTCATTTCTGGCTGAAGGGCTTCGTCAATAAGCAAAATATGCATTATTGGTCAGACAGCAATCCACACGTAATCCATGAGTCATTATTTCATCCCGAAAAAATTACGGTTTGGTGCGGTTTATGGGCCGGCGGCGTCATTGGGCCGTACTTCTTCCGTCATGATCAACACCGGCACACTACTGTGAATGCGAATCGCTACCGTTCAATGATAACTGAATATTTTTGGCCCCAATTGGATAATATGGACTTGGAGGACATGTTGTTCCAACAGGACGGCGCCACAAGCCACACAGCGAATGGCACAATCAATTTATTGGAAACCAAGTTTGGTGAACGTGTTATCTCACGAAATGGCCGAGTCGATTGGCCGCCTCTGTCGTGCGATTTGACGCCGTTAGATTATTTCCTGTGGGGCTACGTCAAGTCTATGGTCTATGCCAACAAACCAGCGACGATTGATGAACTTCGTACGAATATCGAATGTGAAATTGCTGCAGTATCGGCCGATTTATGCTTGAAAGCCGTCGAAAATTGGGTTCAGCGTCTGGACTTCTGCAAGCGTGCCCGTGGTGGCCATGCAAAAGAAATCGAGTTCCATACATAATGGCATCGAACGTACTTTCACAGGAATAAAGAATTTCATTGGTATCTAAAACCGGTTTTGTTTTATTTAAAACAACTTTTGTAGCGCTCTTATTGAAAACCCCGTTAAATGCTAGTGTGGGCCAAATATACGGTAAATTGAGATCGCTGTGGCAAACGCAATATTCTTAACCTCAGACTTTCAGGATACTGCTAGCCAAAACGTACCTTATACCTGGCCTTCTTTATGGATGTGAATTATTGCTGGTTGTGACTCCTCTAGCAAAAGTAAACTGACGGTTCTGTTTAATAATGTTAGATATGCCTATGGTTTGAAAAAGTTTGATCAGGTGTCAGAGTTCTCTATATTCTCCATATCTCTTTGGAAAGTCTCCTAAATATCAGAGCTTTCATTCTGCTCCAAAAAATAGTACATACTCATGAGCCTGCATATATATCAAAGATTGACTTTTAATAAATCAAATAGGGTAATTCAAATAGTACCATTCACCCGACGTATCCACGTTTCTGATTGACAATTTTTTATACACGCTATCCGTCTCTGGAACTCGCTACAACACAATACTCAACTCCTCCATAATTCCAAAACATATAAGAAAGTTATTTTTAATACTCTTCAAGAGCCATAACATTGATACAGATATACATATTTCATTACATAGTTTGTTAACTTATATATTACTTCTTACTATTTCGAGAGCTTATATTCAATACCAGCTATACGCAAAAACACAATTTTTCAGGAGAAGGAAAAAACAGTTTATTTTCTGAACTCTCGAAGATTGAAGTAAATTTTCTTCTAGTATTTTTGTTAAATATTATTAGTGGGTACTGCATACAAAAATTATTTAAAGATTCAATCTTCGAGAGTTCGGAAAATGAATTTTTTTTCCTTCTCCTGAAAAATTGTGTTTTTGCGTATAGATGGTATTGAATATAAGCTCTCAATTTGTATTTTTGTTCTATTTTTTTTTGTTTAACTGTTACCCTAAATATTTTATGCTATTTCCATATGTTTATATATTTTTATTATTATTTCGCTATTAACTAACTATAATATTATAGTTTTGTATTAATTTTTAGTTTTAATTCTTATAACTACGAGTATTATTATTTATCTTAACAAAAATAAACGGGATAAATGCAAATATATATAAATAAATACATAAAACTAACTCTGAAAAGGTTATTAGATTTGCAGTAAATTTGGAACACGTATTAACAATGCTCATGTTCAGTATCAAATATACGAGTATGTCTACCAGAATCAAATGCATTAACATGTTTTGCACATCAGAAAATTCTCGAAATCCCAGGTTAAATATGTCATACATAATCTCAAACCTTATTACTCGCAAAACTAGAATAAGACTTGCAAAAGAAGAGCTCTCTCTTGTACATATATTTATAACGCCTGACTCTCGTTGCTTTGTTCCACCTCAATGCAAAGTTCCGGATATTCCAATGATTCTCAAACCAGGAAAATCTTCCGAACATGTAACAGCCCAATGAGTTTATTACCAATTCTCGGTAGTCCTGGTGTAGGACTTCGGGTTAAGGAAAACATATAGTACTATAGAACACGTGCAGAGATTCGTAGAAACGATGAATCAGACTTTTGACCACTGCAGCATTACCCGATATCTCTCAAGCAATTTATAGATTTTAGCATGATGGCTTACTATTCAAATTAAAGAAAATTCTTCCCTCAATACTTTCCCCTTCTCAACTCATATATTCTAAATCGATATTACTATGCCAAAGAAAGAGAAAGCAGGTATACCACAAGGAAGCGTTTTAGCCCCAACACTTTATTTGGGTTTCACCTCTGATCTCCCTCTAACAGACGGAGTTGAAATCGGAACTTTTGCTGACGATATAACCGCTTTAACAGCCAATGAAGGACTCGTAAAGGCAAGTATCTCCATTCAAAAATGTATCGATATCTCATATAGGCTGTATGATTGGAGAATTATAGTCAATAAAACAAAATCAAAAATTGGAGTCAGCAAAGGTGGGTCTGACGGTAAATGAGTACAAGACAAAATTAATGGTTTCAACGAACAGCGCCTCCACGCGATGAGACCAAAGCGTGAACGTTGATAACTAACCTTTACAATTTCAAGGTGGAGGACGAATTTAAATACCTCGGATCTGCCGTAAACAAAAACAACAACGTCAGCCTTGAGATCAAGCGGAGAATTGTGCTTGCGAATAGATGTTATTTTGGGCTAAGCAAGCACTTTAGAGATAAAGCCCTCTCTCGAGTAACAAAAGTCCAGCTGTACCAGACTCTCATTCAACCTGTCTTGCTTTATGGCGCAGAATCCCGGGTCCTATCGCAATCAGCACAGAAAAAAATATTCCCGAATTAATTTCAATTACTGATTTGCTTGAAAACAGAGATAAAATTCAATTATTTCATTATTTGACTCAATCATTTGAATACTTGGTTCAACAATTTTACATTTTATAAAGCGAAGAAGATCAATTAAAATTTCACTGGAATCAAGTACTTGTGTACTTGAAATTACAACATTCTTTATACATATGTTATTTGACGTTTTTTTGTTGGATTTTTAAGGCGAATTTTTGTTGTTGTCAGGGAGACGATGCGCATCACCAAAAATCCGTTACAAAAGGTGTTTTGTTATTGCAATCGGCACTCGTCAACACAATGACAGCAACAACACATGTGCTACAAATTTATTGCGAAATCAAAACACATCTTTGAGAATTTACAAATAAATGTTCAAACGAAAAAAAGACATACCATAAGCAAAAACAAGAAAATGCATGGGCACACACGCGCAATGCAAACATTCTAGCAGTAGTGGAATAGAGAAGAAAAAATTACCGATTTCGATTGAAAGCGAACACCGACTTTTGATTACCAGAATACTCAAGTTGAGTACGCTAGTAATCAAAACATTATATAATTTCGATTCAACGCTCACTCAAGTTGATTACGCGCGTAATCAAAACATTATGTAATTTTGATTAAGCACTCACTCAACTTGATTACACGCGTAATTGAAATTTTCCGTAAAAAATTGATTAAAGTCATGCTTAACTCAATTACTAATTTAATCAACAATATTAAGAAATTTTGATTAAATCTGTGCTCAAATAAATATTTGCTTTAATTGAAAACTTTTCAATTACGATCTTACAATTCGAGTAATTGAATTTACAAAAATCGTCATTGGCGGAAATCCAAGTATAAAAATAATTGAATTGACAAATATCGTAATTGATTTGAGCATTCGCTTTTTTCTGTGAGACGAACCTTCTGTAGGAGTGTTCGAGAGAAAAATACTCCTAAAAATTTATGGCCCTATAGTGCACAACGGCGAGTATTGGTGACGCATGAACCATGAGCTGTATGAGCTTTATCCTGACATTGATATAGTTAAGGGGATGAAAATAACGCGATTGCGCTGGCTAGGCCATGCCAGTAGAATGGATGAAGACGAACCAGCACGAAGGTTTTCGAAACCGAAAGAGGACAAAAATAGAAAGGGATCAGGTTGACGAATACCTGCGTACACTTGGTATTACCAATTGGAGAAATAAAGCAAAAGATCGAACTGGTGGGCGAAATATATTATCTTCGTTTTGTAAGGTGCCTGACCCCCCGGGGTTGTTTGAGACGGGATAAGTAAGTAAGTAAGAAACAAAATCAGTCCAAGTCACATTTACTTTCACACGTGAAACTTGCCCTCCCATAGCTCTCAATCAAATCGAAATACCACAGGCAGTGGAAGTAAAATATCTCAAAATCTCAAAAATTTTACCCGATAAGAAGAAATCCAGTCTAGAATGCAAATTTGATGTCAAATACCAGAACCTTTAAAAGACTGAGAAAAATAGTATAAATATTGTTTAATGTATAAAATTGTTTAATGTTATTTCTCCTTTATTATACCCAATTAGCATAAGTAATACTAAATTTTCGGGTTTGAACAGTACTAATACACTTAAAACCAAGTTGATAAATCCACATGCTATGGATTAATATTTATTTTTAGTTTTTCTATAAAAAAAGTTTTTAATGAAATTGTTAATAAAAAGTCTATACCAAGACGCTTTTGCAATTCCACAAAGATTTTTGCCATCGAACCCCTTGATGATTCAGAAATCTCATAATTCTTGGTTGAAAATAACGGTTAGTTTGGACTTTGTTCTTATTAAAATACAAAAACAGACACATATTTTGGAAAAATCCAATTTATCAACGAAAAATGTTAGAAATTGCCTCTCATTTTATTTGCAACCACTTTGTATGAGGGGCTAAGTGATTTTAAGTGCCTCCCCATACAAATTCGTCGAAAAAGTAGTTGAGCTGTGGGTAAAAAACACGCCTTTTATCTATATGAACGTCAACTAAATGTCAAAACAAACAGTAATTAATTTTTTTGCAATGGTATTATACGGGAACAGAGCTTATTTTTTATTATCTTCAGAATAGACTTTGACGGTAAAATTCTTGGTTCGAAAACCTAGATTTATGCAACAAACTGGGACATCACGAGCAACACGAGTAAATAACATGGAATATATACACAAACATTGTAATATTAAGTGTGAGTTATCTGATTTTACAAATGACATCAGCGTGATATATGTATGTAAAATACCAAACAGTGGATAATGGTTACAGGTATCAACTTTTATCTTTAGTTTTCCCATTGGTCGATGCGCCCACGTTATTGGTTAACAAAATGTCTTACAGTTTTGATAAACAACAAAATATTGCTGGATCATTAAATGCCACTTACTTATTTATATGAAGCCTTGTCTGCCATTAATGTACTGTCTTAATTTACTGAAGTCCGCTTGTTCTTTATTCGAATCCGTGTGCATGCAAATGACAAACAAATACAGAAAACTACTTATATACATTTGTTTACATATTTTAACTTTGAGTGAAAGAGGCTTCGATGCAAATGCATTAATCACGATACTTGAAATATTGATTATAAACGGATACAAATCTCTATTTATGCTACCCAGTAAACTGTTTTAGAAGCTGTTGCCAACAAAACGGTGCTGAAAAACTTACTGGGTAATGATCTTCCATTCCATTACTGTTTCACGGGACGCAAAATTATCGTATCAGAAAAAATTACATGCTGTTTGTCAGAACAAAAATATACGTCTAGTGCTGTTCGGTTACATTCAATGTCTTCCATGGCTCAATGCAAAACCCCGCATCTGAGAAATCAATGCTCCTGGGTTTAAGTCGTGTTCGGCGATAATTTGGTAATCGAGGAAACAATAATGTATTTTAATTTAATACCGTAAAAATACTTTCAGGCGAATACCTTTCATTTCGTAAATCAGTATATGAAAATTGTGTGTGTCGACTGTTTAATAAATTTAAGTTAATGCCAAAATTCTTAATTTTATTAATTTCGCATAATATTTTAAACTGCTGAGCAACGATATAAATTTTATAAAAAGAAGTCACACGAAATTTCATATCAGTAATTAAAAGAAAAACAATATAAAATGGTGAATACTTTTAGGTACATGTGTTGTAATGCTATCAATAATAGCAACAATTTGTTAACGATTGTTTGACAGCTATTTGAAAGAAGTGTTTAAGGAGAAACAAATCAAACAATATAAAAAGCAACGCAATATGAATTTTAAAACGTTTAGCAAGCGTCAAAGGGCCAACAAAAGAATTCAACCGCGCCCTTTTATTATAAACTTAATTAATAAAATGTATACTTTTGAAGTTACTTATTTTGATCTAGCTAAAGAGCTTATTCGTTGTGATAATAGGGTTGATTTGCTAAGTCCCTATCCAACTTATCGGATTCTCTTTTGAAGTCGCTTGTAGCATCCACACAGGGCAACTTTTGTCTCGGCGACTCGTGACGATTATTGTTTTCGTGTTTGCTATTTCTGATATTCTCACATTTTTATTTGTTTACACCTTAGTGTTGTGTAAATTATTGTGAGGTTTAGTGATTTCGTGAATAATATGGAAGTTAAATAGAAGAAAATTATTTAATTTAATTTTAATTTAATTTGCCATTTTAATAATTTTCTTTCAATTTTAAAACAAACCAAACTGATTTTTTGGCGCTGTAAAATACTACGAATGGTAAACATAAAACATGACGTCAAAAGTACATATATGCAGCTAACTTTACTTAAGAACAACACCAAAGCGTGTCGCCGAGTACATGCAACACCGTACCCCTCTTCTTACATCTTACCACCCTCTCTAACAAACTCGCGTCTAACAAAAAATTTAATTGAGAAATTTAAAGCCGCAATTCGAAAGCGTTTTTTGGGAAATTTTGCTAAAGCTGCGGCAGACACATAAATTCTGGTCCATTGCACAGTGAAACACGAAAAAATATAACCATATATGGACACCACTACGTGATAATAAAAGACCAAAAAAAAGACCCGTGTCTCCCAGTTTTGGCCAAAGTCATGCACTTTTTTTATGGGCCCCAAAGACTTGGGGCCTCGGTGTCCTTTTTGCAAAAAAGTGATCAATTTGTTAGGCTCATATCTTGCAAACCGTTTGAAATTTTGATTTACTCTCAGAGGGAAAGACCTTGAAGATGAAGTTTTTTTGATTTTTATTGTTCACAATTTTTATTCTTTATGACAAGAGCTACAACTTTCCCTCAAAGAAGAAATCAATATGAGCCTGACAAAATAATCACTTTTTTGCCAAAATTACACCAAGGCCCCAAATCTTTGGGGCCCATAAAAAAAGTGCATGCCTTTGTGCAAAACTGGGAGACACGGGTCCTTTTTTTGTATGTGGTTATATTTCCATGACTTAAATAATTACACACAGTGTTATTTAGAGTATTTTAGTGTAAAATGACACACGTATATGTTTGAAGCAAACTCAAGTAATTTTGATTTTCGATCATTGATTTTTCGATGTGTACCGCTGTCGGTCGTGCAGTGGGTAGTGTGCGCGACTCTTGGACATGAGTACGTGGGCTCGATCCCTGATCCAACCACCTTACATTTCTTTCGAAAACGGTCACCTCGCTTCTTGATGGCGACACTATCGACTACTTGGCCATGAAAAAGCTTTTCAAAATGATGATGGATGCAGAGCTTACAAAATATCAGTGCGAAAGCATTAAACATTTTCTCAAAGTAGGATTCGATATTTTACCTCCGTATGCAAAAGTTGGAGATTAAAACGAAAACTGCTACTCGAATAACCGAATAAAACTGAAAAATATGCGTCTGTTAGCTTAAAAAAGTTTAATGAATCATATGATAAGCAGTTTATTTAAAACTTTTTGTAATCAAGAAGTAAATTGTATGGAGGGAACCAGGTTAACTTTAACATCTGAAAGGGGTTGCGATGGATGAAAGCTTGTTACTGGCATCTATGGCGCCATTAAGTCTAAAGTCGACTTCTGGAGAGGAATACTGGCGAAATAAACGCCGTCATCAACTAGATAGATACTGTCGCCCTATTTATTTTGAACTCTCTAAGGAAACGAAAGAAAGGTGCTAAGCGTTGTTGGCAAAAATTAAATACTGAAGTTATATCGTGTGGTAAACAATTTACGGTAAAGCACAATTTAGTCCTTACAATGTTGGATGGTAAGACGGCTCAAACAGTTACCGGCACATCTTCAGCAGCCGTTTGTTATATTTGAATGACTTAGAATTAGTTTCAAGAAAAGCTATGGATAATGAAGTTTGTACATTCCGAATTTCCTCCCTACACGCTCGAATTAAGTTTATGGAGTGCATTCTTCACGTTGCTTATAATTAACCATTTCAAAAGTGGTCGGTGACCATGGCATATTTCTGTAAAGCGTTGCAAACTCATTTATTTCATAATATGTGCCGATAATTGGTGTCAAATTAGAAGACTGTTAATGAACAAACAAAAATTCGTGCCTAAAAATTAATTTTCGCATATATCCATGGTGTTGCGTAAAAAGGGCCAATCTGCATTTTTTTACGAAGGCCGATCTGATTTTGTTTACCTTGTCACGACAAGTCAAAAGGGCGAAACTGCTTGGGTCTATCTGCAACGAAGTAGGTAGATAATTATACTAATCGAAGAACCCAACCATAACTTTCTATAGCCATAACCATTTTTGCTACGCAATAATCTATGTATATCTTACAGACAATTGGAAACAGCAGATTGGCCCTTTTTACGCAACACCATCGATATGTACATAAGGGATGTGGGCGATTTCCATGAAACTTTCCAAATATCTGAACTTCATAACACTGATGACTTGTGACAAGTTTAATGACTTTTGGTAAAGAAAAAAATATTTGGGGCGAAAAATCTTTTCGAGTTATATTGGCTGTGAGCGATGGGCGTGGCCCATTTCCGTGAAACTTTCCAGATATCTCAACTTCATAACACTGATGACTTTGGGGCAAGTTTCACGTTTTTTGGGGACGAAATGCAAAATTTTGCGGCGGAAAAATCTTGTCAGGTTATATAGGCGGGGGAGATGACACATATTTTGTTTTTTTATAATGTATGTACCAAATTTGAAAACTTTTGCTTGGCTAGGTACAATTTTATACGAAAAAGTCGATTTGGATTGTATGAGCGGTGGGCGTGGCCGATTTTGATGGAGTTTAAGTTTTTTCTTAATTTAGTCAATATAATGCTTTCAAAGATCTAAGAGCACTCCTTATAGGTTTTGCACAAAATGTATGAATACATCCCACTGTGCATCGTGCCATCTGAAATGTCTTCCAGTTTTGGTTGAAAGACCGTGTTGGTTTTGAGACAAACTTGAAAAAATATAATAGATTGTAGAACCTAGTGTATAACAGGATGTTTTACTGTATAAGATGTTCCATAACCAAGTCTTTGCAATCGATAATTTTGCTGGGTACAATATAAAACTATTATTCCACAAATGGCATCCCACCTGCCGAAAGCTCACAAATTCTAATTTTTTTGTATGGCAATTATGCAAAAATTGTTAGTAAAAATAATTTTGTGGTTCGTGAATAGTTATGTCCTAGTCTTTTTAGCCAAACTTTCGCCCCTACCAATTACAGTTAAACTATTATTGACGTTATTTATAGCGTAGTTTTTAAATAGTATAGACATTACTATTTGCAGTTTTTGGAAGCCTTACAAAGATAAATCAGACGGCCGGCCAGGCTGTTTCTAGCCAGGTACGTTACCTTTATAGTCAAATTATATTCTGAAATACCCAAAAAACATGTAAAACAAAATTCCATGTAATTCATCGAACGCAGCCAAAGTCAAATTAATTTTTTTTTTACCAATTATGAAAACGTGTTCATATTCTGCCCGGCGAACTTAAATAACTCAACCGATTGCAAGAAAAAGAAAACACTTGCATATTTGGTTATATTTATTCGTTTCGTGGCCGTGTTGGTTGCTCCCACTTCGACATATTGTCCGAGCAGATAAATTAATATGGGAACAACCAAGAAAAGAAAAAAAAACAGCAGACAGTTGTCCCAGGCCTTCGGCAACGGACTGTCCCTGCAGGCTGTGTCAGAGACACGGCTGTTAAGTTTAACGTAGAATACGCCATCCGATAAGACAGAAAACATATATAACAATAAATGATAAATCACATAAGCAAATGAATTTATTTATTTGATAGTTACTTTTGATAATATACATAAGCTTATGGTAGGAAAAATAGGATAAATATGTTTTTTTATTTTAATTTACTAAACGTCAACTGTCAGCTGCTGTCAAACAGCATCAAGCAGCATCGTTATTTTGCTTACTTGGCAGCACTTTCATTTAACATAAAAATGTATGAATTAATTTTTTCGTATGTTTTTTATAATTATATATCCATGTTAAATTCAATTTCACATTTAACATTTTGTTTCACCTAAATACATAAGTAAATATACGAAATTTCAATATTTCATCAATCAAAACAACAGCCGAAGGTTTGTGTCCGCACTGAAATAGCAGCATAGTTTGTGTTCACGCTACAAACTCTCAAACACTCAACCAAACACCACACATATGTTTGAGTGTATGTGTTTAAGCAATTTTCATTTGAGAAATTTAAATATTAGGAAGATATCAACCAATATGAAATGTATATCAAACGAAAGATAACATCTTCATTTACCTACAAAAAAATTTTTACAAAAAGTTATCTCGCCGTTTCCTCATAATCAATGAAATAAAGATTACAACAATAACAATCTGACATGACTCCCTATACCGTAAGGTAAGACGTATTCTACGCCAAAAAACACATATTTTAAATAATGTATCCCTTTAGTGTTTTTTCAGTACAATTTTTGGTTTTAAGAGATTTAAGCTTGTCACAGTCATCAAATTTGTTGGAATACTTGCTACATCAGTGGTGGTTGGGTTTTTGTTACTATTTTTTCCCCTTCTAATTACGTGTTTAATTTCTCAAATTCCATAACAAATTGCATATTGTGTTTTTTGTATGAAGACGTCGCAGTGTTCTCGAACTAGCAAACCAGTGTACGCAATTTGTTGGAACTTTTCAGCCGACGTTTGTTTTATGCGTGATGTCACACAGCGATGACATATGGTGTTGTCACTATTTATGAATTGTAATATTTCATTGGCTTTTTTGTCAAAATTTCGCCCTTGCCAATTAAACTTACCACATTACTTGCGTTATTGATTGCATATGTATATTATAACTAGTATTTACATTAAGTGTTTTTTCATTTCTCGCTAAACTAATTTTTCGAATACATTCAAACAGATTAATATCGCTTGTCTGCAAAGTGGTCGAAAAATTAGTTTAGCTGGAAATAAAAACAGACCTTTTATTTGTTCTAATTCTTATAAGCCTTCTAACGAAATATCAGACCTACGGATAGGTTGTTTCTAGACGGATATATTATCTTTATAATCAAACTATTTGTCGAAATACCAAAAAAAAAAATATATAAAACAAAATTTCACTTAATCCATCAAAGCCATTCAAAGTCGAATTATTTTTTTTCAAATATGAACAAATTTTTAATTTCCTTTTCATATTCTACACAGTAAACATAAATAACTCAACCGGTTGCAAAGAAAAATAAATATTTTAAGTTTCCTTATTTTGTTGCATTTATATTTTTTCGTTTCCTGGCCGGCTGGGATGCTCCTAGCTCGATATATTGTCCGAATGGTTATATTAATATTGCAACAACCAAGAAAAAACTAATTTGTTTAAAATAATTTATCTCTTTGATGTTTTTTAAGTGCAATTTGTAGTTTTATGAGATTTACACTTGTCATATTCATACAAATTGTTACAATAACATGATACAACGGTGGTGTTTGCGCAAAGTTTTCTGTAGTATTTTATTTTGCTTTCTAATCAAGTGTTTAATTTCTCAAATTTGCTAATAAATTAGATGTTGTATTTGCATGAAGCCATCGCACAGTTCTAGAACTAGAAGGCCAGTATAAGCAATTCATTCGAACTTTTCAGCCGACGTTTGTTTTATGCCTGATACCACACAGCGATGACATATGGTGTTGTCACTCTTTATGTATTTGAAATATTTCACATAAATTAAAAAGACAAATTATCATCGCACTCCACGAAAATGCGAAGCTATCACCCCACTTCAGGTGATGAACGACAGCAGACATTAATTCAAATTAATTAAAAAATTATATTCATTGACACAAGCTTACAAAAGTAGTTCGTATATTTTCATACATATAAATAAATGAATATAAATTTATATGTATGTATAAGTATAAGTATACTTGTACGTTAATATATAAATAAGAATGCCGAAAATACTTCGTCTTATGTCCATTCTATAACAAACGCGACACAAATAAAGACGATGTTTCTGTTTTCTGTATCATCTGAAGTAAAGCGTTTCAGTTTTGGGACAAATTCAATGATTAACTCACTGAAGTTTGGTGAAGAGAGTTAGCGCATGTCTACTGCAAGGATATGAGTGTGGTAAAAATATAAGGCTCTCATTTGAGTGAAAGCGTCCAGTCAACATTGAGTTACTTTGTAAGTGACCTACCTTAATTACTCATGGTTTGTTCATGATTTTAGTTTATGACAGTAGATTAACGACAAACATATTTAATTTAGATTGCCGTATGTAATCAGCTTAGGATATACCTTTAAGTTTTCTACTTATATCTATCACTTATTTTAATATTACACATTTTAAAATTTTCAAAACAAAGCTTCAAAATGTTGATATTGTTACTTTTAAATCTGTATACAAATCTTCTTCACCCACAACGAAAACATCTTTACCCACAACGAAAACACTGTTACCCACAAATACAAATGTATGTATGGCTCGTAAATAAATAAACCTGTATTTGATTTTCAGGGGTAGTTCTGATTTAAATACTTGTAATACAAATTTGTCCGTTAAATACATACAGGACGATTAAAACTGAAGAGAATTGTTTGCCGTTGCATACTTCGTCTTTCTGTTATTTGTGGAAGAAGGTACACTGGCGTAGAAAAAAACTTGGCAGACGTAATTGTCCCGCTTTTTGCGTGATTGTTCCGCGTTTTGGTGCCTTTATACAAAATAAAAGGTTTTTCTTTTTATATTTATATTTAGTCATATTCTTACTAAATAAATGTATTTTATTCAATTTTTTATTTATAACCAGAAATTAATTTTGTTACCCATTGTACCCCCCGCGTTTTGGTCACATCCAGTCGGTCAGATTAGCCTACAGCACACCTAATTCGCATTAAGATATCGAAAGATTTGCATTTGAGTCAATTTTAAAATATTTTTCTACCAATGCATTCTTTACATACATATAAATATATATATGTATAGATATATATATATATTATTACTTTACATAAAAAAATCAAGAAGATAAAGTAATTCAAATGAAGTTTCGTCATAAACTTTTAAAGAATTGATTCTTAAGCAGGATAAAATTATGTGGGATATATAGATAGGACTCATGTACCAGCCACTCTCATTTTTAAAAGAGTAGCATATAATCCTGTATAAAAATTCAGTTTTGGGTATCTTTTAAAAGCTCTGTCTAAGAGGCGTATACAGTGGCGTAGGCACCAGGGGTGTGGAATTTTTTAAAATATTGAATACTCCCACTCCAACTCAGACTTCAACTCCGCAAATAAACCCAACTAATTATTATGAAGTTAATAAATACCCTTTAACAATTTTTTCACAAAACTTAAATTTATCTTAGAAACATTAAATGAAAGTTGCTCCTTTCCGCACAAAAAAATTCATGGTCAGAAATGGGGCTAAACTGACTGCCCCTCAAAAATAAAATAATGTAACATTCCGGAAATGTTATTAGTACATATCAATTACTTATATATTTTAAATTCTTTAGGAATAGTAACAGTTTCACATTTTAAATTAATTAAAATACAATGTATAAAATAATGCTATATAATCCGAGCTTTTTAAATTATGTCTTTCGAAGCAAAGGTTTTTGCATGGGCCGGTTTTTCGATGTCTCTACATTCAAATTTTATTTGCACAATGTCGTTGCAGGCAAAGGTTGTCAGTACAACCGCGGTTCCTAACTACTTTTATCAAATTTCTTATTCATTTATATTTTATTAAATGTTTACCTGCGTTTTGTATACTTCTCATCCGCTCTACACACACAAAAACTTAGAGTTGCCTTCAGTCGAAATGGACTTCATTTCATATGGGGAAAATTTGTGTTAATACATTTTATTCGGTATTACTGCTGGAATTTTGTTTTTATTTACTACCTAGTTATTAAGCGATATTATTTTGATACTATACAGGGTGATTCAGGAAGTTCCGGACAAATTTCTCCAGCGTATTCCTTGGCTCATTTCATGAAGAAAAGTCCACTAGGACCATGTCCGAAAATGCAAGGGTGCGAAATGGCAGCGGGTTCAAAATTTTCGGATTAGCGGTCGGAGGGTATTAGGGTAAAGTTGCTAACTTCTGAACCAGTGGCCTGATTTGGCAGGCGTTCGTAGACACTTGTTGAAAGACAAAATTCTATCAATGAATACCTATAAATACTACTTACTTTTTTGGGTACTGATGAATGGACTAGAAAATAAAGTCCTAAACGTGTTAATTTACAAAAACAAATAAATATTTGCTGCTATTTCGCTTTCAAAAACAAAAAGAAATATTTTTGCATTTCAGTAAAATGGTCATAGCTTTGGAACGGTAAGACCTCTGGGCTTCGTTTAGGTAATTTTGGAAAGGTAAGAGGTATGGCTATCTTTCAACAGAAAAAACATAAGTTACCTGCCATCTGGCAATAGTTCAAAACAACGAACAATATAACAACAACGGCATTTCGTTTTGTGTGTTATAATTATTGTGTTAAATACAACACAAATGTATGCTAACAATAACAGTCAATAAAAAAGTTAAAAACACATTTAAATTTCACAGTTTTTCACCAAAATGGCATGAAAAATTAAAGCAAGAAGTTATTATAATTCCACCTGGTGTATATCACTTTTCGTCAAACATCTCTCTATCACACCGACCGCATCACGAAGAGTGTGAAAGGAAACGTCAGATGAGCCAAATATTCTCTCTAGTCTGAGATTACTCTATGGTAGCACTGTAAGTACTTTTGTGAGTATTATACAATCCGACATTATTTTCTTTTTATTAATGTCCAAAATATTCTAGTCATGACAAGATTTTTCAAAACTATATCCAAGGTGACAATGCTGGTTTAATTCAAGGTCTATATCAGACAATGACAGAATTTCCATTAAGAGTACTAGAGTATTAGTGGCCAAACATGTACAAGTGTGAAGAGTATACGATCAAACCAGACACCATACGCAACGTATTCGTACCAACTATTTTCAATTTGAGTAACTACAAATGGATGCCGTCGATGTCCAGTATCCGCACATACTCGTACATGCATAACTACAAGTGGTCACATAACTCACAGTGTTGCCGTTTGAAAATTTTTTTTCCGCCCAAATTTTTTCTAAAATCCGCCCAAAATCGACGATATCCGCCCAAACTGTAAAAAGTTAAATAATTTATACTATGTAGTTTGTATTCATGTTAATTTTATTGCAAATTTTACACTATACATAAAAAAACGAATTCAAGTTGTATAATATTCAATGTATTAAATACATTGAGTAAATAACAATTTTATTATTATTTAAATTCAGGTTCGTTTTATATATATTATATATATATTACATTAGAGTTATTATTATAATTCAGGTTTTTTTTATGTATTATAACATTTATTATTAAACAAAACAACTTAACAAAAATTTCATTCATATCACATTCAATTCAATAAAAAAAATTATACCATAAAATTCATTTAGTAATTAAAAAAAAAAATTAATTCAGTATAAAAAAAAAAATAAACATATATAAATAAATAAAAATATTTTTCAGTCTTGTTCGTTATTGGTTAGTTCCTGCTCTCTTTATATAATGTACTGCAAGAATCATTGAACTATGGAATAGCTGTATATATAGAATTCTATGAGTTTGTATTTAGTCAAACGAAGACTTGTCAATACATTCATTTTAATTATTTAAATCGGTTTTCGCGGACCAAACGTAATGTGGTTTATCGTTTTTTAAGAGTTCTTTACAAAGCATAATATTGTTTACAGTGTTAATCTCCAGTTTATTTCTTAATTTTGTTTTAATTAAAGAAAGAGTTGAAAATTTTCTTTCGGCAGCGGCAGAACTATGTGGAAAAGAAAGAAAATTAAACATGAATTTAGAAAGGTTGGCAAAACATTTTTCGTTCAAACCGTTACTAATCGAGGCGACTTTTCCCCAAAAGTCGTTTATATTCAAGCCCGAGGAAAGTTGGGTTTCGCTAAGCCGTAACAAATTCCACTCTGTTACGATTAAATCGGGGTCGCACTCTACAAGTTTTGGAAATCTTAAAACAAGGTGTAGTATTGACAAGTCCTCGTTTGATATCACCTTTTGTGGAGTTATCATATTTAAAAGTTTAATAGTATCGCTCTTAAAGTTAATTCTCATGTTAATTTGATTTAGAAGTTCAATATAAAAATTTAGAATAGCTGTTTTTACTTTTAATTTTTCAGATGGATTTAAATATGTTTCAATGTAATTCTCTGCTTTAATGCCAATAAATATATTTGATATATGGAGATAATTTAATTCGTTATCGTAGTCGATGTCTATTTCTTTTATTTTAATAACTTCTTTTTTAATAAAATTGCTCAAAATTAGTAGACAGTTGGATTTAATGCTTGGATATAAATATGGCAAACGCGAATTTTTGCTTGGAATTCCTTGTTAAGATTATTTGTAATCGGTAATATATATGACCAAAATAAAAAATAACTTTTAACTTCACAAGTCATTTCCTCAGCAATGCTTCCAGCTGATATTCCCTGAACTTCGTAAGCGTATGAAATGAAATATAATTTTAAGCTATTCCATTGCTCAATTATTCTTACAATAACTCCCTCAAGTGAAAGCCAGCGTGTATTGCATATACCCAGTATTTTATGGGGTGCAACAGAACAATATTCTTGGAACTCTTTCAGTTCATTTATGTGCTTTGGACTACGAGCAAAAAAGGTATATATATGCCGACACAGAATTTCAATGGCCTTAGGTAGTTTTTTTGTGGCGTAACTCGAACAAAGGTGTAAAGCGTGACATGAACATTTTATGTAAAATAAGTCAGTTTCCTTCAAAAATATTGCTTTTAAACCACCAATGTCGCCTGACATAGAATTCTCTCCATTCGTCCCTAAACCAATCAGATTCTGCATTGGAATTTTGCATTGTTCAAAACAGTTTTTGATTTTGTTAAAAATGGATTGCGAATCGGACTTCGTAATTTTCAACATGGTTAAAAATTTATCCCGAATTTCACATGCATCGTTAATAAAACGGGCAATCAGGACAAACCATTTATTGGAAGAAATGTCCGTACTGCCGTCCACAATTAAGGAAAATTTCTTCTTTTGGAATGTGGCTATTATATTATCACTTGCCTGCTTACCTAGGCTATCTGCTATTTCCGTGACTTTCGTTCTACCACAGCGCACAAGTTTTGCAATGGCAGAGGCAGGTAGTCCATAAGAAGGAACGGCAAATTATGTGTTATGCAAAACATAACAAGAGTAATTTCCACATGCTTTACCTGATCCATTTTCCTTTGTTGTTCGCTATTAAAGTACGTCTGTATTTTTAGATTTTTTTTTGCGCTGCATAATTTTGAACATGCAAAGCCGTCTTTTCATGGTCCTTTAAATGTGAAACGTGGGACGTTAAGGACTTGGAGCAAGCGACACAAAATGCATAACCATCCCTCTCCTGTAACCACCCGAAGGTGGTCAGCCATTCCACTCTAAACTTTCTTTTAACGGTTTGGGATGTTTCTGCCTTTTCTTTGGCAGAACTATGAGCACGGTTGCCACAGGGATAATTTTTTAATTACCAGAATTTTCCAAAAAAGTTACCAAAAATCACCAAATTTTAAAATTTTTTTTTTTAGAACATTAAATGTTTATTTAAAATAATTTGTTACAAAAAATCATATTACATATGTACGTCAATAAAAAAATAAATGGTTTCCCATTACATCCCATGAAGGGATCGGAGAGAGCTTCACACAACCAGTGAGCAGTGCTCTTTCGAGTGTTATACTCACTGATTGGAACCAACGGTTTTACACCGAACGGTATTTTGAGAAGCCTTTTCATCATCATACATCACTATAAAGATTTAAAACAAACCAAAAGCAAATCATAAAATATGGCATAATTGCAATGCAAAATTATTTAGTGCACAAGTATTCTAACACTTTTATATTCAGACCAATCAAAGCACAAAGAGTTCGTTAGTGCGAAAGAGACGAATATATTTGGTTATTTAGTGCGAACGACGACAAGCGCCTATTTTGGTTACGCCCATAATCATTCAATTATCCCAAATAGTGTTGCCAGTGCTCCATGTTTTCTTCTGTTTGTAAGTAACATTTTAGATCACATTTCGTCAAATTTTCTAATAGAAGTAAGAAATCAAATGTTTTTTCTTATACTAATTATTTCATATCAAAAGGGTACCAAAATTAATATAATGTTACCATGTTACCAAGCCGTTTAAATGTTACCAATTTTGTTTGGATATTACCAACTGTGGCAACCGTGCTTATACCGCAACTTTGCAGATAAAGATGCCAAAAAAAATAGCTCGTTGGATAAATTCCAATTACATTGAAGGACGGTATGATACCGAGTTTTGGTCGTTCAGTGACATGCTAGAAGAAAACTTTCCACGCACCCAAAACTCTGTCGAGGCTTGGCATAGACGCCTTAATGTTGTTGTCTGGCTAAAGAGCTGATTGTTCCTAAATCGACAATCGAAAAACTTAAATCGGGGAACGTTGAATCCCGCAAAATAAATTCAAAAAACCAAAATTTAAAGTCTGTATTCAATAACATAGATTGTATGGATAAAACAGAGTATTTAAAGCCATAGCAATTAATCTTGCTTTTATATATAAATTGATTATTAAACATTGCTGCAACTACCTTGCTGCGGGATATCAACACAATGGTATGTGCTTTAAATTCACGACCACCAGTCATTGTTTGTTCACTATCAAAAATAACTCCAAAGTTTTCGTCGAGTTTGTGTTTAGGATCTTGTAGCTGTACAATGTTCGGTGCAACGCTTACACTTCAAAACTTTAATTTAATTTCAAAACTTTACAAGGACAAGGACAACACTTAGTTCAGAGTATTGTCAGTTTGTCTTGTGACAAAAACCCGTTTCCTTTGAACATTAGGATATCTCGTGGTAAGACACACTTAAACTGTTGAGAAATCTGTCGTGTGCATATTAGTGTCTTCGAATTAACTAGTGTTAATTTTTCCCTTTTATTATTTAATATTGAAAATTTAAATTTGCCACAACCTTCTGAATGAGAGACTAAATTTCCCTTGCTTTCACTGTATTCATATGGACAGGTCACTACGTTCCAGTTGGGTACATTTTTATTAATGGGATCTTCAGGAAAAGATGGAGATTGGAAGTACAATGGTACATAAACACTATTCTCTACTTTTCCTTCAGCAAGAGAACTAAAACGATCTATGGTCCATTCATATACGTACGATTTTACTTCTAAGAAATTCTCGCTAAGGAACGATATATAAGTATATGTATGTAGCTTGCAATAAATGAAAAATAAATATTTGACCGGCATAATTACCAAATTTGAAATTGAATTACCCGACACAATTCAAAAAGAGACACACTGGAAAATAACAGCAAGGACTTCGCGGAAAAGGACCGCTACATACAGCACGAAACAATTTTCAAATATTTCTTGAATCTGCTCTCGATGTACGAAGTAAAATTAATGCCATGGTAAACTATTATTTACCATGATAATGCTAGAACCATGGTAGAATTATCTATTATATAATTTACCATGGCTAGAACTAAAGCACCGTGGCCACTCATCAAACCATAGACTAATACTTATAGTAAACCCACTAGTTCTCCCACCATATTTATGACATTTGGCCAGGTGTGATATTTACGTTTGATGTTGAAAAGAACTGCTTTACTAATACCAAATAGTGGCAATGGTTCAAAACGACGAACAAAATAACAACAACGGCATTTCGTTTTGTGTGTTAACATTATTGTGTTAAATGCAACACAAATGTATGCTAACAATAACAGTCAATAAAAAAGTTTAAAACACATTTAAATTTCACAGTTTTTCACCAAAATGGCATGAAAAATTAAAACAAGAAGTTATTGTAATTCCACCTGGTGTATATCACTTTTCGTCAAACATCTCTCTATCACACCGACCGCATCACGAAGAGTGTGAAAGGAAACGTCAGATGAGCCAAATATTCTCTCTAGTCTGAGATTACTCTATGCATCAAACTGGTTGATCAAATTTATGTATGTATGTATTGGTAATATTTTGTTGGACCTAGCACGGCCACTCATCAAATTCATACCATCAAATTTCATTACAAAGTTGTTGTGAAAACGAAATAACGTATGATTTTTTGGGTGGAAAAAATTTCATTATTTGTCAAATTATTTAGTGATTTTTTTTTGAATTTCCAAGTGTTTTTTTTCCAGAAATATTTTTTATCCATTTTTCAAAACACCGCGTCACCACCAAAAAGTAATGATGTCACTGCGAAAACTAAACAGAAATAAAATTTGATGTAATTACGCGCACACACATCAAACTGTCTTCAAATCTCTGCAGCGACGGTAGTGAAAATCAAAAATTTTTGCTTTTCGTCAAACTCACATCAACCCAATGCTGATCTAGTAGAGGTTAACGCACTAGAACAGCTGATTTTGCTTTCTCATGACTCTATCTGTCAAATTCAGTATTTTGTTATTGTACTTTTTTGTTTACTTGTTTGGTCATATGTATTTGTGTTGAATTTGAAATTTAGAGTCATATAACAAAAACAAAATCCCTGTTGTTGGTGCCCACAACAACAACAAATCCTACTGCGTTAACCTCTACTAGATCAGCCTTGCATCAAACTGGCTCATCAAACTGTCCTAATTTTGATTGAATTAGTGAAAAAAATCTCACACGGATAGGTTGATGTGAGTTTGACGAAAATCAAAAACTTTTGATTTTCACCACCGTCGCTGCAGAGATTTGAAGCCAGTTTGATATGTGTGCGCGTAATTACTTACAATTTTATTTCTGTTTAGTTTTCGCAGTGACAACATTATTTTTTGTTGGTGACGCGGTGTTATGAAAAATGGATAAAAAATATTTCTGAAAAAAAACACTTGAAAATTCAAAAAAAAATATTTTCAACAATCAATAAATAATTTGACAAATAATGAAATTTTTTCCGACCAAAAAATCATAAGTTTTTTCGTTTTCACACCAACTTTGAAATGAAATTTGATGGCATGAATTTGATGTGTTGCTGTGCTAAGTCAAACAACATATTACAATTACATACATAAATTTGATCAAACAGTTTGATGTGTGGCCACGGCGCTTAAAGCGCTCATTCCATTCATTGCAAAGATAGCTTCTCGTGATCGGCGTGAAGTTAACAAACCAAAGATAACAAGCTATTTTTTTTGAGAGAAAAAGAGACTCAAGTGCGAGAGAATGCAAGTCCTCTCTGAGTAATTTTAAAAATTCTCTTTTTTAGTATTGCCAGGCTATAATGATGTTCCATTAACTTAATTAGGTGGTATCACTGGGTTTTCATTGGAATTGCCATTTAATTAAATTTTTTCCGTAAATTTAATAAATATGGTTCCACTAATAGAATTTTACAATTCTTTGTAAATAATTCCGAATTTTCTTTACGGCAACGGTAACAAACCAAAGTCACATTTCCAACAAACTAAAATCATCCCTTAAAGTGTAAACAAATATTATCAAAAGAAATAAAGTGCGAATTTATTAAAAGACGTGTTTAAAAAGTGATTTAAATAATTTTTATGTAAAATGTAAACCGTGATTGTGGTACAAATGCGTTGTAAATTTTACGCCAATTATATGTGGAACATTTTCTAGAATATAAATTCTATGGACTCTGGAACAGTGATACTTTGCGGATGTGTGAGGACTTCTAGAGACAGCTGTGGACAATATATCTAAACACCAATAGAGACGCGAGAGCACTTCCAAAAAAATGTTTAGTAGAAATAAGTTGTTTATTATTGTTTTTTTTCAGTGCCCACCAGTTCCAAGTGACCTGGAACGATGATTATGAGAGGTGACACTTGGCGAATGATGCGTGAGCGGTTCTAAAAAAAAATTGTCATATAAAAACATTTTTATTATTGTTTTTTTTTTAGTGACCACCAATTCCAAGTGACCTGGAACGATGATTATGAGAGGTGATACTTAGCGAATGATGAGGAATAGAAGCACCAACTGCCGGCAACATATTTAGACGTTCAAAGAGCGGTTCTAAAACAAAATTCTCATATAAAAACTTTTTTATTATTGTTTTTTTTTTCAGTGACCACCAGTACCAAGTGACCTGGAACGATGATTATGAGAGGTGATACTTGGCGAATGATGAGGAAGCCCTAACTGCGGGCAACATATACAAACCTTCAAAGAGGTGCGTGAGCGAATTTTAAAAAAATTTCTAACACAAAAACTTTTTTAATATTGTTTTTTTTTTTTCAGTGACCACCATTTCCAAAGGACCTGGAACGATGATTGTGAGAGGCTCCACTTAGGGAGTGATGATCTTTTTTTTTACGGTGGCTACTCGTATATACATGATTCAGCACGTGTGCGTTGTAAATTTTTCAAAATAATGACCGCTCAGAAATGTGGTTTCTGTAAAAAAAAATCATCCTAACAGGTAGCCAATGGAAAAACACACATCAATAAAAAAATGCACTTTCCTTTTTCCCCCTTAAATTGCATAAATAAACATAAACAATTCAGCATAAATTTATGAGAGTTTTATGATTGTGGTAGGAAACTAACCACTTTTGTTTCTCACTAATTTTCTTTAATTCTGAGAATCATTAAAAAGTCTTCAACGTTTTTTCCAAAGAGATACATTCGATTAAAATTGAGATACATTCACTTAATTGTAAATAAAAACGAAAGATGTTCATCGATTTCTTGCATCAATGTCAATGTTTTTTTTCATAAAAATTTTTTCATAAAAATATCATTTCAAAGTGGTTTGTGCGTGACCTTTTTCAATATTTAAATGGAATAAACGTTATTTTAGTCATTAATAGGCAAAAGTTCATTCATTCGTGCAACAGGAAATAATTTTAGAGAAAAAAGTCAAAAAGTCATCACCCCAATGGGTACATTCCCTATTGTTCCATCTTTTTCCACCTTTTATAATTCTGGCCTTTCTGATAGACGTTTATTATTTTCTACACCTTGCTTAATTGTTTGATAATTAGTTTTCGGATATATTTGGAACTATATTGAAGTTTTAAATTCGATAGTAAATTCCTTTAATCTTACATGTCATCGTTAATAGTTTCTGCATTTATTAATCAGCATGCCATTTGAAATTTCATATAAGCAAGCTATTGTATACAACTAGCATAGGCTTTAATGTGAAGATTTAAATTTAGGTATTATATTTTTTAATAATTTTTCATATACTTGAAGAGATGTTTAGTAGAAATTTGTAATCACATATGGCCTCAGGGGATCGGTTATTGAAATAGTAAATAAAATAAAAAATAAAGTAGATCTTTTATAAAAAATGCAGCTGATTACAATAAAGGTTTTGAATATTCACTTAGTTCTTCATATACCATGTACGTATTAATTTTAAACTTGTTTATAGGTTGACTCAATAGCAAGCATACAAAATTTATGGGATAGTATCAAAATCCCGAATTTTAAAATCCTAAATTATAAAATCCCGAATTATTGAAAATCATAACAATACAATTTTTTTTATTAAAGAAAAGTGAAATGAAAAGAAGGAAATGACTCACTTGGCAACGAATTTTGCCAAGGCTGCGAAAACCAAAATCAACAACAAATACAACGATCGAAGTCCTTTCTGTTGATAAAGTTGTTGTATACCCCAATTGCGAAATACACAACAAACAAACAAATCAACAAGTCCAACAACAACTACAACGGGAGAATTTGCAGACTTTTAAGTTTATATGTAAGAATTTACAAATTACTAATTTACAAATTAATAATTATTCATGACTGACAAATTTAAAAAAAAAAAATTTTTAAATATATTTTGAAAATGATGGATTAATTTCTTTTAAATAATATTCTAGGAAAATAATGAATTATTAATTATTCATAAATAATAATTTAGGAAAAATTATAAATTGATAATCCTTATTAACTTAGCAAATTTAAGAAGAATAATTATAAATTAATAACTGCTGCGAAACTTTCGAGTCCCTCCAGTAGTATAGTGACCATTATAAAATTATTCTTTTTCCATAAAAATATGTGTCTTTCTATTAACAAAATGTTTTTAACCGGTGCATACTCACGAGTCCCTGCATTGGTTTGGTTGCCCAATCAGTCACAAAGTGGCAGTGACTAATATATAGCATATTAACCATAATCCGTTGTCAAAGAGGGAACGGATTCGGATAAATTTTTTTTTAACAAAATTTTTGTGACCCACTAACACATTGTATTGGATACCCAATATCTCTGAAATTGAAGAATAATATTGAACGAACAATTCTATTAATGACAACATCTAAATGAATGTTGGTCAAATGAATGAATAAATTAAGGAAAAAGAAAACAATATTTGAATATGGGCGGACAAGAGTCTAAGATAACGAACCCAAACGCTAACGTAATTAATGAGGTGAAAATTGTCGAAGTGGAAAACTCTTCAACAATTTACCTCATAATCATAATAGCAATAATGGCATTGCAACTACTTACAACAGTTTACCAACTGCACAAGCGATCTCTCAAGAAGAACTATGTGAGGTCAATGTCGTTGGCAAATGAGCTAAACAAAGTTTAGTTTATTGGTTGATAAGTTGTTTGCAATAAACTTGCCAGTGGGGAAATGAATAAAATAAATAGAGGAAATAGGAAAACAAATATTGTTAAAATTAGAAATACATGTGTGACCAAACGAAAAAAAAATTTTTTTTTTTGAAAACCAAATGTTTGTTGACCATTAATAAATGGATTGGCAGACAATCGTAACTAAATTACGATTAATACAGGAACAATTTGACAAGTCGTACAAATGTTTAAACGCAAATAAAGCGCCTATAAAAGACCAAACGGTGGAAAAACATCTCAGCGTTTTATTTGAAAGATTTGAACAGGTACGAATGTTAATTAATGTAAATTACTCTAGGCTCACACATAGCCACTAAGTAGCTGCTGAAGGATTCTTTTTGGACATTCGCAGTAAACTTGTTACTGTTTTGTCACGAAGGGGTTTAGACGTTAAAATCCCTGATAATATTCACGAGGAATAGAAGTGTGAAATTGAAGGTCAAGTTGTGAATAGTTCAGACTCGACCCAAGACAATACTGATAAAATTAGTGAAAACTTAACTCCTCTTGCAAAAATGGCACAAACAGTGACACAATTCCTTGGCTTAGCCTCAAAGCTCCTCCCAGACTTTGATGGAAAACCAGAGAACTTACAAAGTTTCCTAGATGCACTCGCTCTAGTGGAATCAATGATGGAAACACACGAGCAAGTGGCAGTTAATTTAATAAAAACTAAATTGAAGGGCACATCCCGAAATCTATTATCAAATGAGACCACAATAGCGTCAATAATAGCCACATTAAAATCATCTGTTAAAGGTGATTCGGTTGAGGTAATCACAGCTAAGTTGTTGAACGTGCGCCAAGGTGGTAAAAACGCAAACGCTTACGCTGCGGAAATAGATTCCTTAACGAAATCGTTGGAAAGTGACTATATATCAGATGGCCTCCACTCCTCATTAGCCACTAAATACTCCACACAAACGGCAGTAAGGGCAATAGCTAAGAACGCTACGAATGAGAGAGTAAAATTAATAATGGAATCAGGCAACTTTTTAAATATGAACGAGGTCATGGCCAAGTTCGTTAATAGTTGTACTGAATCATTCGGACAGCCAAACTCGGTATTGTATTATGGCTCCAACCGTCGGGGAAATGTTCAAAATCGGGGAAATTTCCACATCGTGGAAACAATAGCGGAAATGGATACGGACAAAATAACAATAGACGAGGATACAATAATAATAGAGGTAATAACAATCGCGGTAATGGTAACAATAATCATGGCAGAGGCCGTGGTAATTACCGCAATAATTACGGAAACAACACAAACCAAAATATGAGGCTTGTAGCCGAGAACAACTCGGGAAACGGACAAGCACCCCTGAATATGCAGTAACTTCCAAAATCTATAACATGAATATAAGTCTCTACAGTTATCTCACTATCAGATCAAAATTGAATAATGGAAGATCAACTTTTCTTATTGATACCGGAGCAGATGTTTCAGTTATTAAACTCGGGAGAGTTCTAAACGAACAAATAGATTATAACATCACTACGAATCTCAGTGGTGTAGGTCAGGGTTTACTGACTACAATTGGAAAAGTCAATACAGACTTGAAAATCGAAGATATTCTCATAGGACACGAATTTCACGTCGTTGGCGATAATTTTCCAATCCCTGTAGTTAGAATTTTCAATACAACGGAAAATAATTTGGTTCTTCAAAATGTTAAAATCAAAAGTGAATGTCTAAACGACTACAATATTGTTCAACCGAGCAGTAACCCTCAGAGTAATAAGGAGAAATTGAGAATACTTTGTTATAATTTCCCTGAATTTGTCAATAAAGAATTGAAGGGATTATGCTCCAAATTCATTGATATTTTTGCGTTGGAAACGGAAAAGATAAGTGTAAATAATTTTTACAAGCAAAACCTGAAATTAAGTGATAAGGATCCTATATATATGAAAAATTATAGAATCCCACACACTCATAAAGCGGAAGTTGATCGACAGATAACTAAACTAATAGATGATGACATAGTCGAACCATCTGTTTCAGACTACAACAGTCCAATATTACTGGTCCCGAAAAAACCATTACCGGGAACAGACCAAAAGAGATGGAGACTAGTTGTTGACTATAGGGGGATAAATAAAAAATTAGTAGCTGACAAATATCCACTACCACGTACGGATGATATATTGGATCAGCTAGGTAGAGCTAAATTTTTTTCATGTTTGGATTTAATATCGGGATTTCATCAAGTAGAATTAGAAGAAGATTCGAGGGACATTACATCCTTTTCTTAAGGTTCCTTCCGGTTCAAAAGATTACCATATGGTATAAAGATTGCTCCAAACTCATTCCAGAGAATGATGTCATTAGCATTCTCAGGATTAAAACCAGCCGAAGCATTTTTTTATATGGATGACTTGATCATCATAGGTTGTTCAACTAACCACATGTTACAGAATTTGAGTGATGTTTTTGACATAGTATGTCGAAAATACAATCTTAAATTGCATCCTGATAAATGTTCGTTTTTCCGTCGTGAAGTTACATTCCTAGGACATAAGTGTACGGACAAGGGTATATTACCGGATGACAGCAAATTTTCGATAATACAGAACTATCCAGTACCAAAGAATGGAGATGAAGCGAAACGCTTCGTAGCCTTTTGCAATTATTATAGGAGGTTCATACCAAATTTTGCTGAATCCTCAAGACATATAACTCGATTGTCCAGGAAGAATGTTAATTTTGAATGGACTCAGGAATGCGAAAAATCTTTTAAATATCTCAAGGATCAACTATTACGTCCTACGATATTACAATATCCTGATTTCGATAAGGAATTTTGTATAACTACAGATGCAAGTAAACACGCTTGCGGAGCTGTGTTAAGCCAAGATTACCAAGGTATTCAGTTACCTTTGCATCTAGAGCTTTCACGAAAGGAGAATGTAATAAATCTACAATTGAACAGGAACTAGCAGCCATACACTGGGCGATACAATATTTTAAACCATATATTTACGGTAATAAGTTTTTGGTTAAAAGTGATCATAGACCACTTACGTATCTGTTCTCGATGAAAAACCCGTCATCAAAATTAACACGAATGCGACTCGACTTAGAAGAGTACGATTTTGTGGTTGAGTATATCAAGGGTAAAGAAAATCATGTAGCGGATGCGCTGTCGCGTATCGAATTCTCGGACATACGAAATACAGAGGTTAATAATATCTTTAAAGTAACCACTAGGTTACAGACACGGGACAAACGGGAAAGCAATAACGGAAAGACAAAGTTAAACGACAAGACAATATCGGAAATGGTGAAAGTGTATGAAGCGATTAATACACTAGAGTACAGTAAAATGCCACAATTGCATTTTACAGGGGATACATTTGTAATCCGCCGAGGAAAGAATAAGCTTTCCGAGTTGCGAAACCTTATTATGAATGGAACTATTGATTTAGATCAATTCTTTCCAAAGCTTGAAAAAATAGCTGATAATATGGGAATCACAACATTACAATTATCATTAAATGATAAATTGTTTGCGCAAGTGCACGTTAATTTGTTTAAAAATACCGGTAGTAAAATTTTGAGAAAATTAAAAATAGTACTCACACCAGCACTAACGAAAATAGAGTCCAATTCCGATAAAGAGAAGAGCATTCGAAAATATCACGATGATCCAATATGGGGCGGACACCCCGGAACAACCCGTTTGCTTAGAAAGATTAAACAGAGATATCTTTTGAAAAATATGACAAGAGACGTATCTAACTATGTGAGAAAATGTGATAAATGCCAACGGAACAAATCAGGATTGAAGGTTAAAGAACCTTTCATTATAACTCCTACACCGGCAAAAGCATTCGATATAGTTATGATGGATACGGTAGGTCCCTTGCCAATATCAGAGTCAGGAAATGAATATGCGGTCACAATAGTCTGCGATTTGACGAAGTACCTCATTGCGATCCCAATCGACAATAAATCTGGTAAAAAAGTGGCAAAAGCTATTTTTGAAGGATTTATTTTGATATATGTACCAATGACTAAAATACTTACGGATATGGGAACCGAGTATATGAACCAAGTATTAAAAGAACTATGTTCATTGATGAAAATAGAGAAATTGAACTCTACCGCGTACCATCATGAGACTCTCGGTACCGTTGAAAGATCTCATAGAACATTAAATGAATATTTGCGATCATATATATCTTCCGATAAATCCGACTGGGACACATGGTTAAAATTCTTCATGTATTGCTATAATACAACCACTTCTTGTACGCATGACTATTGTCCATTCGAATTGATTTTTGGTAAAATGCCACCAGTCATAGACTTCCTAGATGAGAAATGTATAGAACCGCTATACAACGTTGACTCATACCAAAAGGAAGTAAAATTCAGACTACAGGTAGCACAGCGAAGAGCCTACTTGAAGAGTCTACTTGACAAGGCAAAATTCACGAGAAGGACAAGATCTGAGGAAGGGTCTAACAGTTTAGACCCACGAATCGGTGATTTTGCTTTAGTCCGTAATGAAACCGGACATAAGTTAGATAATACATATCTAGGCCCTTTTGAGGTCATAGGGATAGATGATAAGAATAATGTACTGTTGCATGACGACAATGGAAAGTCAGCGACAGTTCATAAAAATAGAATTAGATTATTTAATAAGTAAATAAGTAAATTAAATTAAATTAAATAAAAATTAAATATAAATTTAATCTAAAAAAAAGGGAGGTGTAGTATGCATAATACTGTTGACCATGCATACTGTAGTATGCACAGCACCGCCAATGCACACACGTGTAGTAATGCGATCATGTCTAGATATAAAGACACTTTTACCTGTTCCCACGGTGAACGGTATGCTGTTGTCCAATGCCATGCACTTTTGCTGAAGTTGTTATTCACACGGTCTAATACGTGTGCATACTACGCTCTCTTCAATGAATTAGTAAATAAGTAACTCTTAACATAATGTAATGATAATAAAGAGCAGTCGCTCACCAACCCTAAACGATCATGGAGTTTACTTATTACAGTACATATGTAAATAGTTAGTTTTAAGTTATTTTTAAGTTAGTATTTAAGTTAGTTTTAAGATTCACCTTTCTTATAATTTCTTTATAAGTCATAGTTTTTGTTTATCGTTTTTAATGAATTTATGTATTAGTGTAAGTAATTTTTGAATATGTGCTGGAGGAAAACCTCGGCATGGCGGGCGAATCCGCATAACAAATGTAGAAAGATCTACACAATTTTTTTAAAATTTAGATAATAAATATTAGTTTTAAACCTTAGCTTTAAGTTTCTGTTTGTAACGTTTATCTGAAAAGATCAATAAAATCAAGCAAAGCAAAAAAAAACCAAAAATTTTTCGATGATGATTGTGAAAAAGTGTTTGTGTGCAACTAACTAAAAGTGAAAAACGCCTCCGAGGAGTCTCAGTGGCTTTTGGACTATCCGTATTTCGATGTTTTCCTGTGGAAGTGCCGTTTTTGGAGTTTTGTTATTTTCCAACAAGTGGAAAATTGAATTGCATTAAAATGTTGATAAACGTGCGTACGAGAAAGTACTTAAGGAGTGAGTGAATTTTCACAAATTTTCGATCCCGGAGGAAGTGCCTCCCGTGCGCCGTCCCAGTGGAGGAAGGTGCACCCTGGTCACCACCTGTGACCGTTCCAACCGTTTGCTCGAGTAGCCCCGGGATAAAGTTTGGTTTTTTGGAACTAGGCCAGTAGGGTGACTCGGTTACTGCTATTTCGTTACCCGCTGGTACGCGCGCGCTCCCGTGAGCAAAATATCGCTTATGGAGGAACTAGACGGTGAGGGGTATCGAAACCGCAAGCAGCGCGACGAGACGGCTGACGTGGTGAAGTCGCTGTCAGAAATGGGGCTGCAGCTGGCGGAGCTGAACGAGGAGCTGCGCGCCCTGCGTAAGGATTATCCGGACGCAATGGCGAAAAATGCGTCGCTAGAAGAAGAACTGCGCAACAGGCCGGTGGAAGAAGAAGAAGAGGGCGAGGGGGTGCAAGAGGCCGAGGCCTCCTCCCCGGAAAAAGAAGAAGACGACGAAATGATATGAAGTGACGACGGTAGTGTCGTTGACGGGCTCCTGGTTCAGGGGAAGAATATTTCAATTTATTTTCGTCGCTGGATGAGGCGGCGGCCAAAAGCCGTAATACAAAGAAAGATTCAGCAGGGCAAGTCGCCACACCTGCTAAGCAAGGCGCGGCGCCGCCGAACAAAACTGGTGGCGGCGTTCACAATGATAACGATATATCGAAGAAGCAACTTTCGAGCAAGGAGAAGACGAGGGAGAAGAGCCGGACGGTGCCGGATATTGTCTTGTGCAATGCTGACGTCAGGCTGTTGTATGGTAAGGTGAAGCAGTTATTGGGTCATACTAATTTTTCTATTAAGGTCATGGGTCGCATTAAGCTTTTGTCCTTAACGGGTTACGACAAGGTGAAAATCATGTTGAAGCAGGATGCTTTCAACTTTTACTCCTTCACTCCGAGGTCGGAGACGCCTTATGCGGTGGTTTTTTGCGGATTGTCGGACGTTTTGTCGGTGTTTTTTTGCGGTGCGCGTCACCAAATTAGGCGGTAACAAATGGCTTATTCATTTGTCCCGCGATTCGGATATTGATGCGTTCTACCGCATTCAGTATATGCTATACTCGAAAGGACAAGAAAATTGGCTTCACGCAGTGTTAAAACTGCCAACGGTATGGTCATGTGGCAATTAATTGCGGCATGCCATATCGTTGTTGAAAATGCGGTGGAACGCATGGCCCGGCGAATTGCCAAATTCCCCCGAAAAATTCCCAGGTCGAGAAAGCAGTCCACGTGGACTCGGTTACGGGTGCGGTCACGCGCGGTATTGGCCACGTATTGAAATGCGTAAATTGCGGAGTAGACGGGCATGCCTCGAGCGCAAAAGAGTGCCCGATTCGGCAACGCTTGCTTAGGGAGGAGGCTGATGCCAAGAGGCTGCAAAGAGCCGCGGATAAAATTAGTGCTCCTTGTACTGGAGGAGGCTTCCCCGAAACATCGGTGTTGTCCGAGGAGGGCTGTCTTTTGCGCAAGCGGCGCGAAAGGCATCGGGTGGCGCGAGAGTGTAGGCCCCAACCGGGGGCGTGGGTGTCGGTAGCGCGGTGGCCCGCTATATCGTCGTTGACGAAGACTGCAGGAGGTTTTTTGGCAAGGACATAATGACTTGTCTGCGTCGCGTTGGAAGTTTTTCGCGCGAGTACGCGAAACTAAAAGACGACGCGTCTAAGTCCCGTGCGATGGTTGGCCTTCATTGCCCTCCAAAATGAGTGACACCAGCAATATAATCTTCGTGAATGTTAAGTCCATTGTGGCTCGCCATAGGAGATTTTACTTAAATCAGATTCTGCTTAGGCATAAGCCTGATTTATTGCTGGTGGCGGAGCACATGCTTTCGCCTCATCATGTGCTTCAGTTTGGGTGTTATGTCGTTTTTAGGCAAGATAGAGTAGGTGTTCGTGGTGGTGGCACGGCTAACTTGGTTAGAAACGGCATAAGGTGCGAGAAGATTAGCCTGAATTTGGGCAGAACGGAATCCGACGTGCGTTAAGATTATCGGCGGTGACGGAGCGAGTATTCATGTTGTGGCGGTGTACCACAGCCCGGACGTCGGATTGGATATTGACAACCTTGAGCCCCTACGGCCTTTGGCCGCTGCTGGGAAACTGCTTGTGGGCGCTGACTTCAACGCCAGGCATGCCAGCTGGGGTGTGGCGGTTGTCAATTCCAATGGGAGAAGGCTCCGTTCATTTCTGGATTCATGTCCAGATTTGATAGTCAGACAAACTGATGGGCCTACTCACGAGAGTAGGGCTGGCTCGTTCATTGATTTCTTCATGGTCTCTAGTGGTCTCGAAGTGCGTGGTGCTGAAAGTGGTCTCAAGACCCTATCGTACGAATCGGATCACAGGGCTGTGAAGATTTCAATTGTAACGGGCCAGTTGCGTGCTAGAGAGGAGCCGGAGCACTTCCATTTCGGAGCGATGAAAACCGCTGTTTTTAACCAAGTTTTGGAGTATGGATTGCAGAGACATTAACTCCCGGTGGACCGAAACGTGACACGCTTGGAGATATACGCGTGCGTTGAGTCGATGAGTACAGCGTTTCGAGGGGCGGTGGAGGCCTATATACCCAGAAATCCATCTGGGGGCAAGGGGCTCTGTCGTCTTCCTCTTAATATTGTCCACTTCATGGATGAAAGGAGGAGATTGTCCAGGGTCGCGAATTGGACTGCCGATCCAGGGCGAAAAGCGACGTTAAATGCGACGGTGGAGAACCTCGACAGAATTATCCAAGGTGCGATATTCTGGCACGAGCAGGGACGCAGGGCGGATTTCGTTCGGGAATAAAGCCAGGGCCTGACGCTTTTCGTAAGTGTTTCTTGAATGGACTAGTTTGTCCTTCAAGAGTCCTCCCCGAGTGCTTAGCATAGGGCTCAGTAGCAACACGGAACCAAGCGAATAACGTTAGATCCTGCAACTTTTATCAGGATCAACGGTGTGATCTGCTGGACAATTTCGTCAGGATATTTGGCCTCGCAGTCATCAGAAGTCATCAGCAACTGCAAAGGAATTTTGTCTCTGCAACATATCGAGATCAACTCTTGGAGTGCTGGACAAATTCATCAGAAACATTTAGAAACCATTGTCCTCTAAATAGGGCGCAACAACACAGTTACATCAGGGAACCAATCAACGGATCAGTAAATACAACTGCGCAGCGGGCTAGCTTCGGAAAATGGAAGGACAAAAAGTCAATATGGACATGTTGACTGAATCTCAACGCAAAACGGGTGAAGTCATCCAAGAGATCATAAGAAATTATAAAAACACCATTCAAGAAGCAGAAGATCAGCAACAGCAAGATCAAGCCGCCGCTCAGTCAACCGTAACTCATCAACAGGTACCACCAATTCAACAGCAGACGCTGTCTTCACGAAGGCCTACTCCAGTCGCAAGGGTGTCGCAAACTGCCTTATATATTAGAAGACAAAACGTAATGATAGCGTCTTTAAGACGCCTCATCACAACGGACCCAACAGCAACAAATATGAAATTAAAAGAAAAGCTGTGGAAACAAATCCATTACAAGATAGGTTTAACAACAAGCGGGTGCTGGTGTCAACACTGATTCAGCAACTAATTGATCAGCCGTCATCTGGTACTTCAGCTGCCTCCATAAAACAGCTACATGACGTCACTCAAGAGTGCCTGCATTCCCTCAAGAATATAGGGGTAGACACTTCTTCATGGAGTCCAATGCTGCTTCATCTTCTCATCAAGAAGTTAGACCGAGGTCTTCACGGGCAATATGAGAAAACAATAGAAACTCCAAAGGAATTGCAGCATGTGAGCCAATTCCTAGAATTTCTAGAGACACGCTTTCAGTCAATGGAAGCCATGGGTCAAAAGGAAAAAGTATCAGCCAAGTCATGCGCTTCAGCAAACCAAGGTAATGCTGCATGCACGCTATGCAACGATGGAACTCACAAACTATTTCAGTGCCAGACCGTTTTCAAAATGAAACCCTCTGAGCGGCTTTACACACAAGGACAAAAACGTTGTGTGAACTGCTTACATGCAGGACATTCCTCAACACAATGCGCGTCACGATGCTGCATGAAATGCAATAGAAAAAACAACACGCTGTTGCATCTGGATAATAAACAAGAGTTCTCAATCAAAAAAGACAATCAAAAGGTGTCCTCAGCAGCATCAACTAAACTGGTAGGGGCGCAGGGCCTTCATCTTCATCATCTGTTCAGGCGACCAACGACACAGAAGCCACTTCATTAGCAGCAGCCAACAAGCAAGCTGGTACGTGCTACTTACAACAGCAGTCGTGAAAGTACAAGCAGGTGGAACAGAGGTTGAATGCCGTGCTTTACTCGACTCCGGATCACAAGTCAATTTCATCACGGAACGTCTGGTAAAACGGCTCGGCATTTCCAAGCAGATTTCAAATATAAGCATCAATGGAATCGTCTCAACGAACACGAAAACAAGGCACCGAGTAAATGTAGCACTCAAATCTCGGGTTACCAAATATTCGACGCGACTTGAGGCCTTTGGTTTGCCACGAATATTATCACCACAACCATCACCGTTCATCAATACTGAAAACTGGCCCCTACCCAAAAATGTGTCACTCGCTGAACCGCCCCGATTGAATCGATATCCTTCTGGGTGCAGAACACTATCACGACTTGCTAGCGATCGGGCAAATAAAACTGGGAAAGCAGCTTCCAACAATACAGAACACTGTATTCGGATGGATAATTTCTGGGAAGGTACAGGAAGTACAATCCAACAACCTGTGGTGCGGAATATGCACTGCTGATGAGTCGCTTAATGCCTCTATCGCCCGGCTTTGGGACCTAGAAGACATCAAAGCATTTAGTAAACCAATGTCCATTGAAGACAAACAATGCGAAAGCCACTTCGCACAACGCACCGTAAAGGATAATCAAAATCGATTTCTGGTTCGGATTCCTCTCCATTAAGGTCCTGAAGCTTTGGGCGACTCACACCGGATCGCAATCAATCGCTTCTCTTCTTTGGAACGACGATTGCAGAAAAACCCCGAACTAAAAGCTCAATATGCTAAATTCATGGAGGAATACGAAAAGCTAGGGCACATGACGAAGTTAACGGCAGAAGCTATTCGCTCTCCTAACTATTTGATCCCACATCATTGCCTGCAACGACCAGAAAGCTCAACTACAAAACTTCGGGTCGTGTTTGATGCATCAGTCAAATCATCATCGGGACACTCACTAAATGATCTAATCTACACAGGTCCAACTGTTCAAAGCGATTTGTTCTCCATACTCCTGAGGTTCAGATTGCCCAAATATGTATTCACAAGTGATGTCGAGAAGATGTACAGACAAATTCTCGTTTCACCTAAGGATCGTCATCTTCAATTAATCATTTGAAGAAAGGACACTCGTAACCCATAACATATCAACTAAACACAGTGACGTATGGCACCAGAGCATCATCATACTTAGCAAAAAAAATGCCTACAGCAAGTGGCCAAGGAAAACGCGAAATGTTACCCGTTCACGTCGTAGTTTCTTCAAGAGAACTTTTACGTCGATGACAGCCTAGGTGGATCCGATAGCTTGATGACAGCGCTAACACTACAAAACCAGCTCACACAAGCTCAAAAGTGAACTCCGTGAAAACATTAGGACTTACCTGGCTCCCAAAAAATGACGTATTCTGCGTAAAGGTCAACATCGACGCTGTCAGAAGAATCACCCAATGCACAGTCACGTCAGACCTGGCTAGACTCTGATCCATTGGGGTTACTATCTCCAGTCACAGTAATGGCCAAAATATTTATTCAGGAATTGTGAGAATTGAAATTTGACTGGGATCAGTCGTTACCAGAATCATTACACACTAAATGGACTACGTTCAGAAACGACCTGAATGCGTTAAAAACTCTTCGGGTGTCGCGGCACACTGGCAAGGGAAGTACAAATCGATGCAAGTACAAATCTGCACCGATGCATCAGAAAAGGCTTACGGTGCAGTTGCATACGTTCGATCTACCTTCAAGGATGGGACTATCATGTGTTTCTAGAATGGACTAGTTTGTCCTTCGATATAATTTAATTTATGATAAAGATTTGAATTAACACAAGCACGTGAACTTGGTTAAAATGGAGAAGTAAACGAAACGACGTCTGCACATCAATGGTGCATGAGCTTCTGTTTTCTTTATTGTTAAACTTGGTCTTAAATAAATAAATAAATAAATGGTTTCCCATTACATCCCATGAAGTGACCTGGGAGAACTTCTCACAATCACTGAGCTGTGCGCTTTCCAGTTTTCACTCACTGAGTGGGACCTACAGTTTTACACCGATTCCGAACGGTATTTTGAGAAGCTTTTTCATGGCTATATACTCGATAGTATCGCCGTCACTATGCGAGGTGGCCGCCGCCGAAAGAAACATTTTTTTGAAGGTGGTCAGAGCAGGGTTCGAACCCAGGATCTCATGTACAAGAGCCGCGCACACTAACCATTGCACCACCGACGGTCTTAAATACTAAATTATAATTAAGGTGAACATTGAATTTCTTAACCTACGGTGTTCTTATTGTATACACTCCCACTCACTTATGTGTTTCTTCCGTGTTCAAGTTACAAAATATCAAAAAAGCAACGTAGTACAAAGTTGCAACATTAATAGGTTACTTGAAGTCAAGCAAATTATTAGCCGTGGTATTATATTCATTCACTGTGCCAAGTAGTATTATTACCACGCCGGATGACGTGGGCGAGGCGTTAAAGTCGAGGCCGAATAAGAGGTCGAGTGGTGCGGATGGAGTGCTGGATGTGGTTGTGCGTAGGTGCAGCAGAATAGTATGGACTTTTCTGGCAGTTTTATTTAACCATTGCCTGAACTTGAGCTATTTCCCGGCGGCGTGGAAGGAAGCAGTAATGCTTCCTATTCCAAAGCCGGGAGCAGATAGTGAGAGGACAGGCGGGTATAGACCTATATCCCTTTTGTCATCCTTTGGGAAACTGCTAGAGAAGTTCATATTTGCTGCTCGTCTGAGTGCAATGGAGGAGAAGGCCGTGTTTTTCATGGCCAACTTGGCTTTAGGAGGGACCACTCGACCTCTCATGCCCTGATGGTGTTGGGAGATTCTGTCTCAAAATTTGTGCTAGTTTGGACCTGACGAAGGCTTTCGACACGGTGTGGTACGATGGCCTGGGGAGTAAAATTGTCACGTTGAGGTTCGATGTGAACCTGTGCAGAATGGTGGCAGGTTTCCTGGCAAGTGGCTCTTTTAGAATCAGGGTTGGCGGGAGCCTGTCGGATGAGAAGACGGTTGTGCCAGCAGTGCCGCAGGTGGGGCCGGTGCTTTTTATCATCTATATGTCAGACATTCCGCAGCCGGATGGTGGAGAGCTTCTCCTTTGATACGCGGATGACATATTGGTGGCAGCATCGGGCCCAAGAAAGGCCACGGTTAATTCGAGGCTGAACGCCTACTTGTCAAGATTGGCGGACTATTTTTTGGCCTGGCGACCTCGCCTGAATGTGCCAAAGTGCGGTTGCACAATTTTGCGGGGCAGGAAATTTGTCCCCAATCTTGAGGTAGGCGGTAGCTCAATCCGGGCCTCATCTTCGATGAAGTACCTCGGTATTGAGTTTGGTGAGGATCTGCAGTTCCGAGGTCACATTGAGCGTGTCTTACACCAGGTGGTAAGGGCGTTTCACAAGTACCTCGGAATTCTGCAGTGCGGAGAAGGCCTCTCGGACGAGGTCCGTCTGCTTATATATACGCAACTGGTTAGGCCGCGCATAGCCTACGCTTTTCCGATCTGGTTTGGGATCTTCTCAAGTCAGATGCGAAAGCTTAGGAATTCTCTCAGTCTGCTTGGGGCTTCGGTGCGTGAGGCATGAGGGAGAGTTGCGCAGTCCGTCGGTTGCGTCCATGTATGAACAAGTTGATTTTGACCGTATCGACGCGTTTTTGATCAGGGGGCGTTGGCTTTTCTAGACCGGCGAGGGAACATGGCAATCCACTTGTGACGGCGTGTTTTGAGGGGCAGGTTTCTGTCCGTAGACCCGTTGCAAACAATTTTATGCCGCCGGCGAGTTTGTTGGCATTGGAGAGTGAAGGCCTCCTGTTTCGGCATGACAACCTTGTCTTCTACCACAGGCGACGCAACAGCTTCAACACTACGGACCCAGTGTTTAACATGGCCCAATAACTATTTTACCTTCACCTGTACATATGTAAATAGTTAGTTTTAAGTTATTTTTAAGTTAGTATTTAAGTTAGTTTAAGGTTCACCTTTTTATAATTCTTTGTTTATTAGTCATACTTTTTGCTTATCGTTTTTAATGAATCATTCGTACTAGTGTAAGTATCTTTTGAGTATATGCTGGAGGTAATCCTCGGCATGGCGGGCAAATCCGCATACCTGAATATAGACAGATCTATAAAATTTTTTCAAATTTAGATAATAAGTATTACTTTTAAACCCTAGCTTTAAGTTTTTGTTTGTAATGTTCATATGAAAAGATTAATAAACCTCAAAGTGCAACTGCGAAAATTTGTCGATTATTGTGAAAAAGTGTTTGTGGGCAACTAACTAAAAGTGAAAAACGCCTCCGAGGAATTTCAAGTGGATATTGGAGATTGGTGTTTTTCCTGTAGATTTGCCGTATTTGAACTTTGGGGAATTTGGGAAACTCGTAGCGAGTGGTTGTAACCGTTTGCTCGAGTAGCCCCGGGATAAAGTTTGGTTTTTGGAACTAGGCCAGTGTAGGGTGATTCGGTTACTGCTATTTGAACTAGACGGTGAGCGCTAGCAGCGCGACGAGACGGCTGACGTGGTGAAGTCGCTGTCAGAAATGGGGCTGCAGCTGGCGGAGCTGAACGATGAGCTGCGCGCCCTGCGTAAGGATTATCCGGACGCAATGGCGAAAATTGCGTCGCTAGAAGAAGAACTGCGCAACAGGCCGGAGGAAGAAGAAGAAGAGGGCGAGGGGGTGCAAGAGGCCGAGGCCTCCTCCCCGGAAAAAGAAGAAGACGACGAAATGATATGAAGTGACGACGGTAGTGTCGTTGACGGGCTCCTGGTTCAGGGGAAGAATATTTCAATTTATTTTCGTCGCTGGATGAGGCGGCGGCCAAAAGCCGTAATACAAAGAAAGATTCAGCAGGGCAAGTCGCCACACCTGCTAAGCAAGGCGCGGCGCCGCCGAACAAAACTGGTGGCGGCGTTCACAATGATAACGATATATCGAAGAAGCAACTTTCGAGCAAGGAGAAGACGAGGGAGAAGAGCCGGACGGTGCCGGATATTGTCTTGTGCAATGCTGACGTCAGGCTGTTGTATGGTAAGGTGAAGCAGTTATTGGGTCATACTAATTTTTCTATTAAGGTCATGGGTCGCATTAAGCTTTTGTCCTTAACGGGTTACGACAAGGTGAAAATCATGTTGAAGCAGGATGCTTTCAACTTTTACTCCTTCACTCCGAGGTCGGAGACGCCTTATGCGGTGGTTTTTTGCGGATTGTCGGACGTTTTGTCGGTGTTTTTTTGCGGTGCGCGTCACCAAATTAGGCGGTAACAAATGGCTTATTCATTTGCCCCGCGATTCGGATATTGATGCGTTCTACCGCATTCAGTATATGCTATACTCGAAAGGACAAGAAAATTGGCTTCACGCAGTGTAAAAACTGCAAACGGTATGGTCATGTGGCAATTAATTGCGGCATGCCATATCGTTGTTGAAAATGCGGTGGAACGCATGGCCCGGCGAATTGCCAAATTCCCCCGAAAAATTCCCAGGCCGAGGAAGCAGTCCACGTGGACTCGGTTACGGGTGCGGTCACGCGCGGTATTGGCCACGTGTTGAAATGCGTAAATTGCGGAGTAGACGGGCATGCCTCGAGCGCAAAAGAGTGCCCGATTCGGCAACGCTTGCTTAGGGAGGAGGCTGATGCCAAGAGGCTGCAAAGAGCGGCGGATAAAATTAGTGCTCCTTGTACTGGAGGAGGCTTCCCCGAAACATCGGTGTTGTCCGAGGAGGGCTGTCTTTTGCGCAAGCGGCGCGAAAGGCATCGGGTGGCGCGAGAGTGTAGGCCCCAACCGGGGGCGTGGGTGTCGGTAGCGCGGTGGCCCACTATATCGTCGTTGACGTAGACTGCAGGAGGTTTTTTGGCAAGGACATAATGACTTGTCTGCGTCGCGTTGGAAGTTTTTCGCGCGAGTACGCGAAACTAAAAGACGACGTGTCTAAGTCCCGTGCGATGGTTGGCCTTTTCATTGCCCTCCAAAATGAGTGACACCGGCAATATAATCTTCGTGAATGATAAGTCCATTGTGGCTCGCCATAGGAGATTTTACTTAAATCAGATTCTGCTTAGGCATAAGCCTGATTTATTGCTGGTGGCGGAGCACATGCTTTCGCCTCATCATGTGCTTCAGTTTGGGTGTTATGTCGTTTTTAGGCAAGATAGAGTAGGTGTTCGTGGTGGTGGCACGGCTAACTTGGTTAGAAACGGCATAAGGTGCGAGAAGATTAGCCTGAATTTGGGCAGAACGGAATCCGACGTGCGTTAAGATTATCGGCGGTGACGGAGCGAGTATTCATGTTGTGGCGATGTACCACAGTCCGGACGTCGGATTGGATATTGACAACTTTGAGCCCCTACGGCCTTTGGCCGCTGCTGGGAAACTGCTTGTGGGCGCTGACTTCAACGCCAGGCATACCAGCTGGGGGGATGCGGTTGACAATTCCAATGGGAGAAGGCTCCGTTCATTTCTGGATTCATGTCCGGATTTGATAGTCAGGTAAACTGATGGGCCTACTCACGAGAGTATGGCTGGCTCGGTCATTGATTTCTTCATGGTCTCGAAGTGCGTGGTGCTGAAAGTGGTCCCCAGACCCTATCGTACGAATCGGATCACAGGGCTGTGAAGATTTCAATTGTAACGGGCCAGTTGCGTGCTAGAAAGGAGCCGGAGCGCTTCCATTTCGGAGCGATGAAAACCGCTGTTTTTAACCAAGTTTTGGAGTACATCAACTCCCGGTGGACCGAAACGTGACAACTCCCGGTGAACCGAAACGTGATATACGCGTGCGTTGAGTCGATGAGTACAGCGTTTCGTGGGGTGGTGGAGGCCTATATACCCAGAAATCCATCTGGGGGCAAGGGGCTCTGTCGTCTTTCTCTTAATATTGTCCACTTCATGGACGAAAGGAGGAGTTTGTCCAGATTCGCGAATAGGACTGGCGATCCAGGGCGAAAAGCTTCGTTAAAAACGACGGTGAAGAACCTCGACAGAATTATCCAAGGTGCGATATTCTGGCACGAGCAGGGACGCAGGGCGGATTTCGTTCGGGAATCAAGCCAGGGCCTGACGCTTTTCGTAAGTGTTTCTTGAATGGACTAGTTTGTCCTTCAAGAGTCCTCCCCGAGTCCTTAGCATATGGCTCTGTAGCAACACGGAACCAAGCGAATAACGTTAGATCCTGCAACTTTTATCAGGATCAACGGTGTGATCTGCTGGACAATTTCGTCAGGATATTTGGCCTCGCAGTCATCAGAAGTCATCAGCAACTGCAAAGGAATTTTGTCTCTGCAACATATCGAGATCAACTCTTAGAGTGCTGGACAAATTCATCAGAAACATTTAGAAACCATTGCCCTCTAAATAGGGCGCAACAAAACAGTTCCATCAGGGAACCAATCAACGGATCAGTAAATACAACTGCGCAGCGGGCTAGCTTCGGAAAATGGAAGGACGAAAAGTCAATATGGACATGTTGGCTGAATCTCAACGCAAAACGGGTGAAGTCATCCAAGGGATCATAAGAAATTATAAAAAGGGCTCCCCGTCCAGGAAAACGCTCGGCTACTATAAGGACCGCCTGGGTAGGTTGGATAGTGCATGGGCGGATTTCGAGACAACTGACAACAAAATACGTTGTCTTGAGAAGCCAACAGTAGAGCACGAATATTTCATCAGCAATTACTATACTGACATAGCGGACCTCGTGGAAAAATACAGGCACGAGTTCGAGTTGGCAATGATGCAAGCGCCGATTGACCAGCCACAAGGTACAACCGCCACAGAAACGACACTATCGACCATTCAAGACGCAGAAGATCAGCAACAGCAAGATCAAGCCGCCGCTCAGTCAACCGTAACTCATCAACAGGTACCACCAATTCAACAGCAGACGCTGTCTTCACGAAGGCCTACTCCAGTCGCAAGGGTGTCGCAAACTGCCTTATATATTAGAAGACAAAACGTAATGATAGCGTCTTTAAGACGCCTCATCACAACGGACCCAACAGCAACAAATATGAAATTAAAAGAAAAGCTGTGGAAACAAATCCAGGATCGATTTTACGAGACAGCCTGGAAAACATTACAAGATAGGTTTAACAACAAGCGGGTGCTGGTGTCAACACTGATTCAGCAACTAATTGATCAGCCGTCACGTGGTACTTCAGCTGCCTCCATAAAACAGCTACATGACGTCACTCAAGAGTGTCTGCATTCCCTCAAGAATATAGGGGTAGACACTTCTTCATGGAGTCCACTGCTGCTTCATCTTCTCATCAAGAAGTTAGACCGAGGTCTTCACGGGCAATATGAGAAAACAATAGAAACTCCAAGGGAATTGCAGCATGTGAGCCAATTCCTAGAATTTCTAGAGACACGCTTTCAGTCAATGGAAGCCATGGGTCAAAAGGAAAAAGTATCAGCCAAGTCATGCGCTTCAGCAGCTTCAACAAACCAAGGTAATGCTGCATGCACGCTATGCAACGATGGAACTCACAAACTATTTCAGTGCCAGACCTTTTTCAAAATGAAACCCTCTGAGCGGCTTAACTACACACAACGATAAAAACGTTGTGTGACCTGCTTACGTGCAGGACATTCCTCAACACAATGCGCGTCACGATGCTGCATGAAATGCAATAGAAAACACAACACGCTGTTGCATCTGGATAATAAACAAGAGTCCTCAAGCAAAAAAGACAATCAAAAGGTGTCCTCAGCAGCATCAACTAAACTGGTAGGGGCGCAGGGCCTTCATCTTCATCATCTGTTCAGGCGACCAACGACACAGAAGCCACTTCATTAGCAGCAGCCAACAAGCAAGCTGGTACGTGCTACTTACAACACCAGTCGTGAAAGTACAAGGAGGTGGAACAGAGGTTGAATGCCGTGCTTTACTCGACTCCGGATCACAAGTCAATTTCATCATGGAACGTCTGGTAAAACGGCTCGGCATTTCCAAGCAGATTTCAAATATAAGCATCAATGGAATCGTCTCAACGAACACGAAAACAAGGCACCGAGTAAATGTAGCACTCAAATCTCGGGTTACCAAATATTCGACGCGACTTGAGGCCTTTGTTTTGCCACGTATATTATCACCACAACCATCACCGTTCATCAATACTGAAAACTGGCCACTACCCAAAAATGTGGCACTCGCTGATCCAGCTCTCAACCGCCCCGATAGAATCGATATCCTTCTGGGTGCAGAACACTATCACGACTTGCTAGCGATCGGGCAAATAAAACTGGGAAAGCAGCTTCCACCAATACAGAACACTGTATTCGGATGGATAATATCTGGGAAGGTACAGGAAGTACAATCCAACAACCTGTCGTGCGGAATATGCACTGCTGATGAGTCGCTTAATGCCTCTATCGCCCGGCTTTGGGACCTAGAAGACATCAAAGCATTTAGTAAACCAATGTCCATTGAAGACAAACAATGCGAAAGCCACTTCGCACAACACACCGTAAAGGATAATCAAAATCGATTTCTGGTTCGGATTCCTCTCCATCAAGGTCCTGAAGCTTTGGGCGACTCACACGGGATCGCAATCAATCGCTTCTTTTCTTTGGAACGACGATTGCAGAAAAACCCCGAACTAAAAGCTCAATATGCTAAATTCATGGAGGAATACGAAAAGCTAGGGCACATGACAAAGTTAACGGCAGAAGCTATTCGCTCTCCTAACTATTTGATCCCACATCATTGCCTGCAACGACCAGAAAGCTCAACTACAAAACTTCGGGTCGTGTTTGATGCATCAGCCAAATCATCATCGGGACACTCACTAAATGATCTAATCTACACAGGTCCAACTGTTCAAAGCGATTTGTTCTCCATACTCCTGAGGTTCAGATTGCCCAAATATGTATTCACAACTGATGTCGAGAAGATGTACAGACATATTCTCGTTTCACCTAAGGATCGTCATCTTCAATTAATCATTTGAAGAAAGGACACTCGTAGCCCATAACATATCAACTAAACACAGTGACGTATGGCACCAGAGCATCATAATACTTAGCAAAAAAAATGCCTACAGCAAGTGGCCAAGGAAAACGCGAAATGTTACCCGTTCACGTCGTAGTTTCTTCAAGAGAACTTTTACGTCGATGACAGCCTAGGTGGATCCGATAGCTTGATGACAGCGCTAACACTACAAAACCAGCTCACACCAGCTCAAAAGTGAACTCCGTGAAAACATTAGGACTTACCTGGCTCCCAAAAAATGACGTATTCTGCGTAAAGGTCAACATCGACGCTGTCAGAAGAATCACCAAATGCACAGTCACGTCAGACCTGGCTAGACTCTGATCCATTGGGGTTACTATCTCCAGTCACAGTAATGGCCAAAATATTTATTCAGAAATTGTGAGAATTGAAATTTGACTGGGATCAGTCGTTACCAGAATCATTACACACTAAATGGACTACGTTCAGAAACGACCTGAATGCGTTAAAAACTCTTCGGGTGTCGCGGCACACTGGCAAGGGAAGTACAAATCGATGCAAGTACAAATCTTCACCGATGCATCAGAAAAGGCTTACGGTGCAGTTGCATACGTTCGATCTACCTTCAAGGATGGGACTATCATGTGTTTCTAGAATGGACTAGTTTGTCCTTCAATATAATTTAATTTATGATTTTATCGAGGCAGAATCACCAAGATAAAGATTTGAATTAACACAAGCACTTGAACTTTTTTAAAATGGAGAAGTAAACGAAAAGACGTGTGCACATCAATGGTGCATGAGCTTCTGTTTTCTTTATTGATAAACTTGGTCCTAAATACTAAATTATAATTAAGGTGAACATTGAATTTCTTAACCTACGGTGTTCTTATTGTATACACTCCCACTCACTTATGTGTTTCTTCCGTGTTCAAGTTACAAAATATCAAAAAAGCAACGTAGTACAAAGTTGCAACATTAATAGGTTACTTGAAGTCAAGCAAATTATTAGCCGTGGTATTATATTCATTCACTGTGCCAAGTAGTATTATTACCACGCCGGATGACGTGGGCGAGGCGTTAAAGTCGAGGCCGAATAAGAGGTCGAGTGGTGCGGATGGAGTGCCGGATGTGGTTGTGCGTAGGTGCAGCAGAATAGTATGGACTTTTCTGGCAGTTTTATTTAACCATTGCCTGAACTTGAGCTATTTCCCGGCGGCGTGGAAGGAAGCAGTAATGCTTCCTATTCCAAAGCCGGGAGCAGATAGTGAGAGGACAGGTGGGTATAGACCTATATCCCTTTTGTCATCCTTTGGGAAACTGCTAGAGAAGTTCATATTTGCTGATCTTCTGAGTGCAATGGAGGAGAAGGCCGTGTTTTTCATGGCCAACTTGGCTTTAGGAGGGACCACTCGACCTCTCATGCCCTGATGGTGTTGGGAGATTCTGTCTCAAAAGGATCTCCCAGGATGTATCCTACCATTTGTGCTAGTTTGGACCTGTCGAAGGCTTTCGACACGGTGTGGACGGTTGTGCCAGGAGTGCCGCAGGTGGGGCCGGTGCTGTTTATCATCTATATGTCAGACATTCCGCAGCCGGATGGTGGAGAGCTTCTCCTTTCCTACGCGGATGACATATTGGTGGCAGCATCGGGCCCAAGAAAAGCCACGGTTAATTCGAGGCTGAACGCCTACTTGTCAAGATTGGCGGACTATTTTTTGGCCTGGCGACCTCGCCTGAATGTGCCAAAGTGCGGTTGCACAATTTTGCGGGGCAGGAAATTTGTCCCCAATCTTGAGGTAGGCGGTAGCTCAATCCGGGCCTCATCTTCGATGAAGTACCTCGGTATTGAGTTTGGTGAGGATCTGCAGTTCCGAGGTCACATTGAGCGTGTCTTACACCAGGTGGTAAGGACGTTTCACATGTACCTCGGAATTCTGCAGTGCGGAGAAGGCCTCTCGGACGAGGTCCGTCTGCTTATATATACGCAACTGGTTAGGCCGCGCATAGCCTACGCTTTTCCGATCTGGTTTGGGATCTTCTCAAGTCAGATGCGAAAGCTTAGGAATTCTCTCAGTCTGCTTGGGGCTTCGGTGCGTGAGGCATGAGGGAGAGTTGCGCAGTCCGCCGGTTGCGTCCATGTATGAACAAGTTGATTTTGACCGTATCGACGCGTTTTTGATCAGGGGGCGTTGGCTTTTCTAGACCGGCGAGGGAACATGGCAATCCACTGGTGACGGCGTGTTTTGAGGGGCAGGTTTCTGTCCGTAGACCCGTTGCAAACAATTTTATGCCGCGGGCGAGTTTGTTGGCATTGGAGAGTGAAGGCCTCCTGTTTCGGCATGACAACCTTGTCTTCTACCACAGGCGACGCAACAGCTTCAACACTACGGACCCAGTGTTTAACATGGCCCAATAACTATTTTACCTTCACCTGTACATATGTAAATAGTTAGTTTTAAGTTATTTTTAAGTTAGTATTTAAGTTAATTTAAGGTTCACCTTTTTATAATTCTTTGTTTATTAGTCATACTTTTTGCTTATCGTTTTTAATGAATCATTCGTACTAGTGTAAGTATCTTTTGAGTATATGCTGGAGGTAATCCTCGGCATGGCGGGCAAATCCGCATACCTGAATATAGACAGATCTATAAAATTTTTTCAAATTTAGATAATAAGTATTACTTTTAAACCCTAGCTTTAAGTTTTTGTTTGTAATGTTCATATGAAAAGATTAATAAAACTCAAAGTGCAACTGCGAAAATTTGTCGATTATTGTGAAAAAGTGTTTGTGTGCAACTAATTAAAAGTGAAAAAAGCCTCCGAGGAATTTCAAGTGGATATTGGAGATTGGTGTTTTTCCTGTAGATTTGCCGAATTTGGAATTTGGTGCTCGATATTTTTCCAACAAGTGGAAAATCGAACAACGTTTCAAAAGTTGACAAACGTGTTCATACAAAAGTACTTAAGCAGTGGGTGAATTTGGAAATTTTGTTGATCCCGGAGGAAGTGCCTCCCGTGCGCCGTCCCACTGATGGAAGGTGCACCCTGGACACTACCTGTGTCTGTTCCAGCAATTTTGGGGTGGAAATTTGGAGTTTTGTGGTTTTTGGCCGAATTTGGAAAATTTTAATTTGAAAAACCACTTGTTGCCACTCAAAGGCAAAGCGATTCAAAAATCGAATTTTTGCCTGGAAAAAAGCTATAAAAGGCCGGACTTTGGGGAATTTGGAAACTCGTAGCGAGTGGTTGTAACCGTTTGCTCGAGTAGCCGCGGGATAAAGTTTGGTTTTTTGGAACTAGGCCAGTGTAGGGTGACTCGGTTACTGCTATTTCGTCACCCACTGGTACGCGCTATAAAAGGCCGGACTTTGGGGAATTTGGGAAACTCGTAGCGAGTGGTTGTAACCGTTTGCTCGAGTAGCCCCGGGATAAAGTTTGGTTTTTTGGAACTAGGCCAGTGTAGGGTGATTCGGTTACTGCTATTTGAACTAGACGGTGAGCGCTAGCAGCGCGACGAGACGGCTGACGTGGTGAAGTCGCTGTCAGAAATGGGGCTGCAGCTGGCGGAGCTGAACGATGAGCTGCGCGCCCTGCGTAAGGATTATCCGGACGCAATGGCGAAAATTGCGTCGCTAGAAGAAGAACTGCGCAACAGGCCGGAGGAAGAAGAAGAAGAGGGCGAGGGGGTGCAAGAGGCCGAGGCCTCCTCCCCGGAAAAAGAAGAAGACGACGAAATGATATGAAGTGACGACGGTAGTGTCGTTGACGGGCTCCTGGTTCAGGGGAAGAATATTTCAATTTATTTTCGTCGCTGGATGAGGCGGCGGCCAAAAGCCGTAATACAAAGAAAGATTCAGCAGGGCAAGTCGCCACACCTGCTAAGCAAGGCGCGGCGCCGCCGAACAAAACTGGTGGCGGCGTTCACAATGATAACGATATATCGAAGAAGCAACTTTCGAGCAAGGAGAAGACGAGGGAGAAGAGCCGGACGGTGCCGGATATTGTCTTGTGCAATGCTGACGTCAGGCTGTTGTATGGTAAGGTGAAGCAGTTATTGGGTCATACTAATTTTTCTATTAAGGTCATGGGTCGCATTAAGCTTTTGTCCTTAACGGGTTACGACAAGGTGAAAATCATGTTGAAGCAGGATGCTTTCAACTTTTACTCCTTCACTCCGAGGTCGGAGACGCCTTATGCGGTGGTTTTTTGCGGATTGTCGGACGTTTTGTCGGTGTTTTTTTGCGGTGCGCGTCACCAAATTAGGCGGTAACAAATGGCTTATTCATTTGTCCCGCGATTCGGATATTGATGCGTTCTACCGCATTCAGTATATGCTATACTCGAAAGGACAAGAAAATTGGCTTCACGCAGTGTTAAAACTGCCAACGGTATGGTCATGTGGCAATTAATTGCGGCATGCCATATCGTTGTTGAAAATGCGGTGGAACGCATGGCCCGGCGAATTGCCAAATTCCCCCGAAAAATTCCCAGGTCGAGAAAGCAGTCCACGTGGACTCGGTTACGGGTGCGGTCACGCGCGGTATTGGCCACGTATTGAAATGCGTAAATTGCGGAGTAGACGGGCATGCCTCGAGCGCAAAAGAGTGCCCGATTCGGCAACGCTTGCTTAGGGAGGAGGCTGATGCCAAGAGGCTGCAAAGAGCCGCGGATAAAATTAGTGCTCCTTGTACTGGAGGAGGCTTCCCCGAAACATCGGTGTTGTCCGAGGAGGGCTGTCTTTTGCGCAAGCGGCGCGAAAGGCATCGGGTGGCGCGAGAGTGTAGGCCCCAACCGGGGGCGTGGGTGTCGGTAGCGCGGTGGCCCGCTATATCGTCGTTGACGAAGACTGCAGGAGGTTTTTTGGCAAGGACATAATGACTTGTCTGCGTCGCGTTGGAAGTTTTTCGCGCGAGTACGCGAAACTAAAAGACGACGCGTCTAAGTCCCGTGCGATGGTTGGCCTTTTCATTGCCCTCCAAAATGAGTGACACCAGCAATATAATCTTCGTGAATGTTAAGTCCATTGTGGCTCGCCATAGGAGATTTTACTTAAATCAGATTCTGCTTAGGCATAAGCCTGATTTATTGCTGGTGGCGGAGCACATGCTTTCGCCTCATCATGTGCTTCAGTTTGGGTGTTATGTCGTTTTTAGGCAAGATAGAGTAGGTGTTCGTGGTGGTGGCACGGCTAACTTGGTTAGAGACGGCATAAGGTGCGAGAAGATTAGCCTGAATTTGGGCAGAACGGAATCCGACGTGCGTTAAGATTATCGGCGGTGACGGAGCGAGTATTCATGTTGTGGCGGTGTACCACAGCCCGGACGTCGGATTGGATATTGACAACCTTGAGCCCCTACGGCCTTTGGCCGCTGCTGGGAAACTGCTTGTGGGCGCTGACTTCAACGCCAGGCATGCCAGCTGGGGTGATGCGGTTGTCAATTCCAATGGGAGAAGGCTCCGTTCATTTCTGGATTCATGTCCAGATTTGATAGTCAGACAAACTGATGGGCCTACTCACGAGAGTAGGGCTGGCTCGTTCATTGATTTCTTCATGGTCTCTAGTGGTCTCGAAGTGCGTGGTGCTGAAAGTGGTCTCAAGACCCTATCGTACGAATCGGATCACAGGGCTGTGAAGATTTCAATTGTAACGGGCCAGTTGCGTGCTAGAGAGGAGCCGGAGCACTTCCATTTCGGAGCGATGAAAACCGCTGTTTTTAACCAAGTTTTGGAGTATGGATTGCAGAGACATTAACTCCCGGTGGACCGAAACGTGACACGCTTGGAGATATACGCGTGCGTTGAGTCGATGAGTACAGCGTTTCGAGGGGCGGTGGAGGCCTATATACCCAGAAATCCATCTGGGGGCAAGGGGCTCTGTCGTCTTCCTCTTAATATTGTCCACTTCATGGATGAAAGGAGGAGATTGTCCAGGGTCGCGAATTGGACTGGCGATCCAGGGCGAAAAGCGACGTTAAATGCGACGGTGGAGAACCTCGACAGAATTATCCAAGGTGCGATATTCTGGCACGAGCAGGGAAGCAGGGCGGATTTCGTTCGGGAATAAAGCCAGGGCCTGACGCTTTTCGTAAGTGTTTCTTGAATGGACTAGTTTGTCCTTCAAGAGTCCTCCCCGAGTCCTTAGCATAGGGCTCAGTAGCAACACGGAACCAAGCGAATAACGTTAGATCCTGCAACTTTTATCAGGATCAGTCATCAGGCCGGACTTTGGGGAATTTGGAAACTCGTAGCGAGTGGTTGTAACCGTTTGCTCGAGTAGCCGCGGGATAAAGTTTGGTTTTTTGGAACTAGGCCAGTGTAGGGTGACTCGGTTACTGCTATTTCGTCACCCACTGGTACGCGCTATAAAAGGCCGGACTTTGGGGAATTTGGGAAACTCGTAGCGAGTGGTTGTAACCGTTTGCTCGAGTAGCCCCGGGATAAAGTTTGGTTTTTTGGAACTAGGCCAGTGTAGGGTGATTCGGTTACTGCTATTTGAACTAGACGGTGAGCGCTAGCAGCGCGACGAGACGGCTGACGTGGTGAAGTCGCTGTCAGAAATGGGGCTGCAGCTGGCGGAGCTGAACGATGAGCTGCGCGCCCTGCGTAAGGATTATCCGGACGCAATGGCGAAAATTGCGTCGCTAGAAGAAGAACTGCGCAACAGGCCGGAGGAAGAAGAAGAAGAGGGCGAGGGGGTGCAAGAGGCCGAGGCCTCCTCCCCGGAAAAAGAAGAAGACGACGAAATGATATGAAGTGACGACGGTAGTGTCGTTGACGGGCTCCTGGTTCAGGGGAAGAATATTTCAATTTATTTTCGTCGCTGGATGAGGCGGCGGCCAAAAGCCGTAATACAAAGAAAGATTCAGCAGGGCAAGTCGCCACACCTGCTAAGCAAGGCGCGGCGCCGCCGAACAAAACTGGTGGCGGCGTTCACAATGATAACGATATATCGAAGAAGCAACTTTCGAGCAAGGAGAAGACGAGGGAGAAGAGCCGGACGGTGCCGGATATTGTCTTGTGCAATGCTGACGTCAGGCTGTTGTATGGTAAGGTGAAGCAGTTATTGGGTCATACTAATTTTTCTATTAAGGTCATGGGTCGCATTAAGCTTTTGTCCTTAACGGGTTACGACAAGGTGAAAATCATGTTGAAGCAGGATGCTTTCAACTTTTACTCCTTCACTCCGAGGTCGGAGACGCCTTATGCGGTGGTTTTTTGCGGATTGTCGGACGTTTTGTCGGTGTTTTTTTGCGGTGCGCGTCACCAAATTAGGCGGTAACAAATGGCTTATTCATTTGTCCCGCGATTCGGATATTGATGCGTTCTACCGCATTCAGTATATGCTATACTCGAAAGGACAAGAAAATTGGCTTCACGCAGTGTTAAAACTGCCAACGGTATGGTCATGTGGCAATTAATTGCGGCATGCCATATCGTTGTTGAAAATGCGGTGGAACGCATGGCCCGGCGAATTGCCAAATTCCCCCGAAAAATTCCCAGGTCGAGAAAGCAGTCCACGTGGACTCGGTTACGGGTGCGGTCACGCGCGGTATTGGCCACGTATTGAAATGCGTAAATTGCGGAGTAGACGGGCATGCCTCGAGCGCAAAAGAGTGCCCGATTCGGCAACGCTTGCTTAGGGAGGAGGCTGATGCCAAGAGGCTGCAAAGAGCCGCGGATAAAATTAGTGCTCCTTGTACTGGAGGAGGCTTCCCCGAAACATCGGTGTTGTCCGAGGAGGGCTGTCTTTTGCGCAAGCGGCGCGAAAGGCATCGGGTGGCGCGAGAGTGTAGGCCCCAACCGGGGGCGTGGGTGTCGGTAGCGCGGTGGCCCGCTATATCGTCGTTGACGAAGACTGCAGGAGGTTTTTTGGCAAGGACATAATGACTTGTCTGCGTCGCGTTGGAAGTTTTTCGCGCGAGTACGCGAAACTAAAAGACGACGCGTCTAAGTCCCGTGCGATGGTTGGCCTTCATTGCCCTCCAAAATGAGTGACACCAGCAATATAATCTTCGTGAATGTTAAGTCCATTGTGGCTCGCCATAGGAGATTTTACTTAAATCAGATTCTGCTTAGGCATAAGCCTGATTTATTGCTGGTGGCGGAGCACATGCTTTCGCCTCATCATGTGCTTCAGTTTGGGTGTTATGTCGTTTTTAGGCAAGATAGAGTAGGTGTTCGTGGTGGTGGCACGGCTAACTTGGTTAGAGACGGCATAAGGTGCGAGAAGATTAGCCTGAATTTGGGCAGAACGGAATCCGACGTGCGTTAAGATTATCGGCGGTGACGGAGCGAGTATTCATGTTGTGGCGGTGTACCACAGTCCGGACGTCGGATTGGATATTGACAACCTTGAGCCCCTACGGCCTTTGGCCGCTGCTGGGAAACTGCTTGTGGGCGCTGACTTCAACGCCAGGCATGCCAGCTGGGGTGATGCGGTTGTCAATTCCAATGGGAGAAGGCTCCGTTCATTTCTGGATTCATGTCCAGATTTGATAGTCAGACAAACTGATGGGCCTACTCACGAGAGTAGGGCTGGCTCGTTCATTGATTTCTTCATGGTCTCTAGTGGTCTCGAAGTGCGTGGTGCTGAAAGTGGTCTCATGACCCTATCGTACGAATCGGATCACAGGGCTGTGAAGATTTCAATTGTAACGGGCCAGTTGCGTGCTAGAGAGGAGCCGGAGCACTTCCATTTCGGAGCGATGAAAACCGCTGTTTTTAACCAAGTTTTGGAGTATGGATTGCAGAGACATTAACTCCCGGTGGACCGAAACGTGACACGCTTGGAGATATACGCGTGCGTTGAGTCGATGAGTACAGCGTTTCGAGGGGCGGTGGAGGCCTATATACCCAGAAATCCATCTGGGGGCAAGGGGCTCTGTCGTCTTCCTCTTAATATTGTCCACTTCATGGATGAAAGGAGGAGATTGTCCAGGGTCGCGAATTGGACTGGCGATCCAGGGCGAAAAGCGACGTTAAATGCGACGGTGGAGAACCTCGACAGAATTATCCAAGGTGCGATATTCTGGCACGAGCAGGGAAGCAGGGCGGATTTCGTTCGGGAATAAAGCCAGGGCCTGACGCTTTTCGTAAGTGTTTCTTGAATGGACTAGTTTGTCCTTCAAGAGTCCTCCCCGAGTCCTTAGCATAGGGCTCAGTAGCAACACGGAACCAAGCGAATAACGTTAGATCCTGCAACTTTTATCAGGATCAGTCATCAGGCCGGACTTTGGGGAATTTGGAAACTCGTAGCGAGTGGTTGTAACCGTTTGCTCGAGTAGCCGCGGGATAAAGTTTGGTTTTTTGGAACTAGGCCAGTGTAGGGTGACTCGGTTACTGCTATTTCGTCACCCACTGGTACGCGCTATAAAAGGCCGGACTTTGGGGAATTTGGGAAACTCGTAGCGAGTGGTTGTAACCGTTTGCTCGAGTAGCCCCGGGATAAAGTTTGGTTTTTTGGAACTAGGCCAGTGTAGGGTGATTCGGTTACTGCTATTTGAACTAGACGGTGAGCGCTAGCAGCGCGACGAGACGGCTGACGTGGTGAAGTCGCTGTCAGAAATGGGGCTGCAGCTGGCGGAGCTGAACGATGAGCTGCGCGCCCTGCGTAAGGATTATCCGGACGCAATGGCGAAAATTGCGTCGCTAGAAGAAGAACTGCGCAACAGGCCGGAGGAAGAAGAAGAAGAGGGCGAGGGGGTGCAAGAGGCCGAGGCCTCCTCCCCGGAAAAAGAAGAAGACGACGAAATGATATGAAGTGACGACGGTAGTGTCGTTGACGGGCTCCTGGTTCAGGGGAAGAATATTTCAATTTATTTTCGTCGCTGGATGAGGCGGCGGCCAAAAGCCGTAATACAAAGAAAGATTCAGCAGGGCAAGTCGCCACACCTGCTAAGCAAGGCGCGGCGCCGCCGAACAAAACTGGTGGCGGCGTTCACAATGATAACGATATATCGAAGAAGCAACTTTCGAGCAAGGAGAAGACGAGGGAGAAGAGCCGGACGGTGCCGGATATTGTCTTGTGCAATGCTGACGTCAGGCTGTTGTATGGTAAGGTGAAGCAGTTATTGGGTCATACTAATTTTTCTATTAAGGTCATGGGTCGCATTAAGCTTTTGTCCTTAACGGGTTACGACAAGGTGAAAATCATGTTGAAGCAGGATGCTTTCAACTTTTACTCCTTCACTCCGAGGTCGGAGACGCCTTATGCGGTGGTTTTTTGCGGATTGTCGGACGTTTTGTCGGTGTTTTTTTGCGGTGCGCGTCACCAAATTAGGCGGTAACAAATGGCTTATTCATTTGTCCCGCGATTCGGATATTGATGCGTTCTACCGCATTCAGTATATGCTATACTCGAAAGGACAAGAAAATTGGCTTCACGCAGTGTTAAAACTGCCAACGGTATGGTCATGTGGCAATTAATTGCGGCATGCCATATCGTTGTTGAAAATGCGGTGGAACGCATGGCCCGGCGAATTGCCAAATTCCCCCGAAAAATTCCCAGGTCGAGAAAGCAGTCCACGTGGACTCGGTTACGGGTGCGGTCACGCGCGGTATTGGCCACGTATTGAAATGCGTAAATTGCGGAGTAGACGGGCATGCCTCGAGCGCAAAAGAGTGCCCGATTCGGCAACGCTTGCTTAGGGAGGAGGCTGATGCCAAGAGGCTGCAAAGAGCCGCGGATAAAATTAGTGCTCCTTGTACTGGAGGAGGCTTCCCCGAAACATCGGTGTTGTCCGAGGAGGGCTGTCTTTTGCGCAAGCGGCGCGAAAGGCATCGGGTGGCGCGAGAGTGTAGGCCCCAACCGGGGGCGTGGGTGTCGGTAGCGCGGTGGCCCGCTATATCGTCGTTGACGAAGACTGCAGGAGGTTTTTTGGCAAGGACATAATGACTTGTCTGCGTCGCGTTGGAAGTTTTTCGCGCGAGTACGCGAAACTAAAAGACGACGCGTCTAAGTCCCGTGCGATGGTTGGCCTTTTCATTGCCCTCCAAAATGAGTGACACCAGCAATATAATCTTCGTGAATGTTAAGTCCATTGTGGCACGCCATAGGAGATTTTACTTAAATCAGATTCTGCTTAGGCATAAGCCTGATTTATTGCTGGTGGCGGAGCACATGCTTTCGCCTCATCATGTGCTTCAGTTTGGGTGTTATGTCGTTTTTAGGCAAGATAGAGTAGGTGTTCGTGGTGGTGGCACGGCTAACTTGGTTAGAGACGGCATAAGGTGCGAGAAGATTAGCCTGAATTTGGGCAGAACGGAATCCGACGTGCGTTAAGATTATCGGCGGTGACGGAGCGAGTATTCATGTTGTGGCGGTGTACCACAGTCCGGACGTCGGATTGGATATTGACAACCTTGAGCCCCTACGGCCTTTGGCCGCTGCTGGGAAACTGCTTGTGGGCGCTGACTTCAACGCCAGGCATGCCAGCTGGGGTGATGCGGTTGTCAATTCCAATGGGAGAAGGCTCCGTTTATTTCTGGATTCATGTCCAGATTTGATAGTCAGACAAACTGATGGGCCTACTCACGAGAGTAGGGCTGGCTCGTTCATTGATTTCTTCATGGTCTCTAGTGGTCTCGAAGTGCGTGGTGCTGAAAGTGGTCTCAAGACCCTATCGTACGAATCGGATCACAGGGCTGTGAAGATTTCAATTGTAACGGGCCAGTTGCGTGCTAGAGAGGAGCCGGAGCACTTCCATTTCGGAGCGATGAAAACCGCTGTTTTTAACCAAGTTTTGGAGTATGGATTGCAGAGACATTAACTCCCGGTGGACCGAAACGTGACACGCTTGGAGATATACGCGTGCGTTGAGTCGATGAGTACAGCGTTTCGAGGGGCGGTGGAGGCCTATATACCCAGAAATCCATCTGGGGGCAAGGGGCTCTGTCGTCTTCCTCTTAATATTGTCCACTTCATGGATGAAAGGAGGAGATTGTCCAGGGTCGCGAATTGGACTGGCGATCCAGGGCGAAAAGCGACGTTAAATGCGACGGTGGAGAACCTCGACAGAATTATCCAAGGTGCGATATTCTGGCACGAGCAGGGAAGCAGGGCGGATTTCATTCGGGAATAAAGCCAGGGCCTGACGCTTTTCGTAAGTGTTTCTTGAATGGACTAGTTTGTCCTTCAAGAGTCCTCCCCGAGTCCTTAGCATAGGGCTCAGTAGCAACACGGAACCAAGCGAATAACGTTAGATCCTGCAACTTTTATCAGGATCAGTCATCAGAAGTCATCAGCAACTGCAAAGGAATTTTGTCTCTGCAACATATCGAGATCAACTCTTGGAGTGCTGGACAAATTCATCAGAAACATTTAGAAACCATTGTCCTCTAAATAGGGCGCAACAACACAGTTCCATCAGGGAACCAATCAACGGATCAGTAAATACAACTGCGCAGCGGGCTAGCTTCGGAAAATGGAAGGACCAAAAGTCAATATGGACATGTTGGCTGAATCTCAACGCAAAACGGGTGAAGTCATCCAAGGGATCATAAGAAATTATAAAAAGACCATTCAAGAAGCAGAAGATCAGCAACAGCAAGATCAAGCCGCCGCTCAGTCAACCGTAACTCATCAACAGGTACCACCAATTCAACAGCAGCCGCTGTCTTCACGAAGGCCTACTCCAGTCGCAAGGGTGTCGCAAACTGCCTTATATATTAGAAGACAAAACGTAATGATAGCGTCTTTAAGACGCGTCATCACAACGGACCCAACAGCAACAAATATGAAATTAAAAGAAAAGCTGTGGAAACAAATCCATTACAAGATAGGTTTAACAACAAGCGGGTGCTGGTGTCAACACTGATTTAGCAACTAATTGATACTTCAGCTGCCTCCATAAAACAGCTACATGACGTCACTCAAGAGTGTCTGCATTCCCTACACTTCTTCATGTAGTCCAATGCTGCTTCATCTTCTCATCAAGAAGTTAGGCCGAGGTCTTCACGGGCAATATGAGAAAACAATAGAAACTCCAAAGGAATTGCAGCATGTGAGCCAATTCCTAGAATTTCTAGAGACACGCTTTCAGTCAATGGAAGCCATGGGTCAAAAGGAAAAAGTATCAGCCAAGTCACGCGCTTCAGCAGCTTCAACAAACCAAGGTAATGCTGCATGCACGCTGTGCAACGATGGAACTCACAAACTATTTCAGTGCCAGACCTTTTTCAAAATGAAACCCTCTGAGCGGCATTACACACAAGGACAAAAACGTTGTGTGAACTGCTTACGTGCAGGACATTCCTCAACACAATGCGCGTCACGATGCTGCATGAAATGCAATAGAAAACACAACACGCTGTTGCATCTGGATAATAAACAAGAGTTCTCAATCATCTTCATCATCTGTTCAGGCGACCAACGACACAGAAGCCACTTCATTAGCAGCAGCCAACAAGCAAGCTGGTACGTGCTACTTACAACAGCAGTCGTGAAAGTACAAGCAGGTGGAACAGAGGTTGAATGCCGTGCTTTACTCGACTCCGGATCACAAGTCAATTTCATCACGGAACGTCTGGTAAAACGGCTCGGCATTTCCAAGCAGATTTCAAATATAAGCATCAATGGAATCGTCTCAACGAACACGAAAACAAGGCACCGAGTAAATGTAGCACTCAAATCTCGGGTTAACAAATATTCGACGCGACTTGAGGCCTTTGGTTTGCCACGAATATTTTCACCACAACCATCACCGTTCATCAATACTGAAAACTGGCCCCTACCCAAAAATGTGGCACTCGCTGAACCGCCCCGATTGAATCGATATCCTTCTGGGTGCAGAACACTATCACGACTTGCTAGCGATCGGGCAAATAAAACTGGGAAAGCAGCTTCCAACAATACAGAACACTGTATTCGGATGGATAATTTCTGGGAAGGTACAGGAAGTACAATCCAACAACCTGTGGTGCGGAATATGCACTGCTGATGAGTCGCTTAATGCCTCTATCGCCCGGCTTTGGGACCTAGAAGACATCAAAGCATTTAGTAAACCAATGTCCATTGAAGACAAACAATGCGAAAGCCACTTCGCACAACGCACCGTAAAGGATAATCAGAATCGATTTCTGGTTCGGATTCCTCTCCATTAAGGTCCTGAAGCTTTGGGCGACTCACACGGGATCGCAATCAATCGCTTCTTTTCTTTGGAACGACGATTGCAGAAAAACCCCGAACTAAAAGCTCAATATGCTAAATTCATGGAGGAATACGAAAAGCTAGGGCACATGACAAAGTTACCGGCATAAGCTATTCGCTCTCCTAACTATTTGATCCCACATCATTGCCTGCAACGACCAGAAAGCTCAACTACAAAACTTCGGGTCGTGTTTGATGCATCAGCCAAAGCATCATCGGGACACTCACTAAATGATCTAATGTACACAGGTCCAACTGTTCAAAGCGATTTGTTCTCCATACTCCTGAGGTTCAGATTGCCGCAATGTGTATTCACAACTGATGTCGAGAAGATGTACAGACAAATACTCATTTCACCTAAGGATCGTCATCTTCAATTAATCATTTGAAGAAACGACACTCGTAACCCATGACATATTATCAACTAAACACAGTGACGTATGGCACCAGAGCATCATCATACTTAGCAAAAAATGCCTACAGCAAGTGGCCAAGGAAAACGCGAAATGTTACCCGCTCGCGTCGTAGTTTCTTGAAGAGAACTTTTACGTCGATGACGGCCTCGGTGGATCCGATAGCTTGGTGACAGCGCTAACACTACAAAACCAGCTCATACAGGTCATGACAGAGAGTGGTTTCAATTTACGCAAGTGGTTTGCCAATACTCCGCAACTGCTACAGAATATTTCACAATCAGATCAAGAAATCAACTTAGACTTTGAAAGCTCAAAAGCGAACTCCGTGAAAACGTTAGGACTCACCTGGCTCCCAAAAGATGACGTATTCTGCGTAAAGGTCAACATCGACGCTGTCAGAAGAATCACCAAACGCTCAGTCACGTCAGACCTGGCTAGACTCTTTGATCCATTGGGGTTACTATCTCCAGTCACAGTAATGGCCAAAATATTTATTCAGGAATTGTGAGAATTGAAACTTGACTGGGATCAGTCGTTACCAGAATCATTACACACTAAATGGACTACGTTCAGAAACGACCTGAATGCGTTAAAAACTCTTCGGGTGGCGCCGCACACTGGCAACGGAAGTACAAATCGATGCAAGTACATATCTTCACCGATGCATCAGAAAAGGCTTACGGTGCAGTTGCATACGTTCGATATACCTTCAAGGATGGGACTATCATGTGTTTCTAGAATGGACTAGTTTGTCCTTCAATATAATTTAATTTATGATTTTATCGAGGCAGAATCACCAAGATAAAGATTTGAATTAACACAAGCACTTGAACTTGGTTAAAATGGAGAAGTAAACGAAAAGACGTGTGCTCATCAATGGTGCATGAGCTTCTGTTTTCTTTATTGATAAACTTGGTCTTAAATACTAAATTATAATTAAGGTGAACATTGAATTTCTTAACCTACGGTGTTCTTATTGTATACACTCCCACTCACTTATGTGTTCCTTCCGTGTTCAAGTTACAAAATATCAAAAAAGCAACGTAGTACAAAGTTGCAACATTAAAAGGTTACTTGAAGTCAAGGAAATTATTAGCCGTGGTTTTATATTCATTCACTGTGCCAAGTAATATTATTCATTGTTTTCGATATAAATGAACTAAGTAATCAAAATTTTATGAATAAACAAATGCATAACAGAAAACAATTGATATGTAAATGTGAATATATGAACAGTAAGGTTAAAGCGGCGGTTGGCGCGAGGGTTGCGGTGCCAGATTTAATTGACGACAGTGGACGCATAGTGGCGAACCTTCTCGCGGAATGCTTTCCCTGTGTAGGGCAGAACATCGCAACGGATGATATGGTTTCGGCGCGGGTCGAGGCAGCGGTTTCGGTGCTGGATGGCGGGACGCCGGTTGTAGAATTCGGGCGTGGAGTTTTGGCGGACGGTTCGTCTCGTGGTGGATCTGATCGATTTGTTACGCCGGATGACGTGGGCGAGGCGTTAAAGTCGAGGCCGAATAAGAGGTCGAGTGGTGCGGATGGAGTGCCGGATGTGGTTGTGCGTAGGTGCAGCAGAACAGTATGGACTTTTCTGGTAGTTTTATTTATCCATTGACTGAACTTTAGCTATTTCCCGGCGGCGTGGAAGGAAGCAGTAATGCCTCCTATTCCAAAGCCGGGAGCAGATAGTGAGAGGACAGGCGGGTATAGACCTATATCCCTTTTGTCATCCTTTGGGAAACTGCTAGAGAAGTTCATACTTGCTGATCTTCTGAGTGCAATGGAGGAGAAGGGCGTGTTTTTCATGGCCAATTTGGCTTTAGGAGGGACCACTAGACCTCTTATGCCCTGATGGTGTTGGGAGATTATGTCTCAAAAGGATCTCCCGCGCTGTATCCTACCATTTGTGCTAGTTTGGACCTGACGAAAGCTTTCGACACGGTGTGGTACGATGGCCTGGTGAGTAAAATTGTCACGTTGGGGTTCGATGTGAACCTGTGCAGAATGGTGGCAGGTTTCCTGGCAAGTGGCTCTTTTAGAATCAGGGTTGGCGGGATCCTGTCGGATGAGAAGACGGTTGTGCCAGGAGTGCCGCAGGTGGGGCCGGTGCTGTTTATCATCTATATGTCAGACATTCCGCAGCCGGATGGTGGAGAGCTTCTCCTTTGCTACGCGGATGACATATTGGTGGCAGCATCGGTCCCAAGAAAGGCCACGGTTAATTCGAGGCTGAACGCCTACTTGTCAAGATTGGCGGACTATTTTTTGGCCTGGCGACCTCGCCTGAATGTGCCAAAGTGCGGTTGCACAATTTTGCGGGGCAGGAAATTTGTCCCCAATCTTGAGGTAGGCGGTAGCTCAATCCGGGGCTCATCTTCGATGAAGTACCTCGGTATTGAGTTTGGTGAGAATCTGCAGTTCCGAGGTCACATTGAGCGTGTCTTACACCAGGTCGTAAGGACGTTTCACATGTACCTCGGAATTCTGCAGTGCGGAGAAGGCCTCTCGGACGAGGTCCGTCAGCTTATATATAAGCAGCTGGTTAGGCCGCGCATAGCCTACGCTTTTCCGATCTGGTTTGGGATCTCCTCAAGTCAGATGGAAAAGCTTAGGCTATGGGAGAGAAAAATTCTCTCAGTCTGCTTGGGGCTTCGGTGCGTGAGGCGTGAGGGAGAGTTGCGCAGTCCGTCGGTTGCGTCCATGTATGAACTAGTTGATTTTGACCGTATCGACGCGTTTTTGGTCAGGGGGCGTTGGCTTTTCTAGACCGGGCGAGGGAAGACCCGTAGACCCGCTGCAAACTATTTTATGCCGCCGGCGAGTTTGTTGGCATTGGAGAGTGAAGGCCTCCTGTTTCGGCATGACAACCTTGTCTTCTACCACAGGCGACGCAACAGCTTCAACACTACGGGCCGAGTGTTTAACATGGCCCAATAACTATTTTACCTTCACCTGTACATATGTAAATAGTTAGTTTTAAGTTATTTTTAAGTTAGTATTTAAGTTAGTTTAAGGTTCACCTTTTTATAATTTTTTGTTTATTAGTCATAGTTATTGCTTATCGTTTTTAATGAATCATTCGTACTAGTGTAAGTTTCTTTTGAGTATATGCTGGAGGTAATCCTCGGCATGGCGGGCAAATCCGCAATTTAGATAAGTATTACTCTTAAACCATAGCTTTAAGTTTTTGTTTGTAATGTTCATATGAAAAGATTAATAAAAATCAAAGTGCACCTACGAAAATTTGTCGATTATTGTGAAAAACGCCTCCGAGGAATTTCAAGTGGATATTGGAGATTGGATATTGGTGTTTTTCCTGTGGATTTGCCGTATTTGCAATTTGGTGCTCGATATTTTTCCAACAAGTGGAAAATCGAACAACGTTTCAAAAGTTGACAAACGTGTTCATACAAAAGTACTTAAGCAGTGGGTGAATTTGGAAATTTTGTTGATCCCGGTGGAAGTGCCTCCCGTGCGCCGTCCCACTGATGGAAGGTGCACCCTGGATACTACCTGTAACTGTTCCAGCAATTTTGGGGTGGAAATTTGGAGTGGTTTTTGGCCGAATTTGGAAATTTTGAATTTGAAAAACCACTTGTTGCCAGTCAAAGGGAAGGCGGTTCAAAAATCGAATTTTTGCCTGGAAAAAATCTATAAAAGGCCGGACTTTGGGGAATTTGGGAAACTCGTAGCGAGTGGTTGTAACCGTTTGCTCGAGTAGCCCCGGGATAAAGTTTGGTTTTTTGGAACTAGGTAGTGTAGGGTGACTCGGCTACTGATATTTCGTCACCCACTGGTACGCGCTATAAAAGGCCGGACTTTGGGGAATTTGGGAAACTCGTAGCGAGTGGTTGTAACCGTTTGCTCGAGTAGCCCCGGGATAAAGTTTGGTTTTTTGGAACTAGGCCAGTAGGGTGACTCGGTTACTGCTATTTCGTTACCCGCTGGTACGCGCTATAAAAGGCCGGACTTTGGGGAATTTGGGAAACTCGTAGCGAGTGGTTGTAACCGTTTGCTCGAGTAGCCCCGGGATAAAGTTTGGTTTTTTGGAACTAGGCCAGTGTAGGGTGATTCGGTTACTGCTATTTGAACTAGACGGTGAGCGCTAGCAGCGCGACGCGACGGCTGACGTGGTGAAGTCGCTGTCAGAAATGGGGCTGCAGCTGGCGGAGCTGAACGAAGAGCTGCGCGCCCTGCGTAAGGATTATCCGGACGCAATGGCGAAAATTGCGTCGCTAGAAGAAGAACTGCGCAACAGGCCGGAGGAAGAAGAAGAAGAGGGCGAGGGGGTGCAAGAGGCCGAGGCCTCCTCCCCGGAAGAAGAAGAAGACGACGAAATGATATTTAGTGACGACGGTAGTGTCGTTGACGGGCTCCTGGTTCAGGGGACGAATATTTCAATTTATTTTCCTCGCTGGATGAGGCGGCGGCCAAAAGCCGTAATACAAAGAAAGATTCAGCGGGGCAAGTCGCCACAACTGCTAAGCAAGGCGCGGCGCCGCCGAACAAAACTGGTGGCGGCGTTCACAATGATAACGATAAATCGAAGAAGCAACTTTCGGGCAAGGAGAAGACGAAGGAAAAGAGCCGGACGGTGCCGGATATTGTCTTGTACAATGCTGACATCAGGCTGTTGTGTGGTAAGGTGATACAGTTATTGGGTCATACTAATTTTTCCATTAAGGTCATGGGTCGCATTAAGCTTTTGTCCTTAACGGGTTACGACAAGGTGAAAATCATGTTGAAGCAGGATGCTTTCAACTTTTACTCCTTCACTCCGAAGTCGGAGACGCCTTATGCGGTGGTTTTTTGCGGGTTGTCGGACGTTTTGTCGGTGGTTTTTGGCGGTGCGCGTCACCAAATTAGGCGGCAACAAATGGCTTATTCATTTGTCCCGCGATTCGGATATTGATGCGTTCTACCGCATTCAGTATACTCGAAAGTGACGGTCCGAAAGGACAAGAAAATTGGCTTCACGCAGTGTAAAACTGCCAACGATATGGTCATGTGGCATTGCCAAATTCGGTTACGGGTGCGGTCACGCGCGGTGTTGGCCACGTGTTGAAATGCGTAAATTGCGGAGTAGACGGGCATGCCTCGAGCGCAAAAGAGTGCCCGATTCGGCAACGCTTGCTCAGGGAGAAGGCTGATGCAAAGAGCCGCGGATAAAATTAGTGCTCCTTGTACTGGAGGAGGCTTCCCCGAAATAGCGGTGTTGTCCGAGGGGGGCTCTCTTTTGCGCAAGCGGCGCGAGGGGCATCCAGTGGCGGCCCCAACCGGGGGCGTGGGTGTCCGTAGTGCGATGGCTCACTATAACGTCGTTCAGGAAGACTGCAGAAGATTTTTTGGCAAGGACATAATGACTTGCCTCGGCCGAGTTGGCAGCTTTTCGCGCGAGTACCCGAAGCTAAAAGACGGCGTGTCTAAATCCCGTGCGCTGGTTGGTCTTTTCATTGCCCTCCAAAATGAGTGACACCAGCAATATAATCTTCGTGAATGTAAACTGTAAATTTCGTGAATGTAAACATGGGACTCTCCGTGGAGGTGGAAAGTTTCTGATTGCCATTCACTTGGGAGTGGCCAGAAATGATTCCTTCATTGGGCAGTCCAAGCACCTCACTAGTTCCACGCAGTATGTCCTGGGCAACGGCTTTTCGGAAACCTTCGTTAGCTAGCTAGAGTGAGAAGGCGAAACAAATGAGCATCAAATCAGGTTTAGTAGGTGACTGATGTCACTGAAGCTCATCAAACAATCGGGCATATTCTTTTGTTCTTAGAAGGCGGATGAGCCAAACATACGGGCCAACGGCGGATAGAAACTAAAAGAAGGAAATCCAGGATCAACATATCGCATCCTGGTCAGCGTCTGATCCATAATGGGCGGCTGCAATCAAATATCCCGGCAGTAGGTAAAATGCAAAAACACGGTGGGCTGGGTTTGCCTCCCGCCACCGTTCATAATGGCAGTGAAAATTGGGGCCGGTGCTGTTTAACATCTATATGTCAGACATTCCGCAGCCGGATGGTGGAGAGCTTCTCCTTTGCTACGCGGATGACATATTGGTGGCAGCATCGGGCCCAAGAAAGGCCACGGTTAATTCGAGGCTGAACGCCTACTTGTCAAGACTGTCGGACTATTCCTTGGCCTGGCGACCTCGCCTGAATGTGCCAAAGTGCGGTTGCACAATTTTGCGGGGCGGGAAAGTGCCCCTTATCCCAACGCGAGGAAATTTGTCCCCAATCTTTAGGTAGGCGGTAGCTCAATCCGGGCCTCATCTTCGGTGAAGTACCTCGGTATTGAGTTTGGTGAGGATCTGCAGTTCCGAGGTCACATTGAGCGTGTCTTACACCAGGTGATAAGGACGTTTCACATGTACCTCGGAATTCAGCGGTGCGGAGAAGGCCTCTCGGACGAGGTCTGTCTGTTTATATATAAGCAGCTGGTTAGTCCGCGCATAGCCTACGCTTTTCCGATCTGGTTTGGGATCTCCTCAAGTCAGATGGAAAAGCTTAGGCCATGGGAGAGAAAAATTCTCGCAGTCTGCTTGGGGCTTCGGTGCGTGAGGCATGAGGGAGAGTTGCGCAGTCCGTCGGTGGCGAGCATCTATGACCAAGTTGATTTTGACCGTATCGACGCGTTTTTGGTCAGGGGGCGTTGGCTTTTCTAGACCGGGCTAGGGAACATGGCAATCCACTGGTGACGGCGTGTTTTGAGGGGCAGGCTTGTGTCCGTAGACCCGCTGCAAACAATTTTATGCCGCCGGCGAGTTTGTTGGCATTGGAGAGTGAAGGCCTCCTGTTTCGGCATGACAACCTTGTCTTCTACCACAGGCGACGCAACAGCTTCAACACTACGGACCCAGTGCCAACATGGCCCAATAACTATTTTACCTTCACCTGTACATATGTAAATAGTTAGTTTTAAGTTATTTTAAAGTTAGTATTTAAGTTAGTTTAAGGTTCACCTTTTTATAATTCTTTGTTTATTAGTCATAGTTTTTGCTTATCGTTTTTAATGAATCATTCGTACTAGTGTAAGTTTCTTTTGAGTATATGCTGGAGGTAATCCTCGGCATGGCGGGCAAATCCGCATACCTGAATATAGACAGATCTATACAATTTTTTCAAATTTAGATAATAAGTATTACTTTTAAACCCTAGCTTTAAGTTTTTGTTTGTAATGTTCATATGAAAAGATTAATAAAACTCAAAGTGCAACTGCGAAAATTTGTCGATTATTGTAAAAAAGTGTTTGAAGTGTTTGTGTGCAACTAACTAAAAGTGAAAAACGCCTCCGAGGAATTTCAAGTGGATATTGGAGATTGGATATTGGTGTTTTTCCTGTGGATTTGCCGTATTTGGAATTTGGTGCTCGATATTTTTCCAACAAGTGGAAAATCGAACAATCTTTCAAAAGTTGACAAACGTGTTCATACAAAAGTACTTAACCAGTGGGTGAATTTGGAAATTTTGTTGATCCCGGAGGAAGTGCCTCCCGTGCGCCGTCCCACTGATGGAAGGTGCACCCTGGACACTACCTGTGTCTGTTCCAGCAATTTTGGAGTGGAAATTTGGAGTTTTGTGGTTTTTGGCCGAATTTGGAAAATTTGAATTTGAAAAACCACTTGTTGCCAGTCAAAGGCAAAGCGATTAAAAAATCGAATTTTTGCCTGGAAAAGCTATAAAAGGCCGGACTTTGGCGAATTTGGGAAACTCGTAGCGAGTGGTTGTAACCGTTTGCTCGAGTAGCCCGGGATAAAGTTTGGTTTTTTGGAACTAGACCAGTGTAGGGTGACTCGGTTACTGCTATTTCGTTACCCGCTGGTACACGCGCGCTTCCCGTGAGCAAAATATCGCTTATGTAGGAACTAGACGGTGAGGGGTATCGAAAGCGCAAGCAGCACGACGAGACGGCTGACGTGGTGAAGTCGTTGTCAGAAATGGCGCTGCAGCTGGCGGCGCTGAACGATGAGCTGCGCAACAGGCCGGAGGAAGAAGAAGAAGAGGGCGAGGGGGTGCAAGAGGCCGAGGACTCCTCCCCGGAAAAAGACGACGAAATGATATGAAGTGACGACGGTAGTGTCGTTGACGGGCTCCTGGTTCAGGGGAAGAATATTTCAATTTATTTTCGTCGCTGGATGATTCGCCGGCCAAAAGCCGTAATACAGAGAAAGATTAAAAAACTGCCAACGATATGGTCATGTGGCAATTAATTGCGGCATGCCATATCGTTGTTGCAAATGCGGTGGAACGCACTATCCGGCGAATTGCTAAATTCCCCCGAAAAATTCCCAGGTCGAGGAAGCAGTCCACGTGGACTCGGTTACGGGTGCGGTCACGTGCGGTGTTGGCCACGTGTTGAAATGCGTAAATTGCGGAGTAGACGGGCATGCCTCGAGCGCAAAAGAGTGCCCGATTGGGCAACGCTTGCTCAGGGAGAAGGCTTATGCAAAGAGCCGCGGATAAAATTAGTGCTCCTTGTACTGGAGGAGGCTTTCCCCGAAACAGCGGTGTTGTCCGAGGGGGGCTCTCTTTTGCGCAAGCGGCGCGAGGGGCATCGAGTGGCGGCCCCAACCGGGGGCGTGGGTGTCCGTAGTGCGATGGCTCACTATAACGTCGTTCAGGAAGACTGCAGAAGATTTTTTGGCAAGGACATAATGACTTGCCTCGGCCGAGTTTCATTCATGTTTCATTCAGTAGCATGGTAGCTTTCAACCAAGCAGGTCGACGTCGCTATTTTTCGCTATATACATATATATATAAAATTTTAATTTGCAATGTGGAAAGTTGAATGGGAACATTTATTTTTATTTTCCATAAATATAATGAATGAATTTACTAATAACGTATGTATAAAAATACAAATGTATGTACAAAAATACAAATGTGTGTACAATGTAAATGTATGTAGGAAATTTTTTTATTAAAATAAGACACCTTAGTTGCTAATGTTTTGACCACCACTGTATGTAGCACCAAATTTATCCCAGTGCGCTCAAAATACGCTCACAAATACACACACATATTTTTACTGCCTCTCTTTGTGCCGACCTATACTTTAGAGTGTCTGTGTTTACTTTCAATAAGTATAACTAGCACTCAACGCATCCGACATTTGTGAGTCACAGTGTTGCCGTTTTGGGCGTTTCCGCCCAAATTTGGGCGGAAAAAAGATAAATATTGTGGCTGTTAAGGAGTTTCTGTTTAACATCATTTCACACTAACCCAACCCCTGCCTTTACGTTTTTCTTCGTTCAGTGTACACATTTAATAACAGCTGTGCCGCACTGATGTTTTTTCTACCTTTCATATTCTATTTTTTCTCTTTTTTTTCGTAAGTCAACATAGCCACACGTGTTTGGTTTTTGTTTTAGAGTTTTGGTAGTTTAATAAAGAATAATTAAAATAAAAAGGTTCCACGTTTTTCAATTTTCTAATACTTTCTAACATTTTGGCATCCCTTGTGGGGAACCTTTTCTTTGTGTGGAAGTTAAATTCCGAAAAGCAATTTCAAAGTTTTTTCCTTCATTTTGCATTAAATTCATTCGATTTTTGTTGTTGTTAAAAATTGAATTGCACAAAATGGCACTTGAACGAGAATCAAGTGTAGCAAATTTAATCGCAAACTTGATGACAAATACACGAAAAACTGCTAAGCAAAAACAAACACATGGCAATTTCTGCGCCCGTAAATCGTTGCTGGAGGATTATTGGAAACGCTATGTCCACGCTCGAGACGCTGTCGTAGACATGGAAGGCACAGGCGCCAATCATGCCGCCCGTGAAGCCGTAATCAAGGAAAGCCGGTTCATTGAGGTTGAAACAGCTTACTGTGAAGCGATGGGCGAGATAAACGATTCCATGGAAGCACTAACTCAACAAGCCGGCGGCAATTCAAATGTGGTTACTACCAATGCCAGTACACCAGTGGGACACGTCCGCCTTCCGAAAATAGAGCTACCTAAATTCGATGGCAATCTTCAAAAGTGGCTCAATTTTAAGGACCTCTTCGACACGTGTATTATAAAAGAGGCTTCCTTATCCAACGTTGAGCGCTTACACTACCTTAAGGCGTGCTTACATGGAGATGCCGAACATTTACTGCGCAATATTTCCGTGACGGAACATAATTTCACCATCGCATGGGAATTATTGACTCAACGTTATGATTGCACACGACGACTCATAAAGTCACATCTACGTGCGATCACCGACCTACCAAAGATGACATCCGAATCGGCTATTCCAATCCGTAACATTTTGGACGTAACTAATGAAACTTTTCGAGCGCTTACACAGCTTGGCCGGCCTACAAATCATTGGGATGACTGGTTTGTGTTTCATATCACCGAAAAGTTGGACTCAAAGACGGTAAAAGACTGGGAGATTTCATTAGACGATACTGGCACCGTCCCTACGTATGATGACTTAAAGAAATTTCTACAACGTCGAGTTCAAGGTCTTGAGGCAGCTGCTCCACCAACTAAGGCAACAACAACGACAAAATGGAGTGGCGGCGCAAATAAGCCGAAAGCAGCCGGCGCAGTTCAAACTCATCAAACGAACGTCAGTCAGTGCATGTGCTGTGATGAGAAACACGTTCTGTCGGCATGTCAATCTTTTCGTAAGCGTAACCCGACTGAAAAACTTTCTTTAGTGCGCAGTGCCAATATTTGCGAAAATTGCCTACGGGGTCCACACGCTCTTAACAGCTGCACGTCGAAATATTTCTGTAAACGATGTCAAGCTAAACATCATACACTTTTACATGAGTCGTTTGAAGTGAGTCCAAATGCCGTTGTTGTCAACCACAATCGACTTCAGCCAAGACGTCCAACGACTGAAACAACTAAATGCTTGCCTACGGTCCTTCTTGCAACCGCGATAATTGAAGTACAATCACCGCGTGGTTACACACTCAACCTTCGTGTGCTTCTGGATCCTGGATCACAGGCAACTTTCATCAGTGAAGTTGCAGCACAACGACTACATCTACCACGTAAACGTGTCTCAGTACCGGTTACAGGTATAGGCAGCTCGTCGGTAGGCACGTCAAAAGCACTTGTTTTAGAGTTTTGGTAGAGCCTGATTTCACAGTCAGCTGCGCCGCGCTGATTTTACCACGTTTAGGGCATCGTATGCCTGCCGCATACATCCATATACCAGCGGAAAACGAATTTAGCGGTCTCACTCTAGCAGACCCAACATTCACTGAACCCGGCGACATCGACGTCATCATCGGCGCCGACATTCACGGATCTTTACTGTGCAGCGAGGTAATACAGTCCGCCGAAAACAAGCCTGTCGCACAAAAAACCCACCTGGGCTGGGTGGTGTACGGGCCTATACCTGCAAACAATTTTCAGCATTTGCGCGCAACATTTTGTGCCACCACTACGATTTAGTTCAGCAAATGTGGACATTTAATCAGCACGACGACTTAAACTCATCATCCACGATGACAATGGACGAGCTGTATTGAGAGGAGTATTTTGAACGAACGACTACACGTGACGACACAGGGCGTTTTTTCGTTCGCTATCCGTTCAAACCTTCTGCCAACTTTTCTGCGCTGACAGAATCTAAACCGGATGCCTTAAAGCTATTTAATTTTTAACAAAGGCGTCTTCAACGTGACCCCAACATGCAGGCGCTGTATGAGCAGTTCATGGTTGAATACATTTCACTTGGACATATGCAGCAAGCATTGGGCAACAACGAACCAGCTACATTTTGCTACATACCGCATCACGGTGTGTATAAAGAATCCAGTTCTACAACGAAGCTACGCACAGTTTTCAACGCATCACGAAAGTACAGTGCGGGCGTGTCACTCAATGACTGTTTGCATCCCGGACCAAAACTGCAGAACGATCTAGCCGACTTAATCTTGAGCTGGCGTTTACATCGCATCGCTTTTATAGCCGACATAGAGAAGTGCTTTCGACAAATTCGCATTCACGACGAAGATGCCGACATGCACGACATCGACGGTAAGACGCAGCCATTTCGACTACTCACTGTTACATATGGGCTAAACTGCTCGCCATACCTAACCATAAAAGTACTACGAACGCTAGCAAAAGAAGAAGAAGCACATTTTCCTCGAGCCGCAAAAATACTGCGAGAATCATTTTATATGGACGATTGTTTACATGTTGCTGACTCAGTATCTGAAGCACTTGAGATCAAAGGGGAGCTACAAACGTTACTGCAGCGTGGATGTTTTCCACTTCGTAAGTGGAATTCGAATTCGATCGAGTTTTTACAAACAATTGGTGCCGAGGTCAACACTCCTATTGATGTCTATTGCGATCTTACATTAAATCGTGAAGCTAAGGCTCTCGGCATATACTGGGCTTGTTCTTCCGACAGTATTGGATACAGGATTACACTCACATCGCATACAGGTCCTATTACTAAACGCCAACAGTTATCCGATGTTGCAAAGACATTCGATCCACTTGGTCTACTTGCACCTGTCACCATTGTTGGTAAGATAATGTTTCAAGAATTGTGGACCATTGGTTGTGCATGGGATGATCCAATTCCGGATCCATATCAACATAAATGGAGCAAATTTCGTGAAGAGATGTCAGTGCTGGAGAATATTCAAATCCATCGATGGGTCTACATGTCTCCGTAGTCTTTTTCATGCCAAATGCACATATTTGCAGACGCATCACAGCAGGCGTACGCCGCTGTCTGCTACTTGCGCGTTGTCGATCAGAACGACTGCATCGCAACATCGATTTTAATGGCTAAAACCAAGGTATCGCCACTGAAGAAGATCACAGTACCCTGCCTTGAACTAAATGCTGCGCTGTTGGGTGCTACATTGGCTGTTAAAGTGATCCATGCGCTCAAACTCGACAATATGAATATATATAGTTGGTCTGACTCAAAAACTGCGCTGAGCTGGATACGTTCAAATCATGGCAAGCATCGACAATACATCGCAAACCGCATCACCAAAATCCAACAGATGACTCCAGTCGACACCTGGAAATATGTTTCAACAACATGCAACCCAGCGGATGTCGCTTCATGAGGAATCTTGCCATCCGAAATCATCAACTACGACAAATGGTGGTCAGGTCCTAGTTGTTTACGCCTGCATGAGCGTGACTGGCCACCTCAACCAAGTATACCTTGCTGTCAAGATGCCGAGCCGGTGTCAACCCTTGTAACCACAATGGGTACAACGTTGGCGGCCACTTTGTTGGAAAAGTATTCCAATATCAACAAATTAATCGCAGTCACAGCATGGTGTCGCAGATTTCTGGCGGCCAAACTAAAGTTGCAACACGACACTGAGCCATGGTGTACAGCAAAAGAGAGAGCGTCGGCACTCAACTTTTGGTTCAGGTATGTACAACGTTTTCACTTTTCCGACGACATCGATTGCCTTCGTCGTGGCAAACCTTTACCTTCCAAAAGTAAGCTACGTAAACTAAATCCACAACTTGACGCTGAGGGTGTACTGCGAATGAAGGGCAGACTTTCACATTCTTTTCTACCAGAGGCAGAGCGATTTCCTGTAGTCTTACCAAGAGACGACCGCTTTACTACTCTCATCATTGCGAATGCGCACGAATGTACTCTGCATGGTGGTACGCAAACTACGCTTAACGTTATACGTCGCCGTTATTGGATTATTGACGGCCGGGCCTCAACGAAGAAATACATTCGACGCTGCATCAAATGTTTTCGTCAAAGAGCTCGACCAGCTCAACAAATTATGGGTGACTTACCAGCGGCAAGATGCACACCCAGCAAGCCGTTTACTCATTGCGGCATTGATTATGGCGGTCCCTTTAAGGTACGTAAATACAAGGGAAGAGGCCACCAGTCTTACAAAGCATACGTTGCTTAATTTGTATGCTTCAGTACACGGGCTATACATATTGAGCTCGTAAGCGACATGTCTACAAACACATTTTTGCTTGCGCTTCGCCGATTTTTCGCAACTCGCGGCTACTGTACCGACATGTACAGCGATTGCGCCACTACGTTCATAGGCGCTCATGCAGTGCTTAAAGAAGATGTTAAGGAATATCGTAAGCAATTAGAGGCGGGCGCACGATACGGCGCTATACACGGCGTAACTTGGCACTTTATTCCACCGGGATCCCCTAACTTCGGCGGAATTTGGGAAGCGGGTATTAAAAGTATGAAGCACCACCTAAAACGTGTCCTCGGCGAATCTACGCTAACTTTTGAGGAGTTTTACACCGTCCTAAAAGAAGTTGAAGCAGTGCTAAATTCAAGGCCGTTGGCCGCTTTGTCAGATGACCCCGATGACTTGGCAGCAATCACGCCAGCGCATATGTTGGTTGGTGGTCCTGTGCTTGCACCACCTACCCCAAGTTTGCTTGACACCAAAGCGTCTCACCTGAATCGCTGGAAGTTGATACAACAAATGCAACAACACTTTTGGCGAAGATGGAGCAGCGACTATTTGAAAGAACTGCAAGTACGGCACAAGTGGCAACAAACTTGCACTGAACTCAAAGTTGGCGATCTTGTACTGCTGCGTGATGAACTGCTTTATTGCCTGTTCTCATTATTTGTAAACAAAGTGAAAAATTTGTAAACAACGTGGACACAATGGATAGTAGGTAAGTAAATAAAATATTTTTTAAATAATTTTCAATTAATAATAAAATTTTATTGCAGGTTTATAACAAAAAAACCGAAAAGTAGTAGCAAAAGCGACGAAAATTCCGGTAAATTTAAGATATTAATAATCATTATGTTGCTAAAGCACTTATCTTTCTCTCATAGTCACGGTTGCCACAGTTGGTAATATCCAACCAAAATTGGTAACATTTAAACGGCTTGGTAACATGGTAACATTATATTAATTTTGGTACCCTTTTGATATGAAATAATTAGTATAAGAAAAAACATTTGATTTCTTACTTCTATTAGAAAATTTGACGAAATGTGATCTAAAATGTTACTTACAAACAGAGGAAAACATGGAGCTCTGGCAACACTATTTGGGATAATTGAATGATTATGGGCGTAACCAAAATAGGCGCTTGTCGTCGTTCGCACTAAATAACCAAATATATTCGTCTCTTTCGCACTAACGAACTCTTTGTGCTTTGATTGGTCTGAATATAAAAGTGTTAGAATACTTGTGCACTAAATAATTTTGCATTGCAATTATGCCATATTTTATGATTTGATTTTGGTTTGTTTTAAATCTTTGTATTGATGTATGATGATGAAAAGGCTTCTCAAAATACCGTTCGGAACCGGTGTAAAACCGTAGGTTCCAATCAGTGAGTATAAAACTCGAAAGAGCACTGCTTACTGGTTGTGTGAAGCTCTCTCCGATCCCTTCATGGGATGTAATGGGAAACCATTTATTTTTTTATTGACGTACATATGTATGTAATATGATTTTCTGTAACAAATTATTTTAAATAAACATTTAGTGTTCTAAATAAAAAAATTTAAAAATTTGGTGATTTGTGGTAACTTTTTTGGAAAATTCTGGTAATTAAAAAATTATCCCTGTGGCAACCGTGGGTATAAGACTTCATAATATTCAGGTATTTTAGCACCCGGCACAAAAGCAAGGGCCCTTATCATCCGAACTTGCAAGCTAAATTCTTCAGAGTTTACATACTTAGTTCTTAAGCCCTCCTTCTGAATCTTGCGCCAAATTATTTGGCCAAAGAGGAACTGACATCCTTTGCACTCAGCATACGGGAAAAATTCTTTTGCAGTTTTTTCAAATCCGAAATTATCTTCAGGGGCTTTAAGTGTATGTTCCATTCGCAAGCAAGTTTGGTAAGACTGAAGAAAAGTTCCGAATAGACCTCTGCGGTTTCACGACTCATTAAGCAGAAGACTAAGAGCACTATCTGGCCCTGAATGTAACTATGCACACTAAAAAGTTGAGTCATAGTCAAAGTCAGAACATGGAACGTGTTTTTGTTTGCCTTTATTTGAAATGAAAATTTCCAAACTCATTTTGTATTTGTTTTGTGAAAAATAAGCTACGTTTTTTATTTTGAAGTAAATATTTCCATATGTGAACAAAGACTGAATAATTTATTTATAGATTTTAAAATATCCCGAATAATTGTAGTTTTGGTTTTAAAACTCGGGAGATTTTTAAAACCAAAACTGTAAAATTTTTTGAGATTTTGAAATTCGGGATTTTGTGTTCGGGATTTTGTAATTCGGGCATATGACCCCAACCCAAAATTTATTAAATTTTTGATTTTTTGGAGGGGGGTTCAATATGTGCAATGCACAAAATGCCTCTGAAATTAAATGTGCATGAGTAGCTATCAAGTCCTTCCAACCATGAGTTCCCACAACACCGGAGGCACTGCTTATAATAAAATCAATTATTCGCCGATTAAGCTATTCCGCATTATGCCGATCGGCAAGTATTAATGTGGCAGCTGCTTTTTCAATGCTAATATTACCCCATAAAGATTCTTCGGACTTTAATTTCAGATTTTCCAAGGCGTACTTATCAGCAGCTGCTAAGAGATGGTCGGTCATGGTATCTAATTTTGATACTTTATCTGTGTACATATAACGTAGCATTTCCTCCAAAACGACGGTGTCAAGGTCACTTATGGTGACACGATTCAATTTCTTCTCTTCCATTTCATGTTTAAGGCGGCGGTTTATTGGAATACTTCCGTAAATTTTATTGTCAATTCAAAGGTGCTATTCTCGAACGATGTATCGTGTGGACCTAAAATCACTGCACTCCATATCATAATATTTTTATCTATTGGTGCTACATAATCACTGGATGTTTGTTTCTTGTTTTGAAGTCTTTTAACATCTCTCATTAAACGTCTCATTAAAACGTCCACATTGCTTCATTTCACTTTTCTTGTCGGTTATAAATTTTCAACAGACTAACTTTTTTGTCAATTGCATCAGCTGCGGCAAATACAATGATAGCAAAACCACTAGAACGTCCAGTTTGCGGATCATTAATTTCACTATCTCGGCAATTATTATTGTACATCGTTATTATTTTTTTTCTTTTCACTTTATTGTTTTTTTTTTCACTTTAATGTTTTATCTTGTCTTTAATATTTTTCTCAAAACACTACAACAATCTTTTGTTTGATATGTTGATTTTATTGTTCACTGTAACTTATTTAAAAACCGAATCATTAAACTTTTATATATTTGTAATAAAAACAATGCTCCAATAGGAGCACTGGCAGGATCGCCATGTAATAAGTAAACTCCATGATCGTTTAGGGTTGGTGAGCGACTGCTCTTTATTATCATTACATTATGTTAAGAGCTACTTATTTACTAATACATTGAAGAGAGCGTAGTATGCACACGTATTAGACCGTGTGAATAGCAACTTCAGCAAAAGTGCATGGCATTGGACAACAGCATACCGTTCACCGTGGGAACAGGTAAAAGTGTCTTTATATCTAGACATGATCGCATTACTATACGTGTGTGCATTGGCGGAGCTGTGCATACTACAGTATGCATGGTCAACAGTATTATGCATACTACAGTACAGGTAAGATAAAAAAAGCTATTGGTCCATGTTATAGACAGGGTCAACTACATTAAAACTGTTGTGTCGCCTGTGATAAAAAACAAGCTTGTCATGTTGAAACAGGACTCCTTCACCCTCCAATGCCAAGAAACTCGCCGGCGGCATAAAATTGTTCGCAGCGGGTCTACGGACACAAACATGTCCCTCGAAACACGCCGTCACCAGCGAATTGCAATGCTCCCTCTCCTGGTCCAGAAAAGCTTACGCCCCTCTGACCAAAAACGCGTCGATACGATTGAAGTCGACCTTCTCATGTATAGACGCAACCGACGGACTGCGCCACTCTCCGTCACGCCTCATACACCGGAGCCCGAGACAAACCGACAACTGCCGCCTACCGCGAGATTGGGGACAAATCTTCTCGCGTTCGGGTAAAGGGCACTTTTCTGCGCCGCAAAACTGTGCAACAGCACTTCGTCACATTCAGGCGAAGTCGCCACGCCAAAAAATATAAAATAGGCGTTCAGCCTCGAATTAACCGTGGTCATTCTTGGGCCCGATGCTGCCACCCATATATCATCCACATAGCAAAGGAGAAGATCTCCACCATCCGGCTGCGGGATGTCCGACACATATATGCTAAACAGCACCGGGCCCAACAATGACCCTTGCGGCACTCCTGCCTCAACCGCTTTCGCATCAGACAGGCTCTCGCCAATCCTGACTCTAAAAGAGCGATTTGCCGGGAAATCTGCCACCATTCTGCACAGGTTCACATCGAACCCCAACGCTATCATCTTGAACAACAGGCCATCGTGCCACACCGTGTCGAACGCCTTCGACAGGTCCAAACTAGCACAAATGGTAGGACATTTCCTGTCAAATCCTCTGGAGACATAATCTCCTAATACCAGCAACGCGTGAGAGGTCAAGTTGTCCCTCCTAAAGCCAAACTCTCCATTAAAAAACACAGCCTTCTCCTCTGTTGCACGTAGGAGATCAGCAAATATGAACTTCTCTATCAGTTTACCAAAAGCTGACAAAACGGATATTGGTCTATATCCGTCTGTCCTCTCACTATCCGCTCCCGGCTTTGGGATAGGAACCATTACTGCTTCCTTCCACGCCACCGGGAATTAGCTCAAGTTCAGGCAATGGTTAATCAAAACTGCCAGAGAAGTCCACACTGTTCTGCTGCACCTACGCACAACCACATCCGGCACTCCATCCGTACCACTCGACCTCTTGTTCGGCCTCGACTTTAACGCCTCGCCCACATCATCCGGCGTAACAAATCTATCCGAACGATCGCAAGACGACCCGTCCGCCAACACTTCACGCCCGAATTCTACCACCGGCGCCACTCCATCCAGCACCGAAACCGCTGCCTCGACCCGCGCCGAAACCACATCATCCGTTGCGATGTCCTGCCCACAACAGCGAAAGCATTCCGCGAGAAGGTTAGACTTGTCGCGGTCGACCACCACCATGCTTCCACTGTCGCCAAATAAATCCGGCACGAACACCGCAACCCTCGCGCCAACCGCCGCTTTCACTTTTCGAAACGCATCAGCCCTGGCTTGATTCCCCGAAGGAAATCCGCCCTGCGACCCTGCTCGTGCCAGAATATCGGTTTTCATCGCTCCAAAATTGAAGCGCTCCTGCTCTGCTCTCACACGCAACTGGCCCGTTACAATTGAGATCTTCACAGCCCTGTGATCCGATTCATACGAGAGGGTCTTAAGACCACATTCAGCACCACGCACTTCGAGACCACGAAGAAGTCAATGAACGAGCCAGCCCTACTCTCGTGAGTAGACCCGTCAGTTTGCCTGACCAATAAATCTGGACATGAGTTCAGAAATGTTCGTAGCCCTCTTCCATTAGTATTGACAACCGTATCACCCCAGCTGGTGTGCCTGGCGTTGAAATCAGCGCCCACAAGCAGTTTCCCAGCAGCGGCCAAATGCCTAAGGAGCTCAAGGTTGCCAATATCCAATCTGACACCCGGACTGTGGTACACCGCCACAACATGAATGCTCGTCCCGTCTCAGCCCAAATTCAGGCTGACCTATTTACACACCTTATGCCCTTTCTAACCAAGATAGCCGTGCCGCCACCTCGACCACCTACTCTATCTTGCCTAAAAACGACATAACCTCCACACTGAAGCATATGACAAGGCCAAAGCATGTGCTCCGCCACCAGCAACAAATCAGGCTTATGCCTAAGCAAAAATTGATTTAAATAATGCCTCCTATGGCGAGCCACGATGGAGTTAACATTGACAAAAATTATGTTGCTGGTGTCACTCATTTTGGAGGGCGCTGAAACTACCAACCATAGCCCGGGATTTTGACGCGTCGTCCTTGAATTCAGCGTATTCGCGCGAAAAACTGCCAACTCGGCCGGGGCAAGTCATGATATCCTTGCCGAAAAATCGCCGGCAGTCCTTATTCACAATGTTGCAGTGAGCCATCGCACTACCAACACCTACGCCCCCGGTTGGGGCCAACAATCTCGCGCCGACCGAACTCGCGCTAACCGATGCTCCTCGCGCCGCTTGTGCAAAAGATAGCCCTCCTCGGACAACACCGCTGTTTCGGGGAAAGCCTCCTCCAGTACGAGGAGCGCTAATTTTGTCAGAAGCCCTTTGACGCCTTTTGGCATCAGCCTTCTCCCTCAGCAACCGTTGCCGAATCGGGCACTCTTTTGCGCTCGAGGCATGTCCGTCTACACCGCAATTTATACATTTTAACAAGTGGCCATCACCGCGCGTGACCGCACCCGTGATCGTGTCCACGTGGACTGTTTCTTCACTCTGAGACCCCTTCGAGGGAATATGGCAATTCGGTCCATGCGTTCCACCGCATTTGCAACAGCGATATAGCATGCCGCAATTAATTGCCACATGACCATATCGTTGACTGTTCTTACATTGCGTGACTCCAATTTTCTTGTCCTTTCGGACCGTCACTTTCGAAAAAAGCATATATTTAATACGGTAGAACCCATCGATATCAGAATCGCCGGACAAATGAATTAGCCACTTGTTACCGCCTAGCTTGGTGACGCGTTTCACACCCAAATTGATGGACAATCCATTTAAATATGTTGTCACGTCGGACTCCTCGAATGTGTCCGACAACCCGCCTACAACTACCGCATAAGGCGTCTCCGACTTCGGAGTAAAGGAGTAAAAATTTAAGGCACCCTGTTTCAACATGACCTTTGCTTTCTCAAAATCCGATAAGGAAACTAGCTTTATGCTCGTTAACGAGCGACCCATGACCTTAACAGAAAAATTTACATGGCCCAATTGCTGTTTTATCTTACCGCACAACAGCCTGATATCAGCATTGTACAGCACAATATCCGGCACCTTCCGGCACTTCTCCTTCGTTTTGTCGCTGCCAGAAGATTGTTTCATCAACTTGATAGCCTTATTTTGTACACCGCCACCAGTTTTGTTCGGCGGCGCCGCGCCTTGTCTCGCAGGTGTGGCGACTTGCCCTGCAGAATTAATATTCTCATCGCGTTTTTTCGCCGCAGGTGTGGCGACTTGCCCTGCCGAATTAATTTTACTATCGCGATTTTTGGCCGCTGCCTCATCCAGCGACGGAAAATAGGTGTTATTCTATATGTCGTTGAATCAGCCACTTCGCATTACTTTTGTCGTTTGGTAGTTTACTAAGGAGTATTTTGCAAAAAAACTGGACAAAAGTCAGATATACAAACTGCATTCAATATCACCCAAATTGTGGTTTTTGTATAACTGACTTAATGTACTATCATAATATTATGATAACCTGAACCCCCCGGCCACCACGCTCCTGGCAAGTAGTCTGAAACTACACTTCGTTCAGCACGCACGCATTCATTTTCGATACGCTTTTTTTCAAACTTGTGTTTGGGGTTTTTTGTTATTGTATGAAGTAAATCCTAAAAAAAAAATTATGGAACCTGGAGAACAAGGTCTGCACTTAATTTTATTGTATAATATATGTAGTTATGATGACTATTTAGTATTCTAATGGACCAAAAATGATATGCAAAAAATTTTCCCAATTTATTGTATTTTATTTTTAAAAATTAGTATTTTTGTTTATGTTCGGCGCGAGATTGCGTTAATTTTTTTTTATAGTAAACTATAAGAGATTCACCAGATATCATACCTCAAAACATTTTCCGAAAGTTTCCGCTTCATCCAAATAAGCTACTTTGAGTTCCACAGGTCCTTTTTCAATCGTTTTTTTACTTATATATACATAACTCGAGAAAGATTAGTCTGATTTAGAACAAATTTAGAAAAATTAAGAATTACAATACCTATAAACTGTTCATACAGTATTTCTGTATATAGTCAATAGTTTTGAAGTAATAAATACATGTATAAAGAAGAAATGTTATTTTTTGCCTAAAAAATTAAAAATTTTTTTTTTGAAAATTCATCGAAAACAACGGAAAAAAGTGTCAAGTCTTATTACTTTCGCGTAAAGCCAGATAACCTGTGAATAAAATGAGACATAGATCATGGAAATCGATGAACGCGTTTCGCTTTTGTTCGCAATTAAGTGAAGGTACCTTTTGGAAGTCAAGGAAAAACGTTCATGACTTTTTTCTGATTATCAGAATTAAAAAGATTAAGTAATTAAAAAACGGTTATTTAATTTTAATTTTTATACAAAAAGAATACAGAAAAAAAGTCATTAAAAATATAATACATCAATAAAAAGTAAGAATTTGGTTATTTAATCCGATTCATCAGTTTGGTTGATTATTGCAGTTTCTTCTATATCCATTGAAATATTCTGTTCCTCCGGCACTAACAGCTCTAAAGTTTCACTTAAGAAGGGTCGACGTTCGCTGCGTTTGCGTTTCCTTGCTGATGTGAGAAGCAGCCTATTCAGAACATCTTGATTACACTGCAGCCTTGAAAATTTTCTCGCATAATGTTGTCGGTATGCACGTTAGTGTTTATTGCGGTCCTCCGCAGCCTTTTCCGATAGCTGGCCTATAGGTAAGATGGTATATTTTATTACTGTCGAGCCTTGCACAAGGATTTTGTGTAAAGTAGGGGTCATTGGATGCCAACCGTAAAGATCTACATACACTCTTGCAGTATCTTTGCAGAATTCATCGAATTTCTCTGAATGAATTTTGTGACCAGAGGACATCGCTTCCAGGATCACTTTAAGTTTAAAAATAAACTCTTTGTTTATACCTGTGATTTCAGAGGTTAGCTCCGGGTCTGCGATGAATCTTCTGGACGTGTTGCCCGAGTTTGTATTACCGAAACCAGCTTTCGGCATATCTATTATAAGTCCGGTCCTTTCTCTATATTCCTTCCGGATTTTTTCTTTAGTTTCCTTAACTACTTCTTTATCTTCTTCGGATCGGGCTTGCCATTTTTTTAGTGGAAGTTTGTATGCAAGATGTAAGATTGTTTCGAGCAAACGTATTCTAGCATGGAGAATGGACAAACCGAATCTTAATGACTGCGGATCCTCCACTTTTGTATTTTCAAAGTCATTGATGTTTTTCGAGGTTTTTCCACATATGTAGCATCGCATTGTAGAAGAAGTACCAGTTGCCGCATTGCAAACCTTTGCATCTACCATGGTTGGGAGCAATTCATGTCGCACGTAAATTGCTCCATTTGGAATTTATATTTTGGTCTTCAGCAAACGGTTAGCTTGATCTTCGACATACTTTATTTCTTCCTTCGTAATGTCCACTGTTTCGTGGAGAAATCGAATGCGGATTGGACGACAAAAACGACTGGATGATGGTGTGGGATTTTGCCATAAATTTTTTATTGTATTCCCAACATGAGACTGCAATCTCAAGGGCACCAATGAACTTTGGAATATGTTGGAGTCATCGTTAGGGATATCTGACAGCTTTTGTTGATAGGCAATTTGATGAGAGCCATCACATCCCCATTTTGTGATAAGTTCCAGGTTTTCCAATTCTTCTGCATCACAGTTTTGAAGAACTTCCTCAAGATAAAGATAAAGTCCAGTAACTATGTGATCGAGTAAGTCTTGAAGCACCACTTCAACGTACGTCTCCGTAACTCGGAGTGACTCTGGTTTGGGATAGCAGAGTTTCTTTGCTTTACTTATAAGACTATAGCAAGGGAATATTGCCTTATTGGTATCGTGTAACAACTCCCATTGTCTCCTTGAAAAGTCACCGTTGACAAAGATGTGCAGAGCTTCCTCAGGTGTGTACTTTTTTACTTTTGGCTTCTGAACGGTATTTATTACTGCTCTGTAGCGTTTGGCTCTGGTTGCTGTTGCATCTATTATGAGCTTAGCGGCTGCGGCATTTCCAGACATACGTTGAGTAATGCTAGCTGCGAAGGTAAGCTCCTCAATAGGTACCTGTTTGCAGAGTTCTTTTGTTTTTCGTCGTTTACTGCGATCATGCAATTCACGGAAGTCCTTGGTTGGGCGTCCCGACTTAGGTGTCCAGTTAGATACTGGTATTGTCTTATTTAGCCATTCGTCGTTTTTCTTCAAAAATATCTCTTCTTTATAGCAGGAAGATATCCATCTTTTCTTGAGAGCAGTCTTGAAATCTCTTAAATCGTGACTTGAGACGTGGAATTCGTTTTCGGGACATCTCACCATTTCGCGGAGCTTATGTTCCATAAATGTTGACTTATCCTCAATTTTTCTTGATGTGCTTTCTTTAAAAAGCATGTATAACGTTTTTCGAGGTAAATTAACATAGACCGATATTTTCCGGGATGTGAAATTAACACTTTTAAATGGACGGCACAAGGGAAGGACTATGATATTTTTAAAAATTTCAACAATTTTTTACCGATAAAATTAGACTTTTTGTCATTCACATTGACAATTTGCACTGATTTTGATTTTATACTTTTATTACTTTTTTATCACTTTGAAAAAACCGTACTTTACACGCTCGGAGACACTTGTTGAATGACATAAAATGATCAATGAACACCTATATATACTACGAATTTTTCCATATTTAACTGACAGGTACTTATAAATGGACGCATTTGTTAAGGGAGCATATTTACCTGATTGAGCCTTCTAAAACCAGGGCTCATACAAATTCGTTTCAAATTTTTTATAAAAGTCATGAACGTTTTTCCTTGACTTCCAAAAGGTACTTTCACTTAATTGCGAATAAAAGCGAAACGCGTTTTTTAAATTTTTTAAAAAAGTCACGAACGTTTTTCCTTGACTTCCAAAAGGTACTTTCACTTAATTGCGAATAAAAGCGAAACGCGTTCATCGATTTCCATGATCTATGTCTCATTTTATTCACAGGTTATCTGGCTTTACGTGAAAGTAATAAGACTTGACACTTTTTTCCGTTTTGGGCTTTCCATGAATTTTTAAAAGAAAGAGTTTTAATTTTTTAGGCAAAAAATAATATTTCTTCTTTATACACTTATTTATAACTGCAAAACTGTCGACTATATAGAGAAATACCGTATTAACAGTTTATAGGAATTGTAGTTTTTAATTTTTCTAAATTTGTTTCAGCAAAATCAAACTAGTCGGTCTCGATTTATGTATATATAAGTTAAAAAATAACCAAAATTAGTGAAAAAAATTCGTACTCTTTGTTGATATTTTCTATTTTTTTGATTTTTTTCCTTATTCGTACCAAATAATATATTATTTGTATTTACTCATGCATTTTACTAATTTCCAGTAGGAAAATAGTTTAAAATGATTTTGTCCAGTTTTTTTTGCCAAAATACTCCATGTGCGTCGGCCTCAGCCACCATTAGACGTTCGGACACGTGTACTTGTAACTACGCATGCTTTAAGCAATAGTGACAAGGGTGTAACATCTAAATTTGTTCCAAGGCGCGATGGCCCCTACACTATCATTGAACAAAAAGGCACAACATCGTATGATATTGCCCATGAAAGTGATCTCTCTTTGCCATTAGGAACATACCACGCATCCGCACTTACTCCAGTTAAAGGCGAGTCAGAACCGCAGTCACAACCGGTGAGAATGGAGAATGCTTAGAAGAAGAGGAAGACCTAAGAAATGAATCTTTTCTGATGCTTCATCGGGAGATTGAAGCAGACTACATATAATTATTAGTTGAATTACATTTTGTTTATTCTATAATTTGAGTTATCAGTTCTTATTTTCATTTTTCGGTTACATTTTATTTGAATTCCTTGAATAAGTTTTGCTAAACACAACACTGTATGTAAGTTCATTCATTAATTTAATACAACTCTGTTTATTTAAATTAACGACTATATTTTCACTACTCATTAATACAATGTTATGACAATTAGCATACATATAATGGTACAACTCTGTGGCCGCAAACTGTATAAAAGCAGAGTAAGTTGCGGTGATGAGATCATTCTTACTCCTACAGTCCATTTTAGGGGTACTGCTTTGCCGGTAGAGGGTGTAAATAATTATAGTATGAAAGGTATGCAAACAGCTGTAAGCATATTAAGGTAGATTAAGATAGTTCTAGAAATATTATTTAATGTATAGAAGGTAGTGTGTTGAAGGATTAATGTTAGATTTAAGTTATTTTCCATCAGATGTTCTTAGTACCCAATAAAATCAGAATTTTGAAATGAAATGAAATGAAATGAAATGGTGATGAGATCACTTAGCTTTCTGCCTTCAACGAGTAAAGTCCAGTCTTATTAATAAGTTCCGGACGGCTACTTTTCCTCAGCGAATAAGAAATAAAGTAATAAAGTGTTTTTTTTTTTTTTAAATTCTACGTCTATCCTGTTTATTTTCATGAGGAAAGTCTATGACTTAAGGGATAGACCTGTTTTATGAATACTCTACTTACAAGCAAGAAAGACTTTCAAAAATAACTCCTTCTCGATTATTTTCTAAAACTGCACTTTCTGCTCCTTTTGTTACTGAATTCAATTGATTTTTTTTATTTACATTATACAGGGTGATTCAGGAAGTTCTGGACAAATTTCTCCAGCGTATTCCTTGGCTCATTTCATGAAGAAAATTCCACTAGGACCACGTCCGAAAATGCAAGGGTGCGAAATGGCAGCGGGTTCAAAATTTTCTGATTGGCGGTCGGACGGTAGTAGGGTAAACTTGCTAACTTCTGAGTTAGTGTCCGGATTTTTTTTTGTTTTTGGGCTTGTTGGAAAAGTCTTTAAGAGGCCTTTCAGAATTAATTAAAAAAGAAGTAGAAAAAAGTCAAATCGCCGAGATACTGAGCTTTCGGAAAAAAAATTCACATAACCTCAATTGCTCAGCCAGATGGCAGGTTTTTTTTTTGTATTTTATGCCTTTTTTGTTGGATATTTATGGATTTCCAAATTTAAAATAGCCCAAAACGTTCAGCGTTAATATCGATTTCATTCAATTTAAAACCCTATACTAGGCTGGTCCAAGTGTGTATGGAAATGGAAAAGTATATTATGATACTTTCTCCGCAAGCTTGGTTTTATTTCTTTTATCAAAATATACGTGTATACCAAAAATTAGGTGAATCGGACTATATTTAGAGGTCGCGATGACTTGCAATATTTTTGTACCGCATGTCCAACGCTAAATATTTAACTGTTTATTACTTAATTGTACTGTTTATTACTTTGGGGTTTTTGCAAAAATCGCTATAGTGCACTCTCCAACCACAAATGTTAGACTTCATTCTATTCTATATCGTTCTTGTGATCAGGCCAGGTTACGAGAAACTCGGAATTTTTTTTAAGCATTTAATCAAAAAGTTGAAACTAATTAATTATGTTTATTGCAAAAAGTGAAGTACAAATTATTATCTCAAGAAAATTTGCTAAAAACAGTCAAGTTAAATCTCTTTCCTCGAAACGCCCATTAAAACTTTAAAAAGTGATTTCCATAAAACAGAAGTGAAGATATTTAAACATCAAGTGATATAATATAAATTAAAATATTTTGAAAGGTGCACACAAATCACAAAAATTCAAAAATTTTAATTCAAAGGCCGTCAATTAATATTTCAAACAACGAAAAACAATATCTGTTTAATGATGGACCGTGTACCTCTACATCCCAAGACGTATCAACATCAACAAGTACTGAAAGTTGTTTGAAACATATGCCTTCTCGTGGAGTTGGTACTTTTGGTATGTCTTCTGATTTCAGCAGGAGCACAAGATGTCTCTCTAAGGAGACGAGGACCATATACTACCAGATACGATGCTTTCAACTTTGCTATGATGTGTGACAGATTTGGTGTGTCTGACAGAATAGCACCAGCATTGGCTACAACTCTTATGGAAGACATTGGCGTAAAATGTGGTCGTGGCAATATTCTCATTATGATTAAGTCAAAAGTTCGAAGAGAAAAAGCTAAATGTAGACAAAAAGTGCTTCTTAATCGGTATGATGCTTCCAATTCAATTGCATTTTCATTCGACGGCAGAAAATATGATTCTTTAACGAAGGAAAAAATCGGCAACAAAGGACGGTGAAGGATGGTGAAAGAACATCATCTAGTTGTTTTAAAGGAACCACATTGCCAACTATTAGAGTGCATTAAAGTGGAAAATTAAGATTCTGAGCACAGTCATTAAATTGAACGAGTTTTTCATCAATAAAGCAATGTCTCTGAATTCATTGATTGGCATATGCTGCGATGGCGGGCAAGCAAATACTGGCATAAGAAATGGAATGTTGCGACGATTAGAAATTCAGTTAAACAGAGCACTGCATTGGTGTATGTGTCTCCTCCACTTTACCGAGCTTTCGCTTCGACATTTGTTTGACACTTTGGAAAAGTCATCCAGCACTGGACCTCGAACGACAACCGGAACGTAGACCAAACAAATTGAAACTTGCGAAAATCTTTCGGTATGCAATTGTTATAAATTATTACTATTGTTAATTATATTTCTCTATTTCTTAATCAATACCAAATGATAAAATTGTATTTAATTTATCTAATTTTTTCAATTTTCAGGCGATAAAGAGTTTCGAGATGATCAATCTGGAAAATGTACCTGATTTCAGTGCTGTTGAAGTAACTACTTATACTTGTACAAAATGGCACTTTCAGTTTCATCTGGTGAGGTTCCGACGGATTTGTCCAACATTAAACCAAGGCCAATTGCGCATTCTCGCTGGCTGCCCAAGGCCAGTAGAATATTATGACTATATGTGACAACTGAAAAGTCATTTAAAAATTGTGGCAAAGTACGCCGGTGCACTTCAATATTAAATATTATAAGTCTGTCCTGTACAGTAGAGAATTATTTTGTAAATTTATACGTTGGACTCAATATTTCGATTCGAATTTAAGGGAAATTCTAAATATTGTTGTTAAAGAAAACGCATATTATGCTCACTCAGAAAATGTTTTATTGGCGATGTTGTTCGATGATAAAAATAAATATACGCGGCTTAGCTCTTAAAAAAAATTTACACTACCTATTATAAACTTTAGTTGCACGGATTATACTAATATGATTGACATGAATGATTATTCAACCATATTTGAACCACTATTTACTCTCAAGCATTCCTTATACAATATCTAGAAGACAATTATCCACCGCTGCTTGATCCGAAAATTCCGTAACACATACAAGGATGGAAAGGCACGTTCAGTTGTTGGCTAGCGTGTCCAACCGAGTTTTAGAACAGAATCGAAAAGAAGTTATGGCGGTGACATTAGAAAGCCGTGAAAAATTCCCTAGACCTACAAGTAGAGTATTCAAACCCCGAAAACTGGTCCAACGATTTTTACGGTTTCCACCGACCGCCGATTTTCTGAAAATTTACAATTTGGAACAACCGAAGGAATCGGCTTTTTCTTGTCGGTACAACCGGTTTTATTTAAAATATTTATTTTTTAAATGGACTGACCTTCAGAATTACTATTTGTTTCCTTTTAAAATTATGTATTTAAAGCAGTGTTGGCCAGAGCTATGCTCGCGGGTATTTGTCATTGTGTGAGTGCTCCTATGCATGTGAGTACGACGCTGAAATACAATTTTCAGTCGAATGCCAGCAGTTGAGTGAGCAGGTTCACGTCGCATGCTTCCATAAATACATGCTTCTTTTCTGTATTTTTGTTTTGATTTCATTCATACACAAGCTAGTTAAGGAGTGGGGGGAGTGTAGTTTTTTGTTGTGAAATAGCGTACACCGACAAAATAAATCGACGCTGAGGTTATTTGAAATTTTGTTTTTCTCTTTTTGTATTTAATTTTTTCGGAATGTTTAATGTTGAGTGGGAGGAAGATTTTTTTTTCGCTGAAAACCTTGGGGGGGGAGCTGAATGCTTGATTTGTGGTCGAGAAGTTACTCTAAGAAGGTTTAACATCGAAAGACATTATAGAAGTTGCCATCGAGATTTTAAAGAAAAGAGAGGTGAAGAAAGGACAGAAACTCTTTTGTCGTATAAAAAGACATTTTTTGAAAAAATGGCAACAGAATATGCAGAAAAAATGAGTACTACTACCGTTGCAAAAGGTCGAGATTTTAAGGAAAAACCTACATTATTAGTGGCACTAGCTTTAGCAAAACAATGTCGCCCTTTTACAGATGCAGAATTTTTTAGGAATCTTTCTGTATCTGTGTTGGACTGTTTTGGGAATGAAGGCAAACAATGTTCCGCATTGATGGGCTCGCTACCGTTATCGAAGCAAACTATTTCCAGACGCACTGAAGACATCGGATCATTTCTGTATGCAAATCTTAAAAATAATATCGCCAAATGTAAATATTTTTCAATTTGCCTTGATGAAACTACAGATATTAACGACTTAAGTCAGCTACTCATTTGCGTCAGAACTGTTGACCAAAAATGTGGGAGGTGTTTGCTCCCTTCACGGAAATGTTACGGGTAAAATTTTATTCGATGCTGTCAATGGAAAAATATTTTCTTTTACTAATTTGCAAAAACTCAGCAGCGTCTGCACAGATGGCGCAAGAGTTATGACTGGGAAAAAAGAGGGTTTTGTTGGGCACTTAATAAGGAATAACATTAAGGTACCCTGCTTCCATTGCATTATACACCAGCAAGCTCTCTTTTCAAAAGCTTTAGGTATGATGCAATCTATGACCGTCGCTGTTAAAGTAATAAATAAAATCCGTGGAGGTCATAATTCCTTGAAACATCGACAATTTGTTTCTTTTTTAAAAGATTTGGAAGCAGATTATGGTGACTTACTTCTTTTCACAGAAATACGATGGTTAAGTAGGGGAAGAAGTTTGGAAAGACTGTTAAATTTAAGAAAAGAAGTGGTTCAATTTTTGGAAGGGGAAAATTCTAGTGATGGAAATGATCTTCTTAATTTTTTTAAAAATCCTAGCTTTCTGCTAGATTTAGGGTTTTTATGCGACGTAACGGGCTTAGTTAACCACTTAAATCTTTCTCTACAAGGCCGAAATAAACTTATATCTGAATTAGTGCTACACATCGAGCAGTTCGGACAAAGAATTAAAGTTTTAATTGCGCAAATAGAAGCCGAAAATTTTGTAAATATGCAAAGAACTAATGAATTAGTCGCAGAATTCTCTATTTTAGATCGGAAAACTGAATTTTTGGCGACATTGAATACCTTAATACAAATGTATGAAAAGCGATTTGAGGATTTCAAAATCATTAAACATCTAATTTGCTTATTTACTTCTCCACTTACATGCAATATTTCAGAACAAGACCCAGAACTGCATGAGGAATTAATTAGAATGCGGTCTGATCTTTTCATGCCACTTGGCACAGGTATAGATTTTTGGAAGAATGTCAAAGAGGAAACCTATCCAAAATGTAAAGATGCTATGTACAAACTCCAGTCGATGTTTGGTTCAACATATACCTGCGAGGTTGGTTTTTCGTCTTTGAAAAATATTTTGACCAAACATAGAAACAGACTTTCTGACAATCAAGTTGAATGCCTCATGCGCATTAAATGTTGTCCTTATGACATTGATGTTGATGACGTCATAAAGCATCGCAACAATTCAATCTAACAAACTAGTTTTAAAAAGTTTTTAAGTACAAAAGCGAAAAAAAAAATTAAATCAATAAACAATTGGATTGTGTTTAATAATGCTTATTTTAATAATAATTTTGTGTTTTTGAATAAAGAAATGTACTACCCTTACCACTATTGGCTCGTGCAGTAGTACTTTTATCATATTTTTCTTTTTTAAATATTTTTATGTAATAAGAAATAATATAAAAGTATGTTTTTATATTTGCTCATTGGAAAGAGTATTTCAGTTACAGTTAGTAGTACTTTTATCACATTTTTTTTTTTTTAAATATTTTTATATAATAAGAAATAATATAAAAGTATGTTTTTATATTTGCTCATTGGAAAGAGTATTTCAGTTACAGTTAGTAGTACTTTTATCATATTTTTCTTTTTTAAATATTTTTATATAATAAGAAATAATATAAAAGTATGTTTTTATATTTGCGCATTGGAAAGAGTATTTCAGTTAAGTTTAATAGAAAAGATTTTTTTATTAATATGTATCAAATATAAAAACAACAACAATTTATTTTTCATGCTGTTGCCATGTTGTCAGTTTTTGCTATTTGTGCACAAGCGACTTTGTTCAGTGTATACACATCGTTAGGGGAAAAATTAACAGAACGTATGCTTGTGTGCGTTTCATAGCCATTCATAAGTTTATCAACAATTACTAAAGACCTTCTAGACAGCAAAGAATTTTAAATTCAAACAATTAAGACATTTATTTAGCAAAATGCAAATAATTGGAAAATTTTCAAAAGAAAATTGTAGAGTTTTCCTATAGAGTTAAATATATGGGAAATTTTCCAAAGTTCTCTGAAGAAAGTCAAAATTATTTAAGTGTTGCCAATACAAAAGTGAAGTTAGATGAGAGTTTTTCTAACAAATATTGCATGTATTTTTACATTTTAAAATTCAACTACATTGGTTTTTTCTATGGAAATTTAAATTTTGTGTTTACATTTTATAAAAAAAAATTTAGGTTGAAGCAGACCATATATAATTATTATTTGAATTACATATTGTTTATTTTATAATTTAAGTTATCAGTTCTTATTTTCATTTTTCGGTTACATTTTATTTGAATTCCTTGAATAAGTTTTGCTAAATACAACACTGTATGTATGTTCATTCATTAATTTAATACAACTCTGTTTATTTAAATTCACGACTACATTTGCACTACTCATTAATACAACTCTGTTTGTTATGACAATTAGCATACATTATATGTAAAACTCTGTGGCCGCAAACCAAAACGCAAACTGTATAAAAGCAGAGCTAGTTGCGGTGATGAGATCACTTAGCTTTCTGCTTTCAACGAGTACAGTAGTGTGCCCAGTCTTAGTAATAAGTTCCGGACGGCTACTCTTCCTCAGCGAATAAGTAATAAAGTGTTTTCTCTTTTTAAATTCTACGGCTATCCTGTTTATTTTCATGAGGAAAGTCTATGACTTAAGGGATAGACCTGTTTCAAGGTTATATAAATCGAAACCGGGTTTTAACTTCAAAATCACCAGTTGCACCTTTTTTTTGAAAACTTCGCTTTTTGAAACAACCGAAAACCCGGTTTGCTGGAAACGGCTGATTTATGAATACTCTACTTACAAGCAAGAGAGACTTTCAAAAATAACTCCTTCTCGATTATTTTCTAAAACTGCACTTTCTGCTCCTTTTGTTACTGAATTCAATTGATTTTTTCATTTACATTATACAGGGTGATTCAGGAAGTTCTGGACAAATTTCTCCAGCGTATTCCTTGGCTCATTTCATGAAGAAAATTCCACTAGGACCATGTCCGAAAATGCAAGGGTGCGAAATGGCAGCGGGTTCAAAATTTTCGGATTGGTGGTCGGAAGGTAGTAGGGTAAAGTTGCTAACTTCTGAGCCAGTGTCCGGATTTTTTTGTTTTTGGGCTTGTTGGAAAAGGCTTTAAGAGGCCTTTCAGAATTAATTAAAAAAGAAGACGGAAAATCGCCGAGATACAGAGCTTTCGGAAAAAATGGGGAAAAAATTCACATAACCTCAATTGCTCAGCCAGATGACAGGTAACTTACGTTTTTCTCTGTTGAAAGATAGCCATACCTCTTACCTTTCCCAAATGAGCTAAACGCAGCCCAGACGTCTTACCGTTCCAAAGTTATGACCATTTTACTGAAATGCAAAAATTTTTGTTTTTGTACTCGAAACTGTTGCTGCAGCAGAGATTAGCGTAAACAAATAAATGTGGCTTCCAAAAAATGTGGCTTTATTATACGCGATTCAATTTCTTATTCCAAAGGAAGAGACCAAAACGTTTCATTTTGTCAATAGAAGGTTTTTGCCCGTTCGTTTGTAATAGGGTTGAAATAAAACAAGTGTGTCAATGATTTTTCGAAGGTCGAGCGATTTTTTAAAAGGGTTAAAATTTTTATAACCGACGAACGGATTTACCCGACCACCTTTGAATCTTTTGAAAGTTAGTTGACTTTTTGCACCTTACTTAAGTAAGACAAATGCAAAATTTTGGAGTTGCAGCTTCTGTTGTTCCTGAGATATGGCGCGTCAAAAAATGGAAAAATCATTAAAAACACTTATAAGTGGTCTGCCATTATCATTTATATCTTCAAAAGTTTTTAACACACAGGGTCAAGATTGATCTCATTTTAAAGGTATTGAGAATAGCTTTCAAACTGCTTTTAGTTAAATTTTTTTTGTGAGAGGTAAAAGGTCACTGTCACATGATTTAAATTTTGGGAAGGTATATCTCAAAAAGTGAAATTTTTAAAATTCTGAAAAAAATATATGTTGATCCTAATAGTCTCTTAAGTGTTTTCTTTTTTTAAATTCTACGGCTATCCTGTTTATTTTCATGAGGAAAGTCTATGACTTAAGGGATAGACCTGTTTCAAGGTTATATAAATCGAAACCGGGTTTTAACTTCAAAATCACCAGTTGCACCTTTTTTTTCGAAAACTTCGCTTTTTGAAACAACCGAAAACCCGGTTTGCTGGAAACGGCTGATTTATGAATACTCTACTTACAAGCAAGAGAGACTTTCAAAAATAACTCCTTCTCGATTATTTTCTAAAACTGCACTTTCTGCTCCTTTTGTTACTGAATTCAATTGATTTTTTTTATTTACATTATACAGGGTGATTCAGGAAGTTCTGGACAAATTTCTCCAGCGTATTCCTTGGCTCATTTCATGAAGAAAATTCCACTAGGACCATGTCCGAAAATGCAAGGGTGCGAAATGGCAGCGGGTTCAAAATGTTCGGATTGGTGGTCGGAGGGTAGTAGGGTAAAGTTGCTAACTTCTGAGCCAGTGTCCGGATTTTTTTGTTTTTGGGCTTGTTGGAAAAGGCTTTAAGAGGCCTTTCAGAATTAATTAAAAAAGAAGACGGAAAATCGCCGAGATACAGAGCTTTCGGAAAAAATGGGGAAAAAATTCACATAACCTCAATTGCTCAGCCAGATGACAGGTAACTTACGTTTTTCTCTGTTGAAAGATAGCCATACCTCTTACCTTTCCCAAATGAGCTAAACGCAGCCCAGACGTCTTACCGTTCCAAAGTTATGACCATTTTACTGAAATGCAAAAATTTTTGTTTTTGTACTCGAAACTGTTGCTGCAGCAGAGATTAGCGTAAACAAATAAATGTGGCTTCCAAAAAATGTGGCTTTATTATACGCGATTCAATTTCTTATTCCAAAGGAAGAGACCAAAACGTTTCATTTTGTCAATAGAAGGTTTTTGCCCGTTCGTTTGTAATAGGGTTGAAATAAAACAAGTGTGTCAATGATTTTTCGAAGGTCGAGCGATTTTTTAAAAGGGTTAAAATTTTTATAACCGACGAACGGATTTACCCGACCACCTTTGAATCTTTTGAAAGTTAGTTGACTTTTTGCACCTTACTTAAGTAAGACAAATGCAAAATTTTGGAGTTGCAGCTTCTGTTGTTCCTGAGATATGGCGCGTCAAAAAATGGAAAAATCATTAAAAACACTTATAAGTGGTCTGCCATTATCATTTATATCTTCAAAAGTTTTTAACACACAGGGTCAAGATTGATCTCATTCTAAAGGTATTGAGAATACTGCTTTTAGTTTAATTTTTTTTTGAGAGAGGTAAAAGGTCACTGTCACATGATTTAAAGTTTGGGAAGGTATATCTCAAAAAGTGAAATTTTTAAAATTCTGAAAAAAATATGTGTTGATCCTAATAGTCTCTTACGCATTTTGTGCCAAAAAATTTGATTTTGCTCTTATTAGTTCCGGAGATACAGACAATAATGTGAAATTGTTTGAAAAAATTTTGTACTTTTTTTTAAAAATTTTTTGTTTTTGAATTTATTTGGTTGGTATTAAATACAAATATTAATTTAGACAAAAATAGTTCAAAGTAAGAAATATTTATTTTACATATTTATATTACAAATGCAGGCGATTAATTAATTGTAAATATTTTCAATTAAAAATTCCCGGTCTTTGGAGAACAATTTTACTATAAGTTTTGAATTTCCTTCTGGAACAAAATAGTGGAATTTTTGTGTTCCTGGTATAGTTCTCAAGCCAATATACCTGTTTTAAAGAAACTCTTCTTCTGCTTTAGAATCTTCCTCTGTTAAAAATACAAAATTACAATTTAAATGATGTTCACGGCACCACTCATACAATTGAAGCGGGGTAGTAATTTGGTCCTGTATTGGACGTTGCAAACTGGCTCGGCGAACTTCTCTCTTTACGGTTCCACCAAGACCATCGCTAGGACCTTTTCCATGGCTTGTGGCAAAAAAATGCCATTCGGCTGGATACCCAAAATCATCTTCATGATGACATAAATTAACAAAATTTTTTTTATTCTTAAATTGAGCGGCTGAGCCATCCGAAAAATAAGAAATTTTTCGTGGTGTTGAACAAAACTAATTTTGTAGAAACATGCAACTTTTGTAGATACTGCAACTGTGTTGTGGATAAGACAATTAGATATAACTATATAATTGGTGTGCTCTATTTGGCCATTACATTTGTAATATATAGAAATCGGATTTAAAGTAGCTTGGCTGTTGTTCCAATGAAAACCTTGTGAACAGTCCTGAACAAAAAACGATGCATTTTCCGAAAAATCACATATTGCAATGTACTCATGTTCTCCAAGCAATGCTTTTTTTGCATTCAAAAAAGCAGCTTGTTCCTTTGCGATGAACGAGTGAGGCAAAAGTGTCAATAATTTTTCGCAAAGTGAATCCAGAAAATCGTCGGCCTGCTTTACCATTGTTTGTAATGAGTCTCTATCCACACAAATCCATTGTTTAAATGTAATCTCATCAACATGATTTGTTTCTAATAATTCACCAAGTTTTTGCTTGAGATGCTCTACTCCAGGACAGTCCTTACATTTAGCTAAATAGCATTTGGGGGTAGTAGGATTGCACGTGATTTTCTCAAAGCAATCTTTGTACGTTTCAAGGTGGAAATCTTCTAAGCGTTCTGTTAATTTTTTTAAGTTCAAGGAGTGTATCATTAATTTTACGTTTTGGTGTTTTGTGCACACGCAGATATTGTGAGTTCCACTGGCATTGACCAACACAACATTTTTCGGACGAAGCTCACAAAATTTAGAAAGACCAATTTTCATTCCTTCATGTTTTTCTTTAAACAATGCATACATTTCACGTAAATTTCCAAGCAGCAACCTCTTAGTTTTTTTTATTTTCACACCATTCTCAAACATAGAAACAGAATCTTTATAACCTGGCATGCATCTGCTGACGTCATCGTGTTCATAAAAGATTTTAACAGCTTCCACAACTTCCGATGATAAAACATTTTTTGGTTTGTTGTTGGGACTACTCAGTATACCTTTTTCCTCAACTAATTTTTTTACCTTCCGAGCCATAATGTCGGAAAATTCAAACTCCTGTACCATTTTCTGCAATGTCCAACTTTTTAGTAAAAGGGTTAACAACTGAATTTTTTCGCTATTCTTTTGAGTACATTTGAATTTTTCCTTTAATTGCTGAACTGTTTCTGATTCTGGACAAACATGGGAAACTGTAGGATCAGTTGGTAAATCTGGGAAAAAAATTTTTTTTATACAAGTCCTCAATCTCTCAAATTTTTCGATTCTGTAACTTTTTTTAATTAGTTTTTTCTTCTTGATAGGTGAGATCACTTAGCTTTCTGCTTTCAACGAGTACAGTAGTGTGCCCAGTCTTAGTAATAAGTTCCGGACGGCTACTCTTCCTCAGCGAATAAGAAATAAAGTAATAAAGTGTTTTCTTTTTTTAAATTCTACGGCTATCCTGTTTATTTTCATGAGGAAAGTCTATGACTTAAGGGATAGACCTGTTTCAAGGTTATATAAATCGAAACCGGGTTTTAACTTCAAAATCACCAGTTGCACCTTTTTTTGAAAACTTCGCTTTTTGAAACAACCGAAAACCCGGTTTGCTGGAAACGGCTGATTTATGAATACTCTACTTACAAGCAAGAGAGACTTTCAAAAATAACTCCTCGATTATTTTCTAAAACTGCACTTTCTGCTCCTTTTGTTACTGAATTCAATTGATTTTTTTTATTTACATTATACAGGGTGATTCAGGAAGTTCTGGACAAATTTCTCCAGCGTATTCCTTGGCTCATTTCATGAAGAAAATTCCACTAGGACCATGTCCGAAAATGCAAGGGTGCGAAATGGCAGCGGGTTCAACATTTTCGGATTGGTGGTCGGAGGGTAGTAGGGTAAAGTTGCTAACTTCTGAGCCAGTGTCCGGATTTTTTTGTTTTTGGGCTTGTTGGAAAAGGCTTTAAGAGGCCTTTCAGAATTAATTAAAAAAGAAGTAGGAAAAGCTCCGAGATACAGAGCTTTCGGAAAAAAATGGGGAAAAAATTCACATAACCTCAATTGCTCAGCCAGATGACAGCTAACTTACGTTTTTCTCTGTTGAAAGATAGCCATACCTCTTACCTTTCCAAAATGAGCTAAACGAAGCCCAGACGTCTTACCGTTCCAAAGTTATGACCATTTTACTGAAATGCAAAAACTTTTGTTTTTGTACTCGAAACTGTTGCTGCAGCAGAGATTAGCGTAAACAAATAAATGTGGCTTCCAAAAAATGTGGCTTTATTAAACGAGATTCAATTTCTGATTCCAAATGAAGAGACCAAAACGTTTCATTTTGTCAATAGAAGGTTTTTGCCCGTACTTTTGTAATAGGGTTGAAATAAAACAAGTGTGTCAATGATTTTTCGAAGGTCGAGCGATTTTTTAAAAGGGTTAAAATTTTTATAACCGACGAACGGATTTACCCGACCACCTTTAAATCTTTTGAAAGTTAGTTGACTTTTTGCACCTTACTTAAGTAAGACAAATGCAAAATTTTGGAGTTCCAGCTTCTGTTGTTCCTGAGATATGGAGCGTCAAAAAATGAAAAAATCATTAAAACCACTTATAAGTGGTCTGCCATTATCATTTATATCTTCAAAAGTTTTTAACACACAGGGTCAAGATTGATCTCATTTTAAAGGTATTGAGTATAGCTTTCAAACTGCTTTCAGTTTAATTTTTTCTGTGAGAGGTCAAAGGTCACTGTCACATGATTTAAAGTTTGGGAAGGTGAAATTTTTAAAATTCTGAAAAAAATATATGTTGATCCTAATAGTCTCTTAAGTGTTTTCTTTTTTTAAATTCTACGGCTATCCTGTTTATTTTCATGAGGAAAGTCTATGACTTAAGGGATAGGCCTGTTTCAAGGTTATATAAATCGAAACCGGGTTTTAACTTCAAAATCACCAGTTGCACCTTTTTTTTCGAAAACTTCGCTTTTTGAAACAACCGAAAACCCGGTTTGCTGGAAACGGCTGATTTATGAATACTCTACTTACAAGCAAGAGAGACTTTCAAAAATAACTCCTTCTCGATTATTTTCTAAAACTGCACTTTCTGCTCCTTTTGTTACTGAATTCAATTGATTTTTTTTATTTACATTATACAGGGTGATTCAGGAAGTTCTGGACAAATTTCTCCAGCGTATTCCTTGGCTCATTTCATGAAGAAACTTCCACTAGGACCATGTCCGAAAATGCAAGGGTGCGAAATGGCAGCGGGTTCAAAATTTTCGGATTGGTGGTCGGAGGGTAGTAGGGTAAAGTTGCTAACTTGTGAGCCAGTGTCCGGATTTTTTTGTTTTTGGGCTTGTTGGAAAAGGCTTTAAGAGGCCTTTCAGAATTAATTAAAAAAGAAGACGGAAAATCGCCGAGATACAGAGCTTTCGGAAAAAGTGGGGAAAAAATTCACATAACCTCAATTGCTCAGCCAGATGACAGGTAACTTACGTTTTTCTCTGTTGAAAGATAGCCATACCTCTTACCTTTCCAAAATGAGCTAAACGCAGCCCAGACGTCTTACCGTTCCAAAGTTATGACCATTTTACTGAAATGCAAAAACTTTTGTTTTTGTACTCGAAACTGTTGCTGCAGCAGAGATTAGCGTAAACAAATAAATGTGGCTTCCAAAAAATGTGGCTTTATTATACGCGATTCAATTTCTTATTCCAAAGGAAGAGACCAAAACGTTTCATTTTGTCAATAGAAGGTTTTTGCCCGTTCGTTTGTAATAGGGTTGAAATAAAACAAGTGTGTCAATGATTTTTCGAAGGTCGAGCGATTTTTTAAAAGGGTTAAAATTTTTATAACCGACGAACGGATTTACCCGACCACCTTTGAATCTTTTGAAAGTTAGTTGACTTTTTGCACCTTACTTAAGTAAGACAAATGCAAAATTTTGGAGTTGCAGCTTCTGTTGTTCCTGAGATATGGCGCGTCAAAAAATGGAAAAATCATTAAAAACACTTATAAGTGGTCTGCCATTATCATTTATATCTTCAAAAGTTTTTAACACACAGGGTCAAGATTGATCTCATTCTAAAGGTATTGAGAATACTGCTTTTAGTTTAATTTTTTTTTGAGAGAGGTAAAAGGTCACTGTCACATGATTTAAAGTTTGGGAAGGTATATCTCAAAAAGTGAAATTTTTAAAATTCTGAAAAAAATATGTGTTGATCCTAATAGTCTCTTACGCATTTTGTGCCAAAAAATTTGATTTTGCTCTTATTAGTTCCGGAGATACAGACAATAATGTGAAATTGTTTGAAAAAATTTTGTACTTTTTTTTAAAAATTTTTGTTTTTGAATTTATTTGGTTGGTATTAAATACAAATATTAATTTAGACAAAAATAGTTCAAAGTAAGAAATATTTATTTTACATATTTATATTACAAATGCAGGCGATTAATTAATTGTAAATATTTTCAATTAAAAATTCCCGGTCTTTGGAGAACAATTTTACTATAAGTTTTGAATTTCCTTCTGGAACAAAATAGTGGAATTTTTGTGTTCCTGGTATAGTTCTCAAGCCAATATACCTGTTTTAAAGAAACTCTTCTTCTGCTTTAGAATCTTCCTCTGTTAAAAATACAAAATTACAATTTAAATGATGTTCACGGCACCACTCATACAATTGAAGCGGGGTAGTAATTTGGTCCTGTATTGGACGTTGCAAACTGGCTCGGCGAACTTCTCTCTTTACGGTTCCACCAAGACCATCGCTAGGACCTTTTCCATGGCTTGTGGCAAAAAAATGCCATTCGGCTGGATACCCAAAATCATCTTCATGATGACATAAATTAACAAAATTTTTTTTATTCTTAAATTGAGCGGCTGAGCCATCCGAAAAATAAGAAATTTTTCGTGGTGTTGAACAAAACTAATTTTGTAGAAACATGCAACTTTTGTAGATACTGCAACTGTGTTGTGGATAAGACAATTAGATATAACTATATAATTGGTGTGCTCTATTTGGCCATTACATTTGTAATATATAGAAATCGGATTTAAAGTAGCTTGGCTGTTGTTCCAATGAAAACCTTGTGAACAGTCCTGAACAAAAAACGATGCATTTTCCGAAAAATCACATATTGCAATGTACTCATGTTCTCCAAGCAATGCTTTTTTTGCATTCAAAAAAGCAGCTTGTTCCTTTGCGATGAACGAGTGAGGCAAAAGTGTCAATAATTTTTCGCAAAGTGAATCCAGAAAATCGTCGGCCTGCTTTACCATTGTTTGTAATGAGTCTCTATTCACACAAATCCATTGTTTAAATGTAATCTCATCAACATGATTTGTTTCTAATAATTCACCAAGTTTTTGCTTGAGATGCTCTACTCCAGGACAGTCCTTACATTTAGCTAAATAGCATTTGGGGGTAGTAGGATTGCACGTGATTTTCTCAAAGCAATCTTTGTACGTTTCAAGGTGGAAATCTTCTAAGCGTTCTGTTAATTTTTTTAAGTTCAAGGAGTGTATCATTAATTTTACGTTTTGGTGTTTTGTGCACACGCAGATATTGTGAGTTCCACTGGCATTGACCAACACAACATTTTTCGGACGAAGCTCACAAAATTTAGAAAGACCAATTTTCATTCCTTCATGTTTTTCTTTAAACAATGCATACATTTCACGTAAATTTCCAAGCAGCAACCTCTTAGTTTTTTTTATTTTCACACCATTCTCAAACATAGAAACAGAATCTTTATAACCTGGCATGCATCTGCTGACGTCATCGTGTTCATAAAAGATTTTAACAGCTTCCACAACTTCCGATGATAAAACATTTTTTGGTTTGTTGTTGGGACTACTCAGTATACCTTTTTCCTCAACTAATTTTTTTACCTTCCGAGCCATAATGTCGGAAAATTCAAACTCCTGTACCATTTTCTGCAATGTCCAACTTTTTAGTAAAAGGGTTAACAACTGAATTTTTTCGCTATTCTTTTGAGTACATTTGAATTTTTCCTTTAATTGCTGAACTGTTTCTGATTCTGGACAAACATGGGAAACTGTAGGATCAGTTGGTAAATCTGGGAAAAAAATTTTTTTTATACAAGTCCTCAATCTCTCAAATTTTTCGATTCTGTAACTTTTTTTAATTAGTTTTTTCTTCTTGATAGGTGAGATCACTTAGCTTTCTGCTTTCAACGAGTACAGTAGTGTGCCCAGTCTTAGTAATAAGTTCCGGACGGCTACTCTTCCTCAGCGAATAAGAAATAAAGTAATAAAGTGTTTTCTTTTTTTAAATTCTACGGCTATCCTGTTTATTTTCATGAGGAAAGTCTATGACTTAAGGGATAGACCTGTTTCAAGGTTATATAAATCGAAACCGGGTTTTAACTTCAAAATCACCAGTTGCACCTTTTTTTGAAAACTTCGCTTTTTGAAACAACCGAAAACCCGGTTTGCTGGAAACGGCTGATTTATGAATACTCTACTTACAAGCAAGAGAGACTTTCAAAAATAACTCCTCGATTATTTTCTAAAACTGCACTTTCTGCTCCTTTTGTTACTGAATTCAATTGATTTTTTTTATTTACATTATACAGGGTGATTCAGGAAGTTCTGGACAAATTTCTCCAGCGTATTCCTTGGCTCATTTCATGAAGAAAATTCCACTAGGACCATGTCCGAAAATGCAAGGGTGCGAAATGGCAGCGGGTTCAACATTTTCGGATTGGTGGTCGGAGGGTAGTAGGGTAAAGTTGCTAACTTCTGAGCCAGTGTCCGGATTTTTTTGTTTTTGGGCTTGTTGGAAAAGGCTTTAAGAGGCCTTTCAGAATTAATTAAAAAAGAAGTAGGAAAAGCTCCGAGATACAGAGCTTTCGGAAAAAAATGGGGAAAAAATTCACATAACCTCAATTGCTCAGCCAGATGACAGCTAACTTACGTTTTTCTCTGTTGAAAGATAGCCATACCTCTTACCTTTCCAAAATGAGCTAAACGAAGCCCAGACGTCTTACCGTTCCAAAGTTATGACCATTTTACTGAAATGCAAAAACTTTTGTTTTTGTACTCGAAACTGTTGCTGCAGCAGAGATTAGCGTAAACAAATAAATGTGGCTTCCAAAAAATGTGGCTTTATTAAACGAGATTCAATTTCTGATTCCAAATGAAGAGACCAAAACGTTTCATTTTGTCAATAGAAGGTTTTTGCCCGTACTTTTGTAATAGGGTTGAAATAAAACAAGTGTGTCAATGATTTTTCGAAGGTCGAGCGATTTTTTAAAAGGGTTAAAATTTTTATAACCGACGAACGGATTTACCCGACCACCTTTAAATCTTTTGAAAGTTAGTTGACTTTTTGCACCTTACTTAAGTAAGACAAATGCAAAATTTTGGAGTTCCAGCTTCTGTTGTTCCTGAGATATGGAGCGTCAAAAAATGAAAAAATCATTAAAACCACTTATAAGTGGTCTGCCATTATCATTTATATCTTCAAAAGTTTTTAACACACAGGGTCAAGATTGATCTCATTTTAAAGGTATTGAGTATAGCTTTCAAACTGCTTTCAGTTTAATTTTTTCTGTGAGAGGTCAAAGGTCACTGTCACATGATTTAAAGTTTGGGAAGGTGAAATTTTTAAAATTCTGAAAAAAATATATGTTGATCCTAATAGTCTCTTAAGTGTTTTCTTTTTTTAAATTCTACGGCTATCCTGTTTATTTTCATGAGGAAAGTCTATGACTTAAGGGATAGGCCTGTTTCAAGGTTATATAAATCGAAACCGGGTTTTAACTTCAAAATCACCAGTTGCACCTTTTTTTTCGAAAACTTCGCTTTTTGAAACAACCGAAAACCCGGTTTGCTGGAAACGGCTGATTTATGAATACTCTACTTACAAGCAAGAGAGACTTTCAAAAATAACTCCTTCTCGATTATTTTCTAAAACTGCACTTTCTGCTCCTTTTTTTACTGAATTCAATTGATTTTTTTTATTTACATTATACAGGGTGATTCAGGAAGTTCTGGACAAATTTCTCCAGCGTATTCCTTGGCTCATTTCATGAAGAAACTTCCACTAGGACCATGTCCGAAAATGCAAGGGTGCGAAATGGCAGCGGGTTCAAAATTTTCGGATTGGTGGTCGGAGGGTAGTAGGGTAAAGTTGCTAACTTGTGAGCCAGTGTCCGGATTTTTTTGTTTTTGGGCTTGTTGGAAAAGGCTTTAAGAGGCCTTTCAGAATTAATTAAAAAAGAAGACGGAAAATCGCCGAGATACAGAGCTTTCGGAAAAAGTGGGGAAAAAATTCACATAACCTCAATTGCTCAGCCAGATGACAGGTAACTTACGTTTTTCTCTGTTGAAAGATAGCCATACCTCTTACCTTTCCAAAATGAGCTAAACGCAGCCCAGACGTCTTACCGTTCCAAAGTTATGACCATTTTACTGAAATGCAAAAACTTTTGTTTTTGTACTCGAAACTGTTGCTGCAGCAGAGATTAGCGTAAACAAATAAATGTGGCTTCCAAAAAATGTGGCTTTATTAAACGCGATTCAATTTCTTATTCCAAAGGAAGAGACCAAAACGTTTCATTTTGTCAATAGAAGGTTTTTGCCCGTTCGTTTGTAATAGGGTTGAAATAAAACAAGTGTGTCAATGATTTTTCGAAGGTCGAGCGATTTTTTAAAAGGGTTAAAATTTTTATAACCGACGAACGGATTTACCCGACCACCTTTGAATCTTTTGAAAGTTAGTTGACTTTTTGCACCTTACTTAAGTAAGACAAATGCAAAATTTTGGAGTTGCAGCTTCAGTTGTTCCTGAGATATGGCGCGTCAAAAAATGGAAAAATCATTAAAAACACTTATAAGTGGTCTGCCATTATCATTTATATCTTCAAAAGTTTTTAACACACAGGGTCAAGATTGGTCTCATTCTAAAGGTATTGAGAATACTGCTTTTAGTTTAATTTTTTTTTTGAGAGAGGTAAAAGGTCACTGTCACATGATTTAAAGTTTGGGAAGGTATATCTCAAAAAGTGAAATTTTTAAAATTCTGAAAAAAATATATGTTGATCCTAATAGTCTCTTACGCATTTTGTGCCAAAAAATTTGATTTTGCTCTTATTAGTTCCGGAGATACAGACAATAATGTGAAATTGTTTGAAAAAATTTTGTACTTTTTTTTAAAAATTTTTGTTTTTGAATTTATTTGGTTGGTATTAAATACAAATATTAATTTAGACAAAAATAGTTCAAAGTAAGAAATATTTATTTTACATATTTATATTACAAATGCAGGCGATTAATTAATTGTAAATATTTTCAATTAAAAATTCCCGGTCTTCGGAGAACAATTTTACTATAAGTTTTGAATTTCCTTCTGGAACAAAATAGTGGAATTTTTGTGTTCCTGGTATAGTTCTCAAGCCAATATACCTGTTTTAAAGAAACTCTTCTTCTGCTTTAGAATCTTCCTCTGTTAAAAATACAAAATTACAATTTAAATGATGTTCACGGCACCACTCATACAATTGAAGCGGGGTAGTAATTTGGTCCTGTATTGGACGTTGCAAACTGGCTCGGCGAACTTCTCTCTTTACGGTTCCACCAAGACCATCGCTAGGACCTTTTCCATGGCTTGTGGCAAAAAAATGCCATTCGGCTGGATACCCAAAATCATCTTCATGATGACATAAATTAACAAAATTTTTTTTATTCTTAAATTGAGCGGCTGAGCCATCCGAAAAATAAGAAATTTTTCGTGGTGTTGAACAAAACTAATTTTGTAGAAACATGCAACTTTTGTAGATACTGCAACTGTGTTGTGGATAAGACAATTAGATATAACTATATAATTGGTGTGCTCTATTTGGCCATTACATTTGTAATATATAGAAATCGGATTTAAAGTAGCTTGGCTGTTGTTCCAATGAAAACCTTGTGAACAGTCCTGAACAAAAAACGATGCATTTTCCGAAAAATCACATATTGCAATGTACTCATGTTCTCCAAGCAATGCTTTTTTTGCATTCAAAAAAGCAGCTTGTTCCTTTGCGATGAACGAGTGAGGCAAAAGTGTCAATAATTTTTCGCAAAGTGAATCCAGAAAATCGTCGGCCTGCTTTACCATTGTTTGTAATGACTCTCTATCCACACAAATCCATTGTTTAAATGTAATCTCATTAACATGATTTGTTTCTAATAATTCACCAAGTTTTTGCTTGAGATCCTCTACTCCAGGACAGTCCTTGCATTTAGCTAAATAGCATTTGGGGGTAGTAGGATTGCACGTGATTTTCTCAAAGCAATCTTTGTACGTTTCAAGGTGGAAATCTTCTAAGCCTTCTGTTAATTTTTTTAAGTTCAAGGAGTGTATCATTAATTTTACGTTTTGGTGTTTTGTGCACACGCAGATATTGTGAGTTCCACTGGCATTGACCAACACAACATTTTTCGGACGAAGCTCACAAAATTTAGAAAGACCAATTTTCATTCCTTCATGTTTTTCTTTAAACAATGCATACATTTCACGTAAATTTCCAAGCAGCAACCTCTTAGTTTTTTTTATTTTCACACCATTCTCAAACATAGAAACAGAATCTTTATAACCTGGCATGCATCTGCTGACGTCATCGTGTTCATAAAAGATTTTAACAGCTTCCACAACTTCCGATGATAAAACATTTTTTGGTTTGTTGTTGGGACTACTCAGTATACCTTTTTCCTCAACTAATTTTTTTACCATAAAGTCGGAAAATTCAAACTCCTGTACCATTTTCTGCAATGTCCAACTTTTTGGTAAAAGGGTTAACAACTGAATTTTTTCGCTATTCTTTTGAGTACATTTGAATTTTCCCCTTAATTGCTGAACTGTTTCTGATTCTGGACAAACATGGGAAACTGTAGGATCAGTTGGTAAATCTGTCCTCAATCTCTCAAATTTTTCGATTCTGTAACTTTTTTTAATTAGTTTTTTCTTCTTGATAGGTGAGTGTTCCAAATATGGTAGGGCTTCGTTTAATTTGTCTAACACAACCGCCTCTGTACCGGATGCTTCTTCATCAGATTGCGAACGCTCTTGGAATGTAAACGGTTTGGAAATTTCTTGAATGTTACAAGCATCAGTATGGTTTTTCAATTTCGACAGGCGAAGTCTGCAGGTACAACATACTTTATGGGACGTTGAAATGTTGGGAACATCTATAAAATCTAACATCCACTCCAGGACTCTTGTTAGTCCTTTTACACATTTAGAATGTCCCGATTTACTGAAAGGTTTACAGCACTTCAATAGTCGTATAAACGTTGTCAATGTAAATACAAAAAAACACACAATTTTTTCGGATCGATTTTCTACTGCTTTCGATTTAATAGAAAACTTTATGGCAAAAAACATTAAAAAAAGTTGAATAGTTTTCGTACGTGCACTACGTTTTTTGATGTATTAACATCTATAGCGGCGGATATAAAGTAGCTTGACTCTTGCCACATATTGCAATGTACTCATGCTCTCCAAGCAATTCTTTTTTTTTGCATTCAAAAAAGTTGCGTGTACCTTTGCGATAAACGAGTGAGGCAAAAGTGTCAATAATTTTTCACAAAGTGAATCCAGAAAATCGTCGGCTTGAAATTGTGTCAACTTGTATAGCGTATTTACAAACATAACAATGTATGTATGTACATGTGTCTGTTGCTCTCGTTGAACGGAGAAATAAAGTGAAGAATGAATAATACAAAAAAATAGTATTAAAATTGTTCAAACAATTTCACATTATTGTCTATATCTCAGGAACTAATAAGAGCACACTCAAATTTGTTGGCACAAAATGCGTAAGAGACTATTAGGATCAACATATATTTTTTCAGAATTTTAAAAATTTCACTTTTTGAGATATAGCTTCCTAAACTATAAATCGTGTGACACTGTTGACCTTTCGCAAAAAAAAATTATAAATGTAGTTTTAAAGCTATTTGCAATACCTATTAAATGAGACCAATTTCGATCATGTGCTTTAAAATGTTTTGAAGATATCACCAATATTGCCAGACCACTTACGCGTGTTATTAATGAATTCTCTAATTTTGAAGCACCACATTTCCGGAACCACGAAAGCTAGATACCTAAAATATTTCAATTTATATTAGTTTAGTACTGTAGAACATTCATGATAATTTTTGTACAATTCTAAGAGCGTAAGGTCAAAAATTGCGTTTTTTTTGTTGATTTAAAATGGAATTACCCAAAAGCTTTATTTATTTGGTTCAGAATAGCAAAAAAATAAAACAATTTGAAGGATTGTGCAAAATTTTCATTTTTGCAAAAGATATGGCCATTAATTTTTTTGGAGTTAATTACACTTTTTGAAGATAACGACAAATTGATGTGCAAATAATTTTCGGAATCTAATAGCTCATTCACACTGCAAAATATTTTCCCGATTTCGTATCAAATGTACTAAGTTGATTTCCTGAGTTGATTGAAAGTCAAGGCGCATTAACGAGGTAGTGTTACTACGACAAGAAACATACCAAGCCTACAACACAAATGTATTCCAGGAATAAAAGTAAACAAAAAGGTATAAAAAAATATACATATGTTTGAGAAACAATAAATACTTAAGAAAGGAGAAAAATATAAAGTCGGTTATTTTAGTGGTACCACCACATCAATGCGTCGTGTTTGAAATGGTTGTAAACAACCGAACTATTCGATAGTAGTGTGAGATAAAACAGCGTTGCATAAAGCAAATCAGGCATTTTTTTCCTAATTCCTAGACAAATAAGAAAAAATTCCTGATTTATCGTGTGTCAAAACGTATGGGAAATCAAGCAAATTTTCTTGATTTCTGCTTGAAATCAACAAAAGTGGCAAAATCAAGAAAATCGATGCCAGGGCTAATGCTGTATTATAACCCAAAGTTTAAAGATATCGTGAAATAAAAGCATAAAAAATAGAATAAATTGTTTTTGTTGTAATTTCACACGATGGGAACATTTGGTCCATGTGTTTCTTGGAAAATATTCACTGGGAAAATCGGTGTTATGAAAAAGGTAGGCGTAGTAAAACCGCTGTAACTTTTTACTGTATTCGATCTAAATTTTTTTTTCAGATAATGAAAGGGGACAAAATAAGCCGCATTCCACATCACATTTTTTATAAATTTTGCTCGAGAATGATGTGGTATTTGCAATTGTTTTAAAGATTTTTCTGCAGTTTTGCAATAATTACGTAATATTTAAATTTTACAAACGACATTAATTTTAAGTGTATTGCAGAGTTTGATGCAGATTTGTCCACTTGATCGTCAAAAAATCAACATTATTGTCATTAACTTCAAAAATATGTCAACGGCCATATCGTTTGTAAAAATCACAATTTTGCACAATCTTAAAGGATGTTTATTTTTTGTTTGTTTTTTTGCTACTCTGAACCAAATAAATAAAACTTTTCAAAAATCGCTCGACCTTCGAAATATCATTGACACACTTGTTATATTTCGACCCAATCGTAAAACTAATAAAAGAGACTTCAATAAAAAAATATCGAAAAATTGTGTCTGAGATACCAAGTTGAAAAAAGTACTGGAGCACAAAAGTAGTAAATGTGGTAAACTTACGCCAGTAATGTGTCTACAACATGACCCTCGAATCCAGCACAGCGATATTATTCCGTTTTTGTTTACATTAAACCAATTTATTTGTCGATATTAAATATATCTTTACAATTTATTTTGACAATTCAATATGGAGTACTCGGTAAAAGTATTCGACCAAAATCTAGTCAAAATTTAGTTGTAGTAAGTTGTAGTACGTACTGGAACAGATTATGATATTACATATTTTCAGAAATCATTGGCGATTTACCACGACTCCGTAAATATTACTCCAAAGACTGAATAAAGCGGGAATTAATTTACACCTTTTAGCTTTACTTCGAATATGAATAAAGCGTTAATTAATTTACACCTTTTAGCTTTACTTCGAACACCAATGTGGTATTGGATGGCATGATTGGAGAGCCCCAATATCCGTAGGCCATGTAAGCGGGACATGTAATGCGACGTCTGCCACCAACTTCCATGCCAACTACATAAACGTCTCAGTCTTTAATGATTTCACCGCGCCCAAGGCTTAATTTGAAACCAGCTGCAGCCATTAAGCTGCCGAAAACTTTGTTGTTGGAAAGCAAACGACCTTCGTAGTACACCTGGATACGTTTTCCGTGCTTAGCTTCAGAACCATTGCCCATACGTATATCAACCACCTCAACGCCGCCAGAAACAACACACTCCAACAAGTCTTCTGCTATTTATCTGGCTGCTGTTGCTTTATTTGCTGTGGTTGTTGTGTCTCTTCCTTTTTTGAATTTTTGTCGGCTAATTGTTTCTTTTGCTTGGCGACAATATTCTGTTGTTTTCCAATTGTTTAGACTTTGTCTGTTGGACTTTTTCATCCTCGGACTTATCGTCTTTAACCTCACCGGCATTGCCGATCATGGAATTTTCACCATCGTAGTAACTTTCATCACAAATATCGACCAAAGTTCGGATATACGACCGAATATTTCTTTTAACGTACCATGTTTAAGCCCAGTATTCTTTTTCTATGAAATTTTCGTTGCCATAAGAAATACGTGTATAAAAAATAACGAAAATTCCATTAACCGAAAATTTCGCTTACTTTTCATATGCTTGGTACTCAGCTCTTTACGAAAATTTCGTAGGCAAAATCAGTTAGTGTTGTTACGCCACGTTATTTCGTACGAACACAATTGTTTGGGACATGAATTTTGATATTTCGATAGTTATAACAACCAAAAGTAACACCACATGCGTTAAAAATAAAACGGAGTGCGCAAAGGTATTATAAATTAAATGATTGCAAGGTAAATCAAAGATAGGCGGTAACTCTCCGCAACACAATTTTCCGTTTAGAGATAAAGGTGGGTACTATATTTTCCACGAGGAAAAAATAAGCCCAACCATTTTTTCCTCGTGAAAACACTACCAGTGTTGTGAAGTTGAAAAGAAATTTGACTACTGACTGTTTCCAACACAAAAACGGTGTTTTTTGCCTCTTTTCAACACATAAATCGACACAACTTTTTTTTGACATTTGCTTGTTTACGTGCTCCACCGAGGTTCTTTCATATGGGCATTTCCACAGAAAATGCCACCCTATGTCGCATCACGTTACCGTCGTAAATTGTTTATATTTTAGGACCATGAAGTTCGATTGTTTTCTATTCTTGTACTAAATACAGAATGTAAGAAGCTCTATATGTAATAACAGATGAGAAAACAATCTAACCGGTCTTAAAAAATAAGCAATCAAAGAGGGTGACGTGATGTGACAAAAGGTGGACCATTCTGTGGAAATGCCCATATGTGTTCCACCTGTGGTGCCCATTATCATTCCAACTGTGTTGGTTTGGCCAACTTCCAAATTTATCTCGCTGAAACCCCCATATAGTTCTACACAGATTCCCGATCTGGTAGGAATTGCCACCAATTCTGCAGATGTCCAATATGCAGGCAAGCGTAAAATAGCGAGAATACCAAAAATTTGAAGTATGGATGGAAATTTTAGAGAGACTTCAGAGTATTTTAAAATGTTAGATCCTGTTTTAAGAAAAAAAAATAGGATTGAAAGATTTCGACCGAAGTGGCCGATTAAGTAAGCTCTTTGCTGGAAATGGAGGTTTATTTAACGAAATAAATCGGAAAGGTAGTGCAACAGAAAGAGGACGGCAGCTGCTGAATAACTCAGCACAAAACACAACGAGCACCGATTTAAACAGCTCGAAGGAAGACGTCCCTAGGAAAACAAATTATTTTTAAATAGTGTGATAATACACACATTGTGGTAATGTCGCAATACCTAACACACTGTTGTAGAAAGACTAACAAATGTTCAAAAAGACTGCTACATTGCTCCTCTGACAACATAAAACTTAAGACGAAATTTAACTGTTCAACGAACTGGAATATCGATGCAAAATGTGATGCAGACATTAAGCATCTAACAGAAGCTACTAACACCACACGAAGACCCCTGTAAATATAATGATATAGTTGGTGCATTCAATAGAACTAAGCCGGAAAAGAGAAAATATATATTCATAACTTTTCTATATTTTCAATAGCATAAACTACAATTTAATATTAATCATTCAGAATATTTCATGCTAGGATTGGAAAACGACACTTTTTTTGTTTTCAACAAAAACAAATATCAAGTTGAAAATAAATGTTAAGCTCAAAAGTTAAATAACTTTCTCAACAATGTTCGTTTGAATATCTACGGTGAACCATGCACATGTCATTTAGTCGATAACTATTTGTCTGCACTCAATAAAATTTTAACTAATTTTGAGTTAAAATGAACTAAACACTAAAACTAAAATTTGACCTTCGTATGAGCCAAAGATTTTTTAACTCGGTTTAAGTTCATGAATTTGCTGGAATTTAGTCCATAGTTTGAACTGGGAGTTAGATAGAATTTGTTGGTTTTTAGTTTAATAGAATTTAACCACGAACTAGACCTTAGTAAACTGTTGTAGCAAATATACGAAATTACCACTTAATTTTAGTTCCAGTGTACATCATATTGAACTAAATTTAAGTTCAATTGAACTAAAATCACAGTAAAAGTAAACCTTGTATAGAGCCAAAGATATTATTTACTCCGATACAGTTCATTATTTCCATGAAATAAGTATATTAATAAACTTGGAATAAGTTCAGAATATTCAAATTCAGTTTAAGCATCAAGAACATTAACCCAATGTAAGTTAACGTAGACCACAGACCAGTACAATGGTTATTAGAAATAAACTAAAAATAAGTTCAATTGAACTTAAACTGAATACAACATGTACTTAAAATAAATATAGATTGAACTGAAAATGGGTAGAAATTTATGTATTGAAGTTAAGAATTCCGCAACTTGTAGTAATTTTTAGTTCAACAAATATTTAAATCAAGTAAACATATATCAACATTAATTATATTTGAACTGAAACAGCTCAATTGAATGAACATCATGTCGCTTACTTGAACTTGCATTGGGTATACTTTCCACTTAGTTTTACCTTAATACCCTCCATATGAACTAGAATCAAATTACAAACATCATTGGCCCATACAGAGTGTAAATATCCTTAAAAGTAAGAGCAACGAACTGGAACGAAATGAAATTCAGTTCACTGATCGTAATTTAGATTTATTATTTACTGAGAACAAGTATACATTTACTTGGAAATAATAAAATTGTATTCGATTTGAGTGGAAATAAACTATAAATTAGATTTCTTCGAACTTTATTGTTGTAATAATAAACACGAACTGAATTCAGATATATTGATTTTAGTTGCAATGAATACGACACATATTTAAGTGGAATTAAATACATAGATACTAGAATGAAGTTCATTTTTATTTTCTTTCCGTTAGATTTTAGTTCATTAGAATTCAAAAAGAGTTAAACAATACCAATAACTATTAACATATTTCTCAAAAACAAGAAAATGTAATGAATTTGAGTTTAGTCTAATTGAAATAAACTACAATTGAGTTAATATTTGGCGTGAAATATTAACGGCTTTTTACCCCCATAAAAATATCAATGAAACATAACACAGATATTTAGTTTGATACGAATTATTTTGGTTATTTAAAATGTTTCTGAAGAAACAATTAAAAGGAAAATATGAAAATTACATATAATTATAAATTGTTGTATGGATTTTTCTTTATAATTTTGAAAGTAAATTACAGGTAACCCTCCAACAAGATGGCTTCCTACAAATCGATTTCACTCTTACACGAAAAAAAATTTGCGGAAACCCTCCACGGTACAACATGGTTTCATTCTAACACAATAATGGAATTGCGAAAAATCTGGTATGACACTAGTACAAAATTAACGTATGAACTACGATGAAAATGAAAAGTAAGTCATTCATAAAATTCAGGTAGGCATAATTAATTTTCAAATATACAGCCCTGTCATGGCTTTCGTACGGAAACGAAATCAATTCGTATATACCATTTCGTAACGTTTTGCTTTTGCTTCTATGACTTTCGTACGTTTTGGTAAAAACGAAAAAACAATGAATTCATTCTTTTCGAACGAACATCTGGCAGCTCCATGAGAGAAGAATAGACAAAACATAAACAAGGAAAACAAAATAAGGGACCACGAAGAAATTTGTTAGAAACTAAAAGAAAAAGTAAGTTTAGATGAATGTGAACAATTAAATTACTTCAAGTGCTGTATTAAACATAGAAAGGAGTATGCCCGGAGTTTCAATAGTAGCAGGTATAGAGAACCAAAGGAGTCAGTATTTTGTTCAAAAATTGAACCGGCGAAGTTTAATAGACGCATCAACGTATGTGGCAATGTTGTACAAAATCGGTCGTGGCAACGCAGAAGTATGACATTTTCATTCGTGCATTTTTTTTAGTAAATCTTTAAAGAAAGATTAAAGAAAAAGTTTTGGAAAATTATATTTTTAAAAATACTATTAAATTAGACAAAATACTTCAATCAATAAAAATATATTAAGCACTGTTTTTTAATGTTTTCTCTTTACATTTGTCAATTTCACTACAGTTTTACCAACTGTTTTGAATACGCAATATTTTTGAGTTTTTGATTTTCTGTAGAAGGACAAAACGAAATTGATTTCACTTTCGAACGAAATTGCCCTCTGTGACATGGCTGATAAACTATATATTCACATGAAGAAAGAAAAAAAGTAAAAAATATTATGTATTTAAAGAGTCCTAGCGATCTATACGATTATTAATTTTTAGAAAGGTTGATATATGTAAATATTCGCCCTTAGTATGTATGTCGTACTCGAATTGTGACAACTGTCGTAGTCGAACCCGTGTTTACATTTTATGGGCATTTTGTAACACTTTCGACGTGAGTGTTTTTTGTAATAGATTGTTGGTGCACATTTCTACAATTTATGTGTCACCCTGCCACCAAAACAGATCAACTGATAGAACAGTTGGAACAAAATCAAAGTTAAAAAGTTTTTGTAATAGTGGTCGTGTTGTTTTTTTAGTAAATTTTATAAAAAATAATAAAAAAATGCTAAGGGTGGCTCATTTTTCATACTCTAATGAAGAACATGAATGCCAGCGCAGATAACTCATAAATTATCGGATACAATTATGGTTCCGGTCTAACATATTTACCCTACCAAGTTGCATGGAAGATTATTGTGCACTCATCTGGGAATTAAAATGTAAGAGTTCTTCTTCAGATTTGTGACCAACTTTAGATTGAACAAGGGCACTTTCCGGTACGTGCTAAGAACAATATCACGTAAACTTTCAGAATCGTTGAGGTCAATGCGAGTAAGACATTACGACTAGCATCAACAATGCGAATCCTTGCTGAAGGAAGTTATCAAAGGGGTGCTGGGAATGATTTCAATGTAGGTCTCGCACTACCTAGTCCTACAAGGGGGATCAACAGTATTGAGCTCGTTCCATTTTTCTTTAATCTGTGGTCTCCGTGTTTTTATGGTATCCCTTTGCCAATGGCTCATTTTGCATCATAAAGTTGACAAGAGTTTCAAATTGTTTGGGTGTAGTTTTTTTCATCCTTAAATATGTATTAAAATATTTGTTTTATTATATATCTGATATACAACTAATAATTGAACGTACATTTTGATATTATCCATTTTTTTTTTTCAAATTTTGCGCTCTTTTCCGATTTTTTTTATATTTTTCGACGTTGTCACCAGTAAAATTTACTCTGACTGTTTTCCTCGAATTTCACAGTCATAAACGACATACACAATACCAAAATTGTAATAGATCTACGACAGAGTCGAATTTTGACATCAGTAGCCGTATTTAAAAAACGACAAACATTTGACGTGACTACGACATGCATAATAAGGGTGATTATATTTCTCTTGGACTGACCACATTGTCAAGTATAAATGAACATGAAATATTTTTTGAAAGTTGTTCTAGTACAACATAAACAAACATCAGACAAAATGTGTGATACTGAATCTATTAAAATGTGTCCCGTTTGCAAACGATTAATAAATAGAAAATACGTAATAATATCGACGTACATGTAATATTTCGTTTGCATAACGTGCCATTTAATATATATACTACCATCTTTAGTGGTATTCATAGATATATTTCCGTCATTCACAGTCATCCATTAAATTGTACCAAAATAGTGCAAAAATACTATTTTTTGCATCACTGTTACGATCTAAATAGATTTCGGTGATTCAGGAAAGTGTATGTGTGTCTACACAATTTTCACACCCACCGAAAGTAAAATTGGGGAATACCCGAAGTATCTTACATTGAGCTACGATAGAAACACAAATCATTTAGTATACATACTGAGTTCCAAGTGTTAACAACGTTGTTGCGAATAAATTGATTTTATTTTGGAATTGGTAAATATATTTCTGAAAAACTTTTAGGTGTTTGTTACCATTTGCTATTAATGCTCTTAGGAATAGGTTTGAAAACTTGAAGTAAGTCGCAAACAATGTCTGAAAAGAAGAAACCTACTTTTAAAAGGAAGTTTATTTCATTGGAGACAAAAATACATATTTTGGATTATTTGCTAAAAGGGGAAAGACATCTCATGTTGCAAACACTCTTAATTTAAATGATGCAACAATAAGAACGATTAAAAGAAGTGAAAAGGAAATCAGAAATTCAGTTGCCGCTGGATCTTCTACATCCGCAAATTATTCAGCACGTCCTCGCTCTTCAATTATTGAAAAAATGGAAAAAGCTCTAAGTATTTGGATTGATGATTTACAAATATCTTCAAGAAAACGGAGAAACACCGGTGAACCCGGAATTCATTGCAAGTAAGGGTTGGTTCGAGAAGTTTAAAAAACGATTTGCAATTCATGGCGTTAAAATTCGAGGAGAAACCGCGTCGGCTGATCACGAAGCAGCTAGAACGTATCCGGGAAGCTACAGAAAATTATTGAAGAAAAAGGATACAATCCCGATCAAGTTTTTAATGCCGATGAAACTGGGCTTTGGTGAAACAAAAAAGGCCTAACAGAACTTTTTTATCAAAAGAAGAAAAATGTGTACCTGGTTATAAGGCTTCAAAATATCGTATCACTTTGATTTTGTGCAGTAATGCATCTGGGGACTTCATGACAAAACCGCTGCTAGTTCGCAAATCATTAAATCCTCGAGCACTTAAAGGCGTAAACAAAAGCACATTACCAGTATATTGGAGAGCAAATGCAAAAGAACGGTTCTTTAATTGTTTTGTGCATAAGGTTGAAAGTTATTTAAAACGGAAAAATTAAAAATTTCAAAGCTTTGTCACTAACAGACAACGCTCCAGGTCACCCACTGAATTTAAGTCACCCAAACGTGCAAATAGAATTTTTGCCACCAAATACTACTTCATTAATCCAACCACTGGATCAAGGCATAATTTATACCTTCAAAATGTACTATATAAAACGATCATTCCAATGGATTATAGACATAATTCATTCCGAATCAACTGATATAAAAACGGCTTGGAAAGAATTTTCGATGAAGACTTGTGTTGAAATGATTGATTTATCATTAAAAGAAATGAAACAAACAAAGCTTAATGCATGTTGGAAAAAATTGTGGCCTTCAGTAGTGGAAAGCCTTCAAGAGTCCCAAGAAAATGATATTCCGGGAATATTAGATCTTGCTAGATCGATTGGCGGTGAAGCTTTTATGGATATGGCTGCCGAGGATATTCAAGACATATTAATAGAATAAGAAATTGTAGAAGATTTAGTGGAACTTACAGCCGGGGATATCAGTCAAATCGATTCTGAAGACAACAGCAATGATGAGGATTGTGAAATAAATAGTATGTCCATAAAAAAGTTGCAAGAAGTATTAACTTTAGCCAAAAATCTTGAAATATATTTCTTGACTGAAGATCCCTGTTCTGAAAGATGCCTACAATTTAAACGAGAGCTACAAAATTGTCTTTCTCCCTATAGCGAAATTTATAACGACCTCGTAGTGACCAGTAAACAGACTAAAATAACAGATTTTCTGAAGAGAACAGGCACTGAAAGTCAAAGCGGAGAAATAGATTCAGAGAGTGATATCGTTCGGGCGGAAAAACACTCCCGACTAATTCTGGCGAGCAGTGATGAGGAATAAATTAAATTAAATGAGTTTAAAATGAATAAAAAGTTAACTCTTATTTTTGTATACGTATTTTTTTTGCAGTTACTTCTAATAAAAACAATGAATTTAAAGAAAATCTTTAATAAAAACAAACTTATATTTTACACTGTCTCCTAGTTTCATATAACACGTTTTCCTACAGCACGGCGTTTTCTAGGAACCTATCTACCGTGTTGTAGGTGGGTTACCTGTATTTTTATTTTGTGTGAAACATATCATTTTGTATATTTAAATAGTTTTTTTTTATTAAAAGTTATAAGGCAAATAATAAAATTATATATTATCATAAATTGGTATCTGTAGTTTTATTTAAAATTTTGAAAGTAAATTATTTTTTTAGTGTGACAATATAGTGAATGAGTGTAATGTTGCTTTATAAGAGGGATATCTTTAAAATACGATTAAAGAACTTAGAAATAGAAAAAATTCCAGCAACCAATATTTATATACTTTTATTATATAAATTTTGTAGTTAAATTGTATAAAATTAATTTAAAAGGTACACTCACAGAAAAATTCGGTTGAGATAACCGAATTAGCCGTAACCGAAATTAGAGGTCGTCACAACCGCATTAGAGGTTGCCACAACCTCATTAGAGGTTGTCACAACCTCATTCGAGGTTGGCACAACCTCATTCGAGGTTGGCACAACCTCATTGGAGGTTGACACAACCTCATTGGAGGTAGACACAACCGCATTAGAGGTTGACACAACCTCATTGGAGGTTGACACAACCTCATTGGAGGTTGACACAACCTCATTGGAGGTTGACACAACCTCATTGGAGGTTGACACAACCTCATTGGAGGTTGACACAACCTCATTGGAGGTTGACACAACCTCATTGGAGGTTGACACAACCTCATTGGAGGCTGACACAACCTCATTGGAGGTTGACACGACCTCATTGGAGGTTGACACAACGCATTAGTGGTTGTCACAGCCGAATTAGAGGTTGTTACAACCGAATTTCGATAGTGTCACAAAATAATTTTGAAATTAGTTTTTATTGTTACCTGATGATTTATTTTCCTAAATTCTTACAAAAAAAATTACAAATGGAAAAAAGTCATTTATATAGGTAAATCTTTAGGGTTATGGATATTGTTTATTCATGCCAGTTCCGACCCTTTTTGAAGTCCTGGACATCATGGGCCACCGCACCAATTCTGACGTGCGTCTCAAACGACCGATCTTGAAAAACTGCAAAACCGTGGATATTTGATTGAGCATGTTCTGCAAAAAAAAAAAAGTTTTAAGACATAAAATATAATTACAATATTCTCACTTACCTTTGGTAACAACCACAAAACAAAAATTTGTACAGCCGCGACGGCAACAATTGTTCATTCTCAGCTTATTTGAAAATGATATTTCTATTTATAATTTTAAACGTCAGGTATGAAATACATGGAATTATGTTGTGGTAACCGATTTGAAAATGAATTCGGTCAGACCTACTGAATTCAATAGAAATTCGGTTACAGCAATCGAATTGACGCGAGATTCGGTCGCTGCAACCGACTTAAGGCTAAATTCGATTACTGCTACCGAGTTGATACCAAATTCTATAGATACAACCGAATTGATGACAAATTCGGTTGTTGCTACTGAAATGGTCTCACATTATATTACATCAACCGAATTTGGTATCAATTTTGGTTACTGCATCCGAATCAATTCCAAATACGGTTCTTCTAACTGAAATTTTAGAAAATGTAGTTGACAGAACGAATATAATTGAAGCTTCAGCTTTCACAACCGAATGAATTATGAAATGAGGTTGCTTCAACCGAATTTCAGTTGTGGGAACAAAATTCGGTCGTCACAACCTCAATTCGGTTGTAGCAACCGCAATTCGATGGCAACAACCGAATTTACGGTTACGACAACCTCTTTTCTAAAAATTAGTTCTCAGAGTGTATTAAATACTCCTACGTTGAGTTTCGGTTGTGAGTGGAACGCAATAGCTGTGCCAATTTCCTTTTTCGCCCTAAATTTTCTAGTTTAACATGTAACAGCACATTTAGGAAATGTTAGAAAGAGGTGAGGTTGATCAAACAATTACTAAATCAAACAACTGGTGAAATGAAGTAATTGAATTCCAAAATTATCGAATTACCTCATTCGTTACATACTGTTATCTGCACAAAGAAAGTGGTGTTAAGTTTATTACAAAATTATATTACTGTGATATAAAATATAAATTGTGTTAGGAAACAGGTGGGATAATTCGACTCTACCAATGTATAAATTTGTAATATTAAGTTAACAGAATAGTCCGTATAATAAACAAAATATTAAATTTGGCATTTCAGCATCTCCTCCAGATATTTCGATACGTCGCACAGAGGGATTTTGCCGGCAAAAATACCCTTTTTCGAGTGTCAAATATCAAAAATGTAATGATGCAGTTTTGTAGAGAATTGTTTAATTAAGAGAAATAAATCATTAGTTTTTTTCAACAAATTTTGTTTTTGTACAAAAAAAGGCGGCAAAGTCAACAAAATGAAACTCTGCAGTAACCTGCCTCAGATTTTCATGCATTCCAATGGGCTGGAAACATAACTTCTTTTTGTCGTATCGATTTGGAATATGTATATTTGAAAAATATGGTATTTCTACATTAAGTTTTAAGAAAAAATAATTGAATAACAATAACAGATTAAAATATATTCATGCTTTTATGATGACACTCAAAAAACTAAGTGTTTTTAGTTTTTCTTGGATCGTTGTGGTCTGGTTGCTAAAATGTGAAAGGTGGGAGTGTATTCTTTTGATTTCATAAATAAAATTCCTATAATATTTTAGACTGTTGAACAAAGTTATAAATTTTATAAAAAAAGTGCCACGAAATTTCATTACAAAAATGGATGAAAACACCATATAAGTGTTTTAATGCTGTCGATAACACTAGCCAACAGTCGTTTTGTGATTTGTTTCTAGCTTACTTTTTCTCATTGATTTTGACCTACCAAACACGAAAATGAGTTTTAAAAATTTTTCTGTTGATTGGTTTTCGAGATACAAATTTTTGAACTTTTTTTTTTTAAATTTTTGGAGGTACACTTACAATTTTGAGCATATCTTTCGTCTTCTTTGACGTATTTGATCCTACTACTACTAAAGCAAATTGAGCCGTCTACAACTCATTCTCAGAAAATTTTCAAATCGGGTGAGTAGTTTTGATGTTGGCGGCTTAAAAAGGTTAAAAAACTGCGTTTTTTTAGTAAAAATGTGGCAGAAAAATGCATATAAAAATTCATATAAAATATAAAACGCGATGCTAACAGCGATTTTGGTTTTTTTACGTATAGCTGGCATTTTTCCAAAGAAAATAAGCACTTACTTAACAAAATCTGACAACAAATGGCGGACTTATAATTTTTTTGGTAAAACACCGAAATTCCGCTATTTCACGATATTTTGATTTTCATTATTTGCACAGCTTACCTACCCAACGCAAACGAATAAATACATTTGAACTTAATTTAAAATAAACAAATTAGTCTTAATATATTATTTTTTAATGTATTTAGAGCACTACATACTCAATGTATGGCACAATTAGAAATGGATGTGCCAGGTTAGCTAAACTAACGAAATTAACCAAATCAACGCCCATAAAAAATGAGTAGAAACAAAGATATAACTGTGCATTTTATGCCATGTGGAAAAACAGCTGACTTCTTCTTTGTTTTTGGCATTCGCTGCACTTTCACTTCTTTACTTTCACTTCTGAATCCGCAAATCCACACTGTACCATCCGAGACGCAAAAAGTTCGGATTTCTCCTTAGTGAGACCAAAATCGCGCACCCAATCGTTTAGTTCGGCCTGTGACAGTAATTTTCGCTTTCTGCACGCCCCAAATTCGCTTGCACTTGACTCGGACTCTTGATCTGACGATTCTGCTTTTTGAAGAGATGCACCAGGGCACACTGGATATGGTACATCATTCGAATGTGGTACTGGAAGTGCAAACGATCCCACTTGAGCGTAGTTCCATTTTAAAAATCTCCCTACCCCACTGTTTGTGGTGAGGCAAAAATAACAGTCTGTGGAATGGCATAGCGGCTTTTTCCACATCATTGGTGTATCGAATTTCATATGGCGCCTAAAATTAAAATAAATTACTATATTTGCTTTGCTTAATGTGTTTAAATAAAAATTCTTACCTTCCGCCAGCTGCCCAGTTGGTTAGGATTATATAGCAAAGATCACATAGCGACTTAGGTGTCCATGATTCGGTGATATTTGGTGAAATACCAAAATAATTCAAATAGTGCAATTGCACTGCTGGAGTAAACGTGTGTGCGTGATTATTTTTTATAAACTCGCCACAAACATTGCAGAAATTGTCTGGATTGTTCAAACACTCGAACACACGTAGTCTTTTACTCATTGTCTTACTTGTTGGGTAGGTATTATATGCACTTAAATTCAATTTGTTTCACTTTTTACTCGTACTACTCGCGTTCGTAGACACTTGTTGAATGACAAAAAACGATAAATGAACACCTATAAATACTATACCTGGCTATATACCTGATTCAGCAAGTGTGCGTTTCAAATTGTGGAAAAGTTTCCAAATAATGATCACTCACAAATGTGGGGGGAATTTCTGTAAAAAAATCCGATACAGGTAGCCATCGGGAAAACACACATCAATAAAAAAGTGTAATTCCCTTTAACTGACTGTGAACGGAGTAGCAGTCATAAAGGAACACGAAGATCGTCCACGCACATTCAGAAGCGTATATTACTCTGCAACCACAATCATAAAAATTAAATAACTATTTGTGTATTACTTATTTTTTTTAATTCTGAGAATCATAAAAATTACGTAAACGTTTTTTCCAAACAATTTTGTACATGTAAAGTGGGTTTGCCAAAATTCGTATCGTAAAATGCACCTGTGTTTCTATGTTCTGCATTTTCATTATACCATTTTCTTAAAAACATCGACGAAACGTCCCTACGGTATTGTAAATAGGTTTTTTACAATTATGAAATATTTGTGTTATTAATATTAATTTAAAAATTTTATCAAAGTGCTGTCACATTTGAAAAAAATTTCCAAAAAAAAAATTGCTGATTTCACTAAATTTTTGAAATTTCACGTCCCTTGCCAGAACAGAAGACATTAACCCAGGGTGGTGAAATTTTGAACAGAAGTAACTTATGTATAGGAGCAACTGTTCCGTTCTATTCCAAAAGGATTATAAAAAACTTGCTTTTTCGATCCCTCCTAGTAGGTTAGCTGTGCAAATAATGAAAATCAAAAAATCGTGAAATAGCGGAATTTCGGTGTTTTACCAAAAAAATTATAAGTCCGCCATTTGTTGTCAGATTTTGTTAAGTAAGTGCTTATTTTCTTTAGAAAAATGCCAGCTATACGTAAAAAACCAAAATCGCTGTTAGCATCGCGTTTTATATTTTATATGAATTTTTCTGCCACATTTTTACTAAAAAAACGCAGTTTTTTAACCTTTTTAAGCCGCCAACATCAAAACTACTCACCCGATTTGAAAATTTTCTGAGAATGAGTTGTAGACGGCTCAATTTGCTTTAGTAGTAGTAGGATCAAATACGTCAAAGAAGACGAAAGATATGCTCAAAATTGTAAGTGTACCTCCAAAAATTTAAAAAAAAAAGTTCAAAAATTTGTATCTCGGAAACCAATCAACAGACAAATTTTTAAAACTCATTTTCGTGTTTAGTAGGTCAAAATCAATGAGAAAAAGTATGCTAGAAACAAATCACAGAGAAAATTTTGTTATTTGTGACCTTAAAGTATGCCCTGAGAAATGCTGAAAAATTAATAAATTTCGATAATTTTATAGTACAAATTTGACTTTTATTTGGAATGATTGGTTAATTAAAAAAAACGGTAAACTATGGCGCCCTAATTTTTTTTTTGCAAATATTCAGCTAACATATTAGGCTTTAGTTATTTATATAGATGTAAGTGCTGATTTACATCTATCACAAACTGCAAAGAATTATATCTGTGTTTTCGAAAATTTTGAAAAATGAAAATTTGTATATGGGCGTTGGGTGTGGCACTAAAATTTTTAATATAATTGAGGACTCAAATGCAAGCACTGGCAGTAATTTTTATTGACATAGATATGAAGATGAGGAAAATACAACGATTTTTTATTTTACGTTATATGGGAGGTAGGCGTGGTTGTGGGCGGATTTGAACAAAAACTTGTTTTTTTTCTAATTTAGCAATATGAGCGATGTGTGCGAAATTTCAAAGCCCTAGCTCGATTCCTTCTAATTTTTGCCGCGGCTTGTATGAAGAAATCCCACTGTGCGCCGCCGTCTCGGAAGAATTCAATGGGCTTTATAGTGCGTTTTCCTTGACCAGTGGACATTTAGCCCGTATTGCCACCAGATATATGAAATGAGACCTAAAAATATAAAGCGAGAAATATAAGTTTTAAGGGAAATAACTGCAAATTGAATTAGGTACGTCTTGTATTCAGCTCTTATGAAATCTGTTATTGGATTATCTTATTTGACAACACACAACATATTAAATCAAATACGATAAAGTTTAAGATAACAAAGTTATTTTGATGTTCGTGTCTTATTGACCCAACCACATCAAAAAAGTTCAATCGGAAGTCGGTGTAAATAAAGGGTTTTTCAACAGAGGCGCTACAAAAGTAAATCGATAGGGACAGCAAACGACGCCATATTTCTCCCGCTCTTTTGACATCTCTCTTCAGTAAGATTTTCCATTTCATCGTGGAAAGATATACGAGCAACAATGAGTCGAAATTATTAAAATTTACTACCGAAATTTGGAGTCAGTGGATCAACAATTGAGCGGCTAGTGGAAAAATTTGAATCCACAGGCACAGTACAAAATGTTCCCGTGCCAGTGAGACAAAGAAGTGCCCGTAGTGTCGAGAATATTGCTGCTGCTGAGTCTTCAGTTCAAGAAAGCCCAAATGTGTCTCTCACACGTCGTTCTCAAGCGTTGGGCATCTCTGTGACGTCGTTGTGGCGAATTTTGCGAAAATGTCTTGGCCTACATCCTTATAAGACCAAATTGACGCAAGAACTGAAGCCGATTGACCACCATAAGCGTCGTATGTTCGTGAATTAGGCTGAGCAACAACTTGAAAATGATTCGGATTTTCATCGGAAAATCATCTTCAGCGATGAGGCTCATTTCTGGCTGAAGGGCTTCGTCAATAAGCAAAATATGCGTTATTGGTCAGACAGCAATCCACACGTAATCCATGACTCATCATTGCATCCCGAAAAAATAAAGGTTTGGTGCGGTTTATGGGCCGGCGGCGTCATTGGGCCGTATTTCTTCCGTGATGATCAAGACCGGCACATTACTGTGAATGCGAATCGCTACCGTTCAATGATAACCGAATATTTTTGGCCCCAATTGGATAATACGGACTTGGAGGACATGTGGTTCCAACAGGACGGCGCCACAAGCCATACAGCGAATGTCACAATCAATTTATTGGAAACAAAGTTTGGTGAACGTGTTATCTCACGAAATGGCCCAGTCGATTTGACGCCTTTAGATTATTTCCTGTGGGGCTACGTCAAGTCTATGCCAACAAGCCAGCGACGATTGATGAACTTCGTACGAATATCGAACGTGAAATTGCAGCAGTATCGGCCGATTTATGCTTGAAAACCGTCGATAATTGGGTTCAGCGTCTGGACTTCTGCAAGCGTGCCCGTGGTGGCCATGCAAAAGAAATCGAGTTCCATACATAATGGCATCGAACGTACTTTCACAGGAATAAAGAATTTCATTGGTATCTAAAACCGGTTTTGTTTTATTTAAAAAAACTTTTGTAGCGCTCTTTTTGAAAAACCCGTTATTAGCTTTACATGTGTTCAATTTTCGCGTCTCCGTTTTAGTGATAAATGATAAAAGTAGTACAAAAATTTTCATTAGAGCTGAATTAAGTTTGACATTAAAAATAAAAAAATATAAGATGTTAATATTAATAGTACAATAAAATGATATACAAAGTGGCGCAAAAGTAATCCTCCTATCAGAAAATGCTATAAATTTTGCGATTGGCCCCTAATGTCAGTTCTGTTTTGACATTTGTGTAGTAAACACATGCGAAATACACGTTAATAAACAATGTTACGCTACACTGCTCCAGAACGCGGAATATTGCTGACTATTTATTTGACCAATAATCGATCGGTGACTTTGGCACAACGTGAATTTCGTCGGAGATTTCCTGGCCGTCCAACGCCTACTGGTGAAACACTACGACGTTTAGCCGCTCGCCTCGAAGAGACTGGCACAACACGAGATGCTGCCAGGCGTGGCAGACCCCGGAGTAGCCGTTCTGCAGAGAATATTGCTGCTGTAGCCGAGGATGTCATGGATGCGCCGTCGACATCGACCAGACGACGTGCCACGCAAATGGGTATCGGTCTTTACAGCGAATTTTGGTACAAGATTTGAAGATGTTTCCGTAAAAAATCCAGACGGTGCATCAGCTGTTAGCTGCTGACTGCCAATCGCGTCTAACATACGCTCAAGCCATCCTTAATCACCACCAAGAGGAAGATGATTTTTCATCAAAAATAATCATGAGTGATGAGGCCCATTTCCATCTTAGCGGGTACGTAAATAAGCAAAATTTACGCTTCTGGGGCACTGAAAATCCGCGTGTAACCCACGAAGAGCATCGGACCTTTTTTCTTCGAAGACGTCGCGGGCCAAACGGTTACTGTGAATGGTGAGCGCTACACAGCAATGATCAACAAGTTCTTTTGCCGCAACTTGTGGATCCAACAGGACGGTGCAACGGCACACACTGCACGTGCCACAACCGACATGCTGAAGGATGCATTTCCCGGGCGCCTAATCTCCCGTTTTGGCGATTTGCACTGGCCAGCAAGACTTCTTTTTGTGGGGCTTTTTGAAGTCGCGGGTTATGTCAACAAGCCTCAAACTCTTGCAGCTCTTAAAGACAATATTCGTCAAGAATGTGAGGACGTATCGCCGGAAGTTTTGGCCAAAGTGATGGAAAATGCCATAAAAAGGGCTCAAATGACAATCAACTGTGGCGGCGGCCATTTACATGACATCATATTCTCGACTTGATGTAAAAAAAATTAAAAGACCAAATAAAAATAATCCACAAGAAGAATCAAAGTTTTTCATTTTTTTAACCCTTCTGCACAAATTCAACTTATACCCCTCATAAACAATTTGTGGGTCAATTTGACCCAATATCAAAAACACACCCGTATAACGGTAAACTAAATTTTTTTTTATTATTTGTACATAAAAAGAACATTTTAAGACAAGTAGATTAATTCTGGCTGTGTATACTTTTACACATAATGTTGTTTGCATAAACAATTTTTGCATGTATTGCAACGGATTGAGTGGTTGTTTGAGTTTTTCGTATGTGGACAAACAAAAGCGTCTTTGTCTTTTTCCCAATTACCCAAAAAGCAGGAGGTAGAATCTTGAAATTGAATGATCTTCGATGAACTGGGAGTGTCGGCTACTACAGCTTCCTGGATCTTTGCCAAAAAATTTTTCCCAGAAGGCCCATAGGGCATTCGCGAGCATTGGTGGTCAAAATGACCCACAAATTGTATGCGTGTAGGTAAAGTATTTAAATTGTAATAATAAAAAATTGGCTAGTCCCGAAAATATCTTTTTTACGTAAAATCCATCAGAAGGCCCTGACTTAGGATATGAAAAAGCTGTATAAACGTGTAGCCATCCTAAGACATGATTTGAGCCATTTTTTCTTCAAAATTGGGTCATTTTGACCCAATTTGTGCAGAAGGGTTAAATTACAGCCAAAAAACATCGGAAGTTTACTTTTGCGCCACCTTGTATATACATAACTACATGAGGATGACTACTTTACAGTGAATATTCTTATACATATAAAATAATACTTATTTTCTAATACAATCAAATAAGCTATATCGGTCATTTGCGAAAATACCGTCATAACAAAAAGATCTTTGTTAACTAAGGCCAACAATAAAAAACGAGTTCTCTCAGATATAGTGTCTTTACTCGATGACATTTCTCGCCTGTTCATGATATTAGTGCCTGAATTTGTTTTGAAATTTTGCTTCTGTGAGTGTTGTGTGTGTCGTTCAGTTTTGTAAAAGGGGGAATTTTGTAAATATATTTGTAATAAATATTTGTAACATAAATATTTATAAGACAAAACAAAATATCACAACAAAATAACAGAAAGAATGGAGGGAAAATAAACATCAAAATCAGAAGAAAATCGGAAAGGGAATAAAGAGAAATGACAAAAAATGCAGTGAAACCAATTGCGACAGATTTGCATGTAATTTTTCCTCCATTCTTGGTTCTCTACACATTTTACCCACAAACTGATAATGCCACAGAAAATTTCACCAAAGAATGGCATCGAGTAAAGACTGTAATTAAATATTTCGCAGCATCGAAACTATTTTTATATGTGACAATTAAATTAAGCATTGAACTTGAAACTGTCAAAGTCTTTTTACTCCAAACTGTTTTTTTTTGGTTATAACGGTATTCTCAGCAATAAGCGATATTTGTTCGCACTAGATGTTCTATTAACATTTTTCAACTATGCAATAGTATGTTGATGCAAAAATTATGCAAATAAAGGCTTAGGCCTCAAAAAACATATTCCGGTAAGATGCGTGATATGAATTGGTGGTGAGCTAATAAAATTAGCTGGTACAATTAAAAATGAAGACGTACTTGATTTCACCAAATAAGATTGAAAATGGGTTTTCGTATGGTAAAATTTCCATTTTTTTTACATTTCACGAATGGTGTAAGCAGAATAACTGGGAGTGTAGGAGAGAACTACAAAACCATGTTTATACAATGATTTTAAACATTTACATTTATTCAATTCGTTTGCTCTTAACTGATTTTCTAATTGGGTATAAAAAGGAGAACTTTGTAAGCCATAACTTTCGGTACCTAGATCAAAAATACTACCTTCAAATTTTAGTATAAAGTCGGAGAAACAAATGCAGAACTTGATACCTAACGAAAGTTGAATATTTTTGTGTAAGCTTTAAGTTCTCTATGTTTCGATTCGGAATTAGAAGTCCATAAAAATTTTAATGGTCCTGATTGTTCTACAATTCTACAGTAATGTACTGAAAAGTGGTGTTTAGTGTGTTAAGACCATAAGAGAAAAGGGTTACATATTCTCTATTGTGATATTCTATATAATATTTTAGCTTTATCAAATCTAAAGGTGTAAGCTCGCTCGAAAGTAAAATATCTAACAATTGAATTAAATTAATAAAAAAAATCCCAATACCAAATAAATCTCCAACAATAAGAGGGAAAAATGAATAAATGTTAGCATTTCTCTTCATGACATTTTACGATTAAATAGCTTCAAATTTTGTAATTGAATAGGGGGGATTTGTTTCCGCTTTCAGTTTCGCCATAATCAAAATTTTGTTTCCGAATATTAAGTAGCTCCAAATCAAATTTTTTTATCTTTAATTAGTGATAGAATTATGTGGCAAATGTACTTAAGCACTCCCTCAAACATGTGAAGTAAATCTGCGTAAAAATTTTGGGTAACATGATAATTTTTGATATTAAAAATCAAAGGTTCTCTAATGCCGGTATTTTCTGGTTCGTTTAATTGCGCGTCGAGCTCGTAGTTAGTAAGATCTCTTAATTTGGTAGTATCTTCTTTAAATGCAGTAATTTTTCGTAACTTTACAAACTCTACAAAGAAAATTAGCGGGAAAGGAGCGTGTAAAGCCTAATATACTATTGAGAGCCAAGTTGTCTCCAATAATCTAGCCCAAACTAAACTAAACTTTTCTTTTTCCCGATTTTAAGTTAACTTCTATACCATTGTGCTCAAAATCATTTAAAATTTCTATCAATTTAAAAAAGCATTTATCGTTACCCAAATTCTTTACGTCAGCTGTTTGAAACAAGGCCGCAAGAAAAATATTTTTAAGTTTAAACTGAAAGAAATCGGGAGCCGTTGGGAATGAATAATATACACCTAAAAGACTAGAAGAGTGCGATCCCAACGGATTATTTATTTCAAAGTCATCAAAATATAAAAAATACGGTATAACAAACTTGTTAGTATAATCTTTAATTTTTTGGTGCCAAAGTTTGCATTAACAAAATTTTTTAAATTAGTGTTCTCGTTTAGTATGTTAATATGGCTTTCAAAATGCTCACAAATACGGTCAATTTCAAAAAATTGTTGTAATTAAAACTTAATCGGAAATAAAACCCCCTTGGTTATAACTGAATCTAATGTGCTCACATGCTTCAGATTGAAGGTGCTTACAATTTGGGGACTTTCATATAAACCATAGAATAATACATACAATAGAAGCTTTTATTCGCTCAATAAATTATACGTCATAGCTACTATGGAAAGTAAACATTAGATTTTGGAAAACATGGGTTCAATAATACCAGATAGTGGCAATAGTATACAGCGATCAACAAAGGAACAACAACCGAATTTCGTGTTTTTGTGGCAAACTAGTTGTGTTAAATACAATGCAAATTCCTGTTTGTTGTCCTATTGGAAGTGGATGGTTTATCGTATTTGTTAATTTCGTTTCGCATATGTTTCGAAAAAGATCTAAAAGTGGAGAACTTTTGACCGCACGAGGGAAAGCAACATCCATAGTGATCATTTAGTAAAACGTGATGTAAATATTTTAAATGACAAAACAACTGATTCAAATCTTTGAATTCATTTTACAAAGAAAACAAATAAGATCCAATTTTATTATTATTTCTTATTTTGAATATATTTAAAGCAATTTTATATCATTAAGCAGGGAGACTAATGCATTAGTCATGTCATTGCTCGATACGGGAATATTATAAAAATGTGACTGAATAAACAACCATACAGAGTTGCATTCAATAGGATACTTTAAATCTAAAACATGGAAGGTTTTAAATGCTATATCTACTGCTAATACAAGATTTATTAATTTATAAAAAATATTTCCATAAAACACATAAAATTCTGTAAGATCTAACTCAGTCCGGCCAATGCCACAAATAATAGGCTGTAACGTTTTGTTTTGAATATATAAACCATCTAAAAGAATTTTAATTTTTGAATTTAGTTCTGATGTGGTTACTCCACAACAGAAAAACGCGTTTCTGGAATCCACCACTGCACACTGGGACAGATTGAAAAAATGACCTGACAAAATTAATAACGTCGTTGTTTTTGGTTTTAGTCGTGTCAAACTCATTAGTCGGTGGGTTTTCGAGGGTGCTGAGCTCATTTCTGACATTGTTTTTTTCCATTGGTTCGAGGGGGCTGGAGTTATAGTGGTGGGGGGGGTGGTTAAATTTAAAAAAAAACGATATGGGTATCGTTTCATAGGTTTTTGGATGGCCCGATTTCATTTTTGGCAAACATTTTTCGATCAGGATTTCGATAACTAACATAACGGAGGGAAGAGCATGTGTAATTCTACATTTTCACATAAAATTTAGTTTCTTAACAAGGTTTAACGTTTTAAACTTTTCTACCAAATTTATTAGGAATTATAAAATAAATAAAAAGTTTGAGAAGTTTGTTTCGTAACCATACAAGATTTATTTGGGACCACAAAAAAAAACTTGGTTTAAAAAATCTATATGGTACCTGGTCTACGAAAAGGGAGCTTACGTGCGAAAACTAGTTTTCTGTGAAAAAGCTGTTAAAAGTAAGCAACTCGTTTCGTCAGTTTCTCATTATCTCGTTAATTGTTCTCCGCGCCGGACGTCCAGTAAGTGTTGTTGTTGGTCCAGTAAGTGTTGTTGTTGGTCGGAATATTATTATAGTTCATCGTGTAAGTTGCTAGTGTGGAACATTTAAAAAAGTATCACTGAAGAAGTGACGTTTACTGTTTCTGTTGATTATCGTCTTCGCATTTCGCATGAAATGAAACATGAGTGTTGATGAGGAGTTCAGTGCCGTATACGGACAATATTTCCATGAAAAGGATGATGAAAACGATGATGAAAACTATGAAGAGAGCGATGATGATGAGAAGATGATACCGAATAAACTTTTGTCAACATGGACCTGTATGTTGTTGATGATGTAAAGGAGGAGGAGCTGGTAACAAAATTTCTCAATCTCAAAATTTCTCAAATCTCAAGAAAAACGACAACAAAGAAAAATACATGAACTTCTCAGCATTATTATTTTTGGCCCATAATACGTTTTTCTACTGTATAATCATGTCTTTATAGCTTATAATTCAATGTATTTTGTTCATTACCAATAAATTATATTTTGTCGTATTTTTACTCTTCTTTCTCTACATTTTTAGTACACTTCTAAGCAAGTTATAATTTTCTGCTTTTCACCACGTGAAAAAGCATCTCATCTTCCATCCGAATCAACCAAAAAGTGAAAATTGATTTTTTGACACCTAAGCCCCCTTTCCGTAGACCAGGTCACATATGTATATATGTACACAGATGTGTGTCCAAATTTTAAAATGTATGTATTTTTATATATGTACAGGTGTATATAAATGAAGGTTAGTTAATGCCTAGAAAAAAAAAGATTATTGGGGTATTATACTAAAATGGCATAAACGGACGATAATAGTAGAAAGGTAAAATAATGAAAAATTAAATATGTATAAACAATGTAAATTCGCTGGACAAATAATGAGCACAAACCAGTTCAATGTTTTTTAGAAATGAACTTAAAATAAGTTTATTTGAACTTAAATTGAATAAAAGCTGTACTTAAAGTAAGTATACATTGAACTCAAAATTGGCAGAAATTTGTCATATTCAAGTTAACAATTCCGTTAGTATTATTAAGTTTTAGTTCAATACTTCTTTAAACCTGGTAACATGTACCAACATGAAATAAATTAGAACTAAAACACAGTTCAATTTAACTAACATGTAGTTTATTTGAACCTACATAGAGTATAAATTGGACTAATTTGAGCTTAAATTGAGTCCATATGAACTAGAATCAAGTTCAAGTTGAATAGATATCAGTTTAAAGTTTGATTCCTTAAACTGAAAATCAGTTCGGCCCTTACTCGAAATAAGTATACATTCGTGTAGTAAAATTTAGTTCATATAAACTTGATTTGAGTAAAAAGAAAACAAGTTTGAATAAATTAAGTTTTAGTTTATTTTCAAAAACCGCTCTGACGACTTTTCTAATAGACCGATTGTTATGAACATTTCACAATGTGGTACTGACGACCTGCTGATACTCCTAGGCTATGTTTGCTTGTGATTGGATAATGGGACGTGGCACCGCCCATACAACTTGAAATTTAAAATGGTTATATCTCATGAACTGTCAGAGATGAGCTTTGGTATAATAGATTTTTTACCTCCGTTGGAGGCTTTAACCAATAGAAGCCTTAAATATGCCATCCATTTAAAAAAATCGCTAAAATTAAAATGTAAAATTTGGAGGTAAAGTTTGTATTCCTTTTTCGATTGGACGCACCGTTTCCAAGTTTTTTTTAGCGATTTTCTTATTTTGGCGATTTTTTTAAAAAAAAAATTTCCACGCAAATTGGAACAGTTAATGAAAAACTCTTAAAAACCCCAAAAATTAGTTATTTTTTCGATTGGACGCTGCGTTGCCGAGATATATACATCCCCCTCATTGAAAAATTTTAGTTTTAGCGATTTAAAAAAAAACTGATGCCGTATTGAAGACAGTCATTGGTTAAAGTCTTCTATGGAGGTAAAATTTGTATTAATTTCTTATTTTGGCGATTGTTCGAAAAAAATTCTTCCACACGAATTGGACCACTTTATGAAAAACCCTTAACAACCGGCAAAAATTGATTATTTTTCGATTGGACGCTCCCCGTTTCCGAGATATAGAAATTTTTAATAAATTTTTCATATTTTCGATCAATAAATAACCTATTACCCATCGTCGTGGGTATCTAACCATTGTTTTCCCTATTTCCCTGAGGGTAATGGGTAATCGTGATGAGTAATTTCACATTGTCGTGGGCAGCTACCCATTTTTTTCCACATTACCCTGTGGGTAGTGGGTAATCGTGATGGGTAATTCCCCATCGTCGTGGGTAACTACCCATTATTTTCCCCATTACACTGAGGGTAATCGGTACAAAAACATACTAAGGTCTGTTCAGAAATGCATCAGCTGATGTAGATGTTTGTTTTTGCATATTTTGTTTGGAATTACCAACTTAAAACACCCGCAAACTTGTCAGGTGCTGCATTTATGAACGTGCTGCGCATCAGATGCAGAGAAGCGAAGCATTTCCGAACAGGCCAACAAAACAACTAAAAACACTTACTACTTCCCTTATGGCCTTCTCCATATGCTTCCTCACAGGACTTTCTGCGCTCCAATTCCGCCAAAACCCCACATCAGAGCCATTTTTAATTTTCGGCCGAATTCGTGGAACCTGTTCGAAAATAAATAAATAAAATTTTTTTAATGACCACCAACCCACAAATTGTTTGCTTACGTTGCAACATCTAACACCTCACTTCGACATCTCCTACTTACCTGGGCATGGTTCCATTTCTAAGAGATTTTGTGACCTATTTTGAGAAGAAAAATAGAATAAAAAGCAAAAATTAAAGACAAAGTGTTTTTTGTTTACTTACCTTTCACATTGAAAAAATATTAATTTTGTTTTGAAAATATCAAATGAAATATCAAAATATTTGTTTACATATTTTAAAACGACTACTGATGGAAATTCAAAACTATGCACAAGAAATTGTATATTTATACAAAACCGTATATTTTTGTTTTTGTTTAGGACAATTCATGAAATTAGAGACATTTGTTGAACTTAGGTCCAATTTTTGACTGGTTATTTAAATTGGTAATCAGTTGATTCTGATTTATGTTTGATCTGACTTTAAATACGAAAAGAGTGCTTTGTGAAATAATCTTACTACCATGTGGCAACAGTGGCAAATGCTACGAAAAATAACCGGTATTCATACATTTATCGGCTAATCGTTACAATGTATCAAACTGACGCCATTTGCAACACAAAAGTGAGTTAAGACAATTATTTTGAGTTAAGACAATTTTCATGCGTACTACACACTTTAGATTCGAATTCCTAATTTTGAGTAAAAATTAACTCGTACTGAGTACATAGTCTGAACTAGTTTTAAGTTCAATTTGAACTTAAATTTAGGATATGCTGTTTTTTGACTGTAATTAACGACATTGTTGTATATGAACATTTTATTGAATTAGGAAATCTTTTTGAATGTAATATAAGTAAATTTGAACTCAAAAATAGAAAACTAACTAAAATGTAGGATATTTTTCTTTAATTACAAAATGTGTTTAATGTACATACCTAATCCAAGAAAACATGAATTTAAATTGTGTTAAAATTTCCTTATTTAAGTAAAAATTAAGTTGAATCGCGTACATACTGTGAACTAATTTTAAGTTCATTCTGAAATCAACGATAGGATATGCGGTTTTTGAGTATGTACGCAAGATTATTCTTCAGGAGCATTTTATTCAATTAGGAATGTCGTTTGAACTTAATATAAGTTAGTTTAAACTTAAATATAGGAAAACTAAATTTTTTTTAACTAAAATGTAGAAATTTTATCTTTAATCATTAAAAGTATTAATTGAACATAATGCACGACAACATAAAGCTAAATTATGTTAAATTTTCTTATTTAAAGTTAAGTTTTACTAGAATTAGGTACACTTTATTGAACTAAATTCTAGTTAAAACTGAACTCAAACTAAGGAAAATTGTTTAAAACTTATATTCACTTTGGTGGCAAAAAATCATATATTCTAATATTGTATCCATTTTAAGTTACATTTTAATGCAATTTTACTTTTTTATTTTAAGGCCAAATGAACTCAATTGTAGTTCAACATTAACTGAATTTCATTTCCTTTTTCCCAAATTGTACTTAATTTTTACTTCAAAAGAGTTTTTAAAATAAACTGTAGTAAAGTTTATACACATTTGTTGCCTGAGTTTAACACATTCTAAATGTAATGACAAGTGTACTGCAGTTAAGACTTTTGTTTCATAAATTACTCAAAAAATTACCACCTTCAGCCGTCCTTAATTTCACTATATTTTAACTTAAAGGCATTATAATTCTCTTACAAACCATCCAATGTATGTTTTACATACTTTCAGTTCACAGCGATCAAAACATTATTTTTTTCATAAAATTTTCTATTTAGTATTATATAAACTAAAATCTACGAAATATTTACTTAAATTCACATCTAAGGATTTTTTAAGGAAATATACTTCCTTATTATGACTTCAGACAATTTTTAGGTATATAAAGTATACTTAACTTAAGTTAAAATTCCTTATTTTAAGTAAAAATTAACTAAATTGAGTAAATAATGTGAACTAAATTTTAGTTAATTTTGAACTGAAATTTAGGACATGTGTAGTAAATACATTAGTGACAAGAACTTCAATTTGCTATTCTGGGTATCAAATAAAAGTTGCCAATGATAGTTGTAAAGTTCACAATAGCACATGACAATAAAACTTTTATGTAAATAAACAGCAACAAATTAGAAAACTTGGATATACCTCGTAAACGGAGCATCCAAACAAAAACATAACCAAAATATTCCTTAAAAATTAATTAAAATGATTTTTATAAAAAATGGGGCTTTAGCAATTCAGCACTACATTGTCTACAACGTTGAATTGGAGACTAGAGAAAAATAAAGAACACGAAAAATAATTTGTTTGTCAGTCGGATATATTAGGCTCACAGGGTCAAACAATGGTTCAATTTAGGCGTTTATAAAAACAGGCAAGTGTGGTAACTGAAATAAAAGGCATTATATACAAATTTAATGGCGCCTTTATTTTTTTGGTGCGTTATCTGTTTACTCAAATAGCCCTAAGGCGTCTTGAGAATCGGAAACCTTCAAAAACTTAGAGTGATTGCTCAACTTACAGTGAATGAATAAATCTATTTCAAAGCTATAAATTCTGCAGATCTTAAAGAAAATTTAAACTTTTGTGTTAAAAAATCGGGCAAAAAATTTGCTGCGGCAATGTAAATCAAAAGAAGAAAATTCCTCGAAAGCCCCGGCAGAAAGCTTTATTACAGCAAACAACTATTCCGAAGCAGGGAATACCATACACCTGTAAAATATTTTTAAATGGATTATATACAAAAATAATAAACATTCCTATTTTTTAATAATCAATATGGTTGGGCAATGTCACAATATCTACCCCACAGTGAATTTAATTGGGTTGAAGATGTATGTAATTTCAACGTCGAGGATATATATAATGATTCAGATATTGGATATATTCTAGAGGTTGACTTAGATTATCCTAATGATATTCATAATCAACATAAGGACCTTCCGTTTTGTCCGGAGCATCTCTCGCCTCCTGAATCAAAACATCATAAACTAATGGGAACTTTGTATAATAAAACAAAGTACATCATTCATTATCGAAATCTCATACAGGCTCTAAAATATAGGCTTAAATTAAATAAAATGCATAGATTTTTACAATTTAAGCATTCTCCATTGTTAAAGGCATAGATTGATCTGAACACACGACTCCGAACGGTTGCCACGAGTAAGTTTGAGCAGGATTTGTTTAAACTTATGAATAATGCTGTGTTCGGTAAAACCATGGAAAACATTCGTAAACATAGCATCGTCAAGCTGGTTACGAAGTGGTTAGGTCGATATGGTGCAGAAGCTTATATCTCAAAACCTGAATTTAAAGTCTCAACAATTTTCGACGAGAGTCTGGTTGTCATCGAATTAAGTAATGCTGAAATCTTTTTTAATAAACCAATATATGTTGGTATGTGCATCCTCGACTTGTCTAAAACAACCATATATGATTTCCATTATGGGTATATGGCTCCTCAGTTTAAGTCTGGTTGTACAGTCTGTTACACTGATACTGATTCTCTTATACAGGGTGATTCAGGAAGTTCCGGACAAATTTCTCCAGCGTATTCCTTGGCTCATTTCATGAAGAAAAGTCCACTAGGACCATGTCGGAAAATGCAAGGGTACGAAATGGCAGCGAGTTCAAAATTTTCGGATTGGCGGTCGGAGGGTAGTCGGGTAAAGTTGCTAACTTTTGAGCCAGTGGTCAGATTGTTTTGTTTTTGGGCTTGTTGGAAAGGGTGCAATTTCGCACCCTTGCATTTTCGGACATGGTCCTAGTGGAAATGAAATGAGCCAAGGAATAGGCTGGAAAAATTTGTCCGGAACTTCCTGAATCACCCTGTATATGAAGTATGTTGCTCTGACTTGTACGAAAGTATTAGGCAAGATGCCTCCAAATACTTTGATACGAGTGATTATTCAATCATAAATCCTTACAACATTCCCAATACTTTCAATAAAAAGGTATTGGGAATGATGAAAATAAGCATAATGACTGAATTTGTGGGACTAAGATCGAAAATGTATGCGGTTCGAGTAGAGGGTAAAGATGCTACGAAAAAATCAAAATGCGCTAAAAAAGTGTAATAAAAAATAGAATATGTTTTGGCGATTATCTTGACTGCCTTAATAGTGGTAAAAACCTGAAAGTTTACCTAAATTTAGTTCAATCACGTAAACATGCGGTTAGTAGCATCACCCAAACACAAATTGCATTGAATCCGTATGATGATAAACGATTTTTGCTTCGTACTAATTACAAAACGCTTGCATGGAGCCATTGTTTCATAATGGGTTACTCTACTAATTAGTATTAGTATCGTAATCATAATTTATTTTTAAAATTATTATATACATATTATATTTATTGTTTTAGTCTGTTACCTAAAATATTCGAGGGTTAAGAATTACTCATGTTCAATCAATGTTATATTCTAAGATTTAAAATATTGTTAAATAAAATAAGGAAGGAAAATTGGAATTGTTTGTGTTTTTGCTCTAGACAACTCTTTAAAATTGATCCTACATATTTTAGTGTATTGCGTGCAAATTTGATTTCAGCTCAAATTCCACAAACAAGTTCAAGGCTAGCCAAATTGTTGCATAGGACCAGGAATTGTAGAGTAATATAATTGCATATTTGTATTATCGCACCATACATCTTTCAGCTAAGTACATCGAGCGTATGTTATGTTATACTCGTATGCGCAATAATGTAAAATAGTTCTCTAAAATTGTTATGTTATAAATTATTTGAATGCCAACACTTTAAATACAGTAAATAACAAATTGATATATTTATTTATTCTTTTAACCAAGTTGTGTATAAAATACATACAAATTAATGAATTATACATTTCTAAATCCGTGTATATCATCATTCTCTTCAATATAATGAAAATTATAGTCAACATTCATCTCATATTTTTTAGAGTTAATCTAAGTAATTTGTTGTTTTGCTTCTTGAGCCAGTGGTTGCAGATTTTTAAAATAGACTTTTATATGTTGCATGTTCAATGCAATCACATCCTTTTCTTTCTTCTTTCTTTTGTAATGCTTTTATCATTTAGTGTAATATTATGCTCAATCATGTGTTTATTATTTCGTCCAATATATTTGAATTGTAGGGGAGAGGGGGGCACATTTGAACACGGGGCACCTTTGAACAAAGTTGATAAAATCTCAGTTTAACATTTTTTCTGACCCTAACCGAGTTTTTCACATGGCAAGCTTGTTTTCTAGCAACGTCAGCAACTTTTGGTAGTTTTTCCAGTCGTCGACCGAATGTAATTGGGTGAACACGTTTTCGCAGTGCCATTGCAAATTTTTTTATTTTTTTTTGTAAGAGTGTAAAAAGTATTCCGTTATCATTTTCTTTCCTGAAAGAACTTTATTGCAGTCATTCATACATTTCAAACAAAATTAAGGTAAGTTCTTTGATATTTATGTAAAAAAAAAATAATTATAAATTTCCGTGAAATGGAACGCCAGTTCAGGTTTGAACAGAAAAAAAGGGGCACTTTTGAACATTTTCTAACTTAAAAACTGTTTCTGTTTTCAGCTTTATACAATGGTGCGTACGTATAAAAAGAATAATAATACTAGATTCAGTGAAAATGATATGAAAAGTGCTATAACGGCAGTTTTAAACTAAACAATGACTCTTAGAGGTGCTGCCAATACTTACGGTATTCTACCGAATACCTTATTTTATAGAATTAAGGGATTTAAAGAAAATAAAATAATGAAAGGTCAAGATTATTCAAGCAATTTCTCCACAAGACAAGTTTTCACCACCGCTGAAGAAGATATGCTTGAAAATTATTTACTCAAAAGCTCAGGAATGACTTATGGTTTAACATACTTGCAAGGCCGGATGTTAGCATTTCAATACGCCACACTCCTAAAAAAATGCCCCCAGCAGTGGACTGAAAATAGACAAGCTGGAATGGATTGGATTAAGGGCTTCATGAAAAGACACACTAACCTTTCACTTCGCAAGCCTGAAAACACGAGCTTGTCACGATCAACAAGTTTTAATAAGCACAACGTCGAAGAATGCCAAACCAATTACCAGAGAGCACTTGGTAAGTTTAACTTTTCGCCCGACCGCATAATAAACTTAGATGAAACAGGCCTGACTACAGTGGTGCAAGCTCCAAACGTAATAGCAAAAAAGGGTCAAAAACAAGTTGGACAGTGTGTTTCTGCTGAGAGAGGTGTTATGAACACCGAATTGTGTTTTCAAATACTTCCAACGGAAGTATCGATTTCGTGGGCATTGGATGAATTTATAAACCAAGCAATGCCTTATAAAACAACCTGTTGAAAGAGGACGGCGGGAGCCTTTAAGAAAACTAGCAAGACAGTCGGCTGGGGGGTTCGTGTCCTTTCCTCTGGGTTGTTTGTCTTAACATTACAATAATAATATATGGACTCCCTATTTATTTGAATAAAATAATACCATATGGATCAGGTTTACTAGACAACTAAAACAAAATAATGCCCCAAACACGTACAAAAGTCTAGCAAAAATTAACTACTCGTTTACTGCCATGAAATTACATACAAAGTGATATGGACGGTGTGAGGAAGATTGGATATACTTAACTGTCTCCAAGATGTTATTGGAGATCGACGCTTCAGTACCCTCCCTAACCAATTGTTCTAGTGGCGAAATTAATATAAATTCTAGAACCCCACTACCAGCGATCTGGAACTTACTTATGTCATCATCGATATCATTTAGAGAGGAAAACACTAACTTATTCGCTTAACAATTCATAGTTACTATCACTAGAGGCTTTATTAATTCACTTTTTCTGTTTAATTCCATATTTTATAAAAATTTTGCATGCGCATCTTCTGCCTGATTACAATAAATGAAGTTATGATATTTTCGACGGTAACAAAAAAATCTAACCTATAGTTATTATTATAAGTGCATTAAAGTTTTAACTTATACTAGTTATACAAATAAAATTTAATGAATGGATTGGATGCTTAATTGAAACAAAACAACAGACTTATTGTAAAATTTGGTTATTCCAAAAAGGTTTGCTGGGATAAGGGTTTAATAATGATGTAAAATCGGTCTCAAATAAACAATGATGATATTGTATTTGTAGAAACCAGAAAAAAATTGTTATGAAGCGGACTACAAATACGTGAAACTGTTATATCTCTCTTGACGATGCGTGGTATCAATAGGTTTTTAATTTTGTTTTCTTTTTATCCAATATCACTGCTTTTTATTTTTCTCTTATAAAAAAAAACACGCTCTCAATTAATGTCTGCTCATTAGCAAGTTGCGAGTAGAACTTTTTTTGCGAAATGCAGATGATCATTACGTCAATAAGTGTAAGAATTGTTGAAAAGAGAATTGAAGACAAGAATAATGAAAATAACGTAGGGTGGATTTAAATTTTGATTCTTTAACTGTGACTTTTTCTTTCATTTCTCTTTTCACATTATCTTAATACGAAATAACATTGAAATATTAAATTCGAATTTTGTTTTTGTGTCTCACTTACCAACATCATTACGACGATTGTAAAGCGCTTTGCAATTGTTGTTGTTGACGTTGATCACGTTTAATGATGATGAAGATCTGCAAACCTGTAACGTTGATTTATTGAGTTGCATGTTAAGAAGTGGTATCACAGTGCTATATTTCTCACTTACTCTATAATCATATCTTTTTCTTCCTTTTTTCAATATGCATAGGAAATTAAACCTTTACCAATTTAGTTTTTGCTATAAATTTCGTTTGTCTTTTTTTTTCTTTTTCTGTTTTTTTACTTTTTTGCTCTATAATTTTAGAATATTGATCTAAACTACTGAAAGTTGTAGCTTGAAACTTTTATCACACATGTTTTTTTTTTTTTCATTATTTTTCTTTAACACCTTTTTATACCGGTTTATTTTAACAATGCAGCAGAGATTTTGCTTTCATCTTATATGTGGTTCAATTTACATTCTGGTATGCTTGGCGTGTCGTTTGAGTCACAAAGGCAACTGTAATATTTGAGTGAATTCTATCACACTCTTATTGAATGAGTTATGTGATGAAAGTTTCGCGCGATTCTCATAAAACGAATTACTTTTTGATCATTTTATGAAATTAAAACTTATTGCACTAAGCAATTGTAAATTCCCAACAAACAATAGTAGTACTTATCTTAAGAGATGATGTATAAAAATAAAATTGGTATAACATTTAAGCTCTGATGATGAGAGGGAATGGTAGGAAAGCTGGTATCTAGTGTGATGCGTCAGGGAATCCACGATTTTGTTGTAATCCTATTCAAAAAGATATATGTTGTGGCTGAAGGTAGTCCACCGTCGTCTCTATTTAGTTCGGGGAACATAAGCTTCATCCGTGAACTTCGTGGTGTGGGTAGCTTGGTAGGTGTAGTTATAATCGACACGATTAATAGTTTCGGGCTGATTACAGTGTAGCACTTGTTCTCGGAAGTATTAATGACCGAAGCAACTTTGAGAGCTATACCAAACTAGGCTCAATCCACTGATGACATCCATTTCAATCAATCAAATTGACAACCAATTGCTGATATATTGCTCGGTGGGTTAAGGTGTCAAATATTCCACGAGAATCTGCCCGCATGAATTGGAGGAAACGTGGTTCAGTAATTGTGAACTAAAATCCTGACGTAAGCGGTATTTATCACTCTCCATGTGCTATTCAGCCTCCCGAGAACTTTTCCAAACCGCACGTGGTTCTCTAATCGCTAATACCTTCAACTTATTTCCACAGAAAATTATGGTATGTTAATTGTCCGGCTTCTATACGAAAAAGAAAGTTTAGATTTAGTCTGACGAGGCAAGAAACCTCTCAATTTCCACTCAAGTCATGCTATGAGTTATCAAAGGTAATAGATTAGCGCTATTACTAATTGTTGCCAGACAAAAAAAAAATCTCCAAACTAGCGATTTTCTTCCCATACATTGTCTTGTACGCTTCTTACCTAGACATTGTCAAGGGTTTGTTTCCTATTTGACAAACGTTATTTTATTAACACTTTATCTGAATGTTCTATCAGACAAAAGTCCATTACAAAACCAAAATTATTCTTACTCTATGAGTAGAGAATGATTTGGAAAAGGACTTTTAAGACCTTATGTCTTTGGCATGAAACGTTCCCACTAATTTCCCAAGTTTGTCTTCTAATATGTAATAATGATTTCCAAGTTTTTCTCGGACTACTGCTTTTATAAACACGGGTGAGAGCTTTGCATTAAAGTGTTTTCCGGAATTGCTTTGAGCAAAATTTCGTCTGAAAACGTCATGTCCCACAGTAAAGGCTGGCGTTCTGGTGCGAAGATTATAGTGAACTTTACTCTTTTCATACGCTTCTTTAATATGTTTTCTAAGTTCATGTCTTATGGTCTGCAAATGATCAACTCTAGTGATCTTAGCATATGGTTCGTCTAAAAGATTCAGATTTTTCAACAAGGTATATGATGATGCATGCGTTATCATATTGAAACCAAATAAGGCGAAATATGGAGAATTGGCAATCGATTGGTGATATGAGTTGCGTAAAGAGCAACTAATTGCACTTAATTTTTCGTCCCACTGCCGATGATTGTGTTTAAGGTAAGCTCGGATTCCCGCAATTAACGAACGATTTACACGCTCGGATGCATTCGACTGCGGCGAGTAAAACGCGGTATAAGTATGGGTTATTCCATAAGAAGTCAGAAAAGCGTTAAAGTCGTGAGCCTTGAACTGGCTACCGTTGTCGCTAACAATGAATTCAGGAACGCCATATGTGTGGAATATTTGTTTTTCCAAGAAATCTTGAATCGCAGAAGATGTAAATTTTCTTAAGAGGCACAACCAGTGAAACTTGGTTAAATGATCCAGGACTATAAGTAGGCCTATATGTCCCGATTTGCTTCTAGGGTATGGACCAAGTATATCAATGTATAAGCGCTGAAATGGACGAATTGACGTTAATTGGTTGCCCATTGGTGGCTTAGTGGAGGCATTTGGGGATTTTGTCATTTTACACACGTCACACTCCTGCACGTACTTTCGTGTATCCCGTACCATTCCAGGCCAATAAAAGTTCCGTCTTACCAGTTCCAAGGTTTTACCGATGCCACCATGTGCCGACACAGGACAATCATGTGCTCTTGATATTATGCCATTACGAAGCTTACAAGGAATCCATAACTTCCAAGCGTTTTCCTCTTGGATTTTGTCTCCACTATAATGCTCAGTCCTCAAATAAACATAATTATCAACAATTTTCATATCCGGGTAGTTTGACGCATTATTTTTCACTTTCTCTTTCAGATCCTTGTAATCATCATCCCCAAAATGAGGAGAATTTAAATCCACCTCCGGCCCTATTATTTCTAAGCTATTTACGTCTACCTCAGGAATTCGCGAAAGTGCGTCCGGCACTATGTGCTCTTTACCCTTCCTATGACTTACGTTGAACTTATAAGCTTGCAGTTGCAAGGCCCAACGTGCCAGTCTTCCACTTAAATTAGGCTGACGCATCAGCCACACAAGGCTTGAGTGGTCAGTAACAACTTCAAACTCCTGCATTTCGACGTAACATCTGAATTTCCTAATTGCCTCAATAGCAGCAAGGCACTCTCGCTCAGTTACGCTGTAGTTTCGTTGCGCGGAGTTTAATTTCCTACTCATGTATGCAATGGGCCGTTCCTGGCCTTCACCGTCCAGTTGCACAAGAACAGCACCAATGCCATAATCGCTTGCGTCACAGTGGATAAAGAACTTCTTGTTGAAATCTGGGTTAATTAAAATAGGGGCAGAGGTCAAGAGGGACTTAAGGTCGTCGAACGCACACTGCGCCTCATCACTCCAGACAAACTTTTTCTTTGTGGATAGAACCTCAGTGATTGGAAAAACTACTGTTGAGAAATTTTCCACAAAACGACGATACCAACCAGCCAGACCAAGAAAACCACGCACCTGTTTCAGGTTTTTAGGAGCAGGCCATCTAACTATCGCGCTAATCTTATCCGGATCTGTAGTAATCCCGCCATCTCCAATGACATAACCTAAATAATTCACCTTAGTGACACAAAATTTGCTTTTTGAAATATTTAGAGTCAGATTAGCTTTTCTGAATTGGGACGCTATTCTTACAAGGACTTCCAAGTGACTCTCGAAATTTTCTGACACGATAACTAGATCATCCAGATAGCCAAAGATACAGTGACGAAGATCCGGTGGTATGATCTCATCCATCAACCTGCACATGGTTTGAGGCGCGTTGCATAACCCGAAAGGCATGACCACAAATTGGTACAGAGGCCTTCCGGGGACTGTAAAAGCCGTAAGAGGTTTGGATGCGTCGTCTAAAGCTATCTGCCAGTATGCATCCTTTAAATCTAGCTTCGTTATCAGATTCGCCTTTGGAAGCCTTGCAAATATGCCCTCTATAGAAGGCAAGGGAAATGCATCCTTTTTAGTCACTAAATTCAGTTTTCTGGCGTCTAAACAGAGGCGAACCTTGTTTGGTTTTACGACCATTCTCATTGGTGAACTCCAAGGAGAAGCTGACGGTTCTATCACGCCTAATGACAGCATCCTATCGATTTCCTGATAAATTAAATTTTCCACAGCTGGAGAAACAGGGTAGAACCTTTGCTTTACGGGGCTTGCCTCGCCTACATCGATGGCATGTTTAATTAGACTGGTCCTCCCCAGTCCCTGTTTTTCGAAGCTGGGAAATAGAGCAATAACCGTTTCTAGTTGTCGATTTTGAGTATTCGAAAGGGGATACAGAAGTTCATTTTCCAGTTCTACGATAACTTTTGATTTCCCATTGTTATCTGAGTTTTCCCTTATAATGTCCGATACATCAGACGAGCATTTATCAATTCCTTTAAGTGCAACTAAATCAACTGATTCCATTACATCAGCAAAGATTTTAAAAGCCTTACAAAAATCAATACCTAAGATTAGCCTTTGCGAGAGTGATGGTATGATAAACAATCTTAAGGCTCGTTTTTGTTCTTTAAATGTCGGTTCAATATCTAACATACCCGTTACCTTTTGCGGCTGACCATCAGCCGTTCTTACAAAAGATTTAACTTTTGTGAAATTTGGTAATTTGTGGAAATCAAAAGAAGCTAAATTGGACCCAATACAGCTAACATTTGCTCCGGTGTCCAATAAGCCAAGTTCGGTAAAATTTGAAAAGGATACTTTCGCATAATATCTCATGTCCGTGGGATTGGCTATGATGGATGAAACTAAGAATGTCCTGCAAAGTTTTCTTAATTTCCAATACCTACGTAACCTCCTGGTTGACCGCTTCTGCTTTTGACTTGGACAGATAGATATCGATGACAAATTAAATAACTCATTACGCCTTGCAATATATTTTTCCAATCTTTTATGGTACGGCAAGATTGGATATAAAACTGTCCAAGGAGGGGCTGGTATGGAAAAGGCATTGTTAGCCGCAGGCCTCAAAATAGATTTGGGTATCCAACCATCGGCAATAGCGTTTGAAATTTTGTCCCCTCCAGAAATATTATGTGTCGTAGATGTATTAGTTTCAGTGGTTTGGTCAGAATTGCTTCTTGAATTTATTGCTGTTCCTTCTGAGGAACAAAATTCTGCCAGTTTTTTGTCGACGACTTTCCCCCATTGCATTTTACACAATTTGGCTTATATGTCTTTTTTGTGCCGCAACCGTAGCAAAAGATTTGCCGATCTTCCAAACAATCTTGCCAGTTATGGCCAGTCTTATCACAATTCCAACAAGTTGAAGGTTGATATGTTCTTTCCACAGAGTTTACCAAGATATTAGTATCCAAACTATTTTCCGCTTCTTCGAAGTCCGAAACAAAATCGACTGCGGCCACTTGTCGACGGGGAACGACAGTATTATTAACACGATTAAAAAGATTTCGTCTAACGTATTCATCATTCAAAAAGGTTTCCCTCTTCTGCACAAGTCTACGAAGCTGTACAATGGATGTGATTTGAATATATAACAACTCCTGTCTGATTTCGGGGCGTAAATTACGAGTAAGAATTTCTATTAATTCTGCTTCTGCCATAGGAGACGATAAACGATCCACAATTCCAGAAATGGCATCATGAAAAGCGTCAAATGTTTCGCCAGGTTTCTGTTTCCGATTTCGGATTTCTTCCCTGAGATCAAAAGACGTTTTACAATCACGGTATTGGAGTCTTATCGCCTCACAAAACGGTTCCCACTGTACAGATTGAACCTGTTTGTGGTAACGCCAATACCAGTGCTTAGCCTTATCCGTCAATAGAACTTGCAAATTTTTACATACCACGGTAAAATCTCCATCAAATGTGTCTAAGGTTAAAGATCGAATTCGGTACAGGAATTCCTCTATACTTAGTCCATCTGACGAGCCATTAAATTTTATATTCCAACTTTGGATAATTGAAGTGATTTTATCGGCAGTAAATGGTAAGCGCAGAGAACTAGAAATATTCGACAAACCACTAATATTTTGATTATTCGCAATTATGGGGGACCCTTGATTTCGAGTATGTAAATTCAAAGGATTTGCATGGGATACTTGATCCAAATTTATACCATTGTCAGCCAAAGAATTTGAACGGTATTCAGTTCGCGGAATTGGAGCAATATTCGAGCAAGTCTGTGGCAATAAATTCAAAGAAGTAAGTAATCTTACCATACTTTGCTCCATCATGCGATTAATATGTTCGTAATCAACATGTTGCTTGTTGTTAGGGATCAAACGAGAAGAGCTTTGCAACATTTTCGGAATAGGGGTATTCTCCCGATCGTTATTTACAGCTTGAGGTTGTCGCTGTGGTGTGCCAAAATTCAACAGGAATGAGGAATTATGGGGGTCATGGATGACACCACGACCTTGGCTCCTTGTATTGTAGTGAGAACCACGAGCTCCTCTAGATTTACCCCTTCCTGGTTTCGATGTCGAAACATTAGTAATTATCATACTATTACCAGCCGTCGAAGGAAGTGCAGAAGCAGAAGGTACCAAAATATCTTTCAGCGGAAAGATATAGTTTCGAAGTTCTGACAATTGGCAATGTCGTTTGCAAACCGGGCATTGTGCAGCTGTAGCGAGAGAAGTTTCAATACAAATTTTGTGAAACGAATGAGCGCATTCATTGATAATTACGCAGTCTTGCTTTTCCAACAAAAGTTCCTCGCAAATGGAACATAAATGTACAGAATTCGTCACAACTGAAGCTTCAGAAGGGGGTGGTACTTCTGACCGATTTGGTGATCGTAGAATTGACATCCCAAAACAAAAAGAAGTTGTAAATTTTCAAAATTTACCAAGATTCAAATTTTAAATTTAGTTTTTCCTCAAATTTGAAAAAAAATAAGTTTACTATTCTCTAAATACAATCAAATATTTTATACTTGTTACTAATTATTCAGTATACTTTTAAAGAAATTTTAAAGAATAAAATTGCAAGATTTTTAGACAAAATATACTTATATTGTGTTTTCCTCTTAGACACGAATCCGAAATAAGTAATTGAAACCCGCACTCCCACACATTTTCCAGTCAATACCAAGGAAAAAAATATTTTTGAAATTGATTAAGGCATTTTTTCTTTCATTGATCATACCAACCAACACAAATTAAATTAACCCTATTTTTGTGAATTTTCTAAAGCAGAGCGGACAATACAATGCGTATCGCATAGAATTGTAATCCAGAATTGAATTAGAGGCTGATAACACCGATCAAATGAAATAATATTACCTGAAACCATAACTAAAGACTTGAAACCTTTATTTTCAACAAAAAGAAACTACCTCATATAAACGGTTAGTTGCTCGAACTTTTCGACCTCAAACAACTACTAAATCCTGAATATCTTAGTACTTTATTTTGGCGAAAATTAACAATTCCAAAAGTCTTTAAGTTTTACTATTGACACTAACTTTATATTTACTAAAATTAGAACCGAAAAGAAGAGGTGTGCTCTTTTCGGCCCCACGTTGGGCGCCAATTATTGTTATGAACACCGAATTGTGTTTTCAAATACTTCCAACGGAAGTATCGATTTCGTGGGCATTGGATGAATTTATAAACCAAGCAATGCCTTATAAAACAACCTGTTGAAAGAGGACGGCGGGAGCCTTTAAGAAAACTAGCAAGACAGTCGGCTGGGGGGTTCGTGTCCTTTCCTCTGGGTTGTTTGTCTTAACATTACAATAATAATATATGGACTCCCTATTTATTTGAATAAAATAATACCATATGGATCAGGTTTACTAGACAACTAAAACAAAATAATGCCCCAAACACGTACAAAAGTCTAGCAAAAATTAACTACTCGTTTACTGCCATGAAATTACATACAAAGTGATATGGACGGTGTGAGGAAGATTGGATATACTTAACTGTCTCCAAGATGTTATTGGAGATCGACGCTTCAGTACCCTCCCTAACCAATTGTTCTAGTGGCGAAATTAATATAAATTCTAGAACCCCACTACCAGCGATCTGGAACTTACTTATGTCATCATCGATATCATTTAGAGAGGAAAACACTAACTTATTCGCTTAACAATTCATAGTTACTATCACTAGAGGCTTTATTAATTCACTTTTTCTGTTTAATTCCATATTTTATAAAAATTTTGCATGCGCATCTTCTGCCTGATTACAATAAATGAAGTTATGATATTTTCGACGGTAACAAAAAAATCTAACCTATAGTTATTATTATAAGTGCATTAAAGTTTTAACTTATACTAGTTATACAAATAAAATTTAATGAATGGATTGGATGCTTAATTGAAACAAAACAACAGACTTATTGTAAAATTTGGTTATTCCAAAAAGGTTTGCTGGGATAAGGGTTTAATAATGATGTAAAATCGGTCTCAAATAAACAATGATGATATTGTATTTGTAGAAACCAGAAAAAAATTGTTATGAAGCGGACTACAAATACGTGAAACTGTTATATCTCTCTTGACGATGCGTGGTATCAATAGGTTTTTAATTTTGTTTTCTTTTTATCCAATATCACTGCTTTTTATTTTTCTCTTATAAAAAAAAACACGCTCTCAATTAATGTCTGCTCATTAGCAAGTTGCGAGTAGAACTTTTTTTGCGAAATGCAGATGATCATTACGTCAATAAGTGTAAGAATTGTTGAAAAGAGAATTGAAGACAAGAATAATGAAAATAACGTAGGGTGGATTTAAATTTTGATTCTTTAACTGTGACTTTTTCTTTCATTTCTCTTTTCACATTATCTTAATACGAAATAACATTGAAATATTAAATTCGAATTTTGTTTTTGTGTCTCACTTACCAACATCATTACGACGATTGTAAAGCGCTTTGCAATTGTTGTTGTTGACGTTGATCACGTTTAATGATGATGAAGATCTGCAAACCTGTGACGTTGATTTATTGAGTTGCATGTTAAGAAGTGGTATCACAGTGCTATATTTCTCACTTACTCTATAATCATATCTTTTTCTTCCTTTTTTCAATATGCATAGGAAATTAAACCTTTACCAATTTAGTTTTTGCTATAAATTTCGTTTGTCTTTTTTTTTCTTTTTCTGTTTTTTTACTTTTTTGCTCTATAATTTTAGAATATTGATCTAAACTACTGAAAGTTGTAGCTTGAAACTTTTATCACACATGTTTTTTTTTTTTTCATTATTTTTCTTTAACACCTTTTTATACCGGTTTATTTTAACAATGCAGCAGAGATTTTGCTTTCATCTTATATGTGGTTCAATTTACATTCTGGTATGCTTGGCGTGTCGTTTGAGTCACAAAGGCAACTGTAATATTTGAGTGAATTCTATCACACTCTTATTGAATGAGTTATGTGATGAAAGTTTCGCGCGATTCTCATAAAACGAATTACTTTTTGATCATTTTATGAAATTAAAACTTATTGCACTAAGCAATTGTAAATTCCCAGCAAACAATAGTAGTACTTATCTTAAGAGATGATGTATAAAAATAAAATTGGTATAACATTTAAGCTCTGATGATGAGAGGGAATGGTAGGAAAGCTGGTATCTAGTGTGATGCGTCAGGGAATCCACGATTTTGTTGTAATCCTATTCAAAAAGATATATGTTGTGGCTGAAGGTAGTCCACCGTCGTCTCTATTTAGTTCGGGGAACATAAGCTTCATCCGTGAACTTCGTGGTGTGGGTAGCTTGGTAGGTGTAGTTATAATCGACACGATTAATAGTTTCGGGCTGATTACAGTGTAGCACTTGTTCTCGGAAGTATTAATGACCGAAGCAACTTTGAGAGCTATACCAAACTAGGCTCAATCCACTGATGACATCCATTTCAATCAATCAAATTGACAACCAATTGCTGATATATTGCTCGGTGGGTTAAGGTGTCAAATATTCCACGAGAATCTGCCCGCATGAATTGGAGGAAACGTGGTTCAGTAATTGTGAACTAAAATCCTGACGTAAGCGGTATTTATCACTCTCCATGTGCTATTCAGCCTCCCGAGAACTTTTCCAAACCGCACGTGGTTCTCTAATCGCTAATACCTTCAACTTATTTCCACAGAAAATTATGGTATGTTAATTGTCCGGCTTCTATACGAAAAAGAAAGTTTAGATTTAGTCTGACGAGGCAAGAAACCTCTCAATTTCCACTCAAGTCATGCTATGAGTTATCAAAGGTAATAGATTAGCGCTATTACTAATTGTTGCCAGACAAAAAAAAAATCTCCAAACTAGCGATTTTCTTCCCATACATTGTCTTGTACGCTTCTTACCTAGACATTGTCAAGGGTTTGTTTCCTATTTGACAAACGTTATTTTATTAACACTTTATCTGAATGTTCTATCAGACAAAAGTCCATTACAGAGGACAGCTTATAACTATGTGCGCTATTGTAAATGCAGCTGGCAACACAATTCCTCCTGTATTTATCTTTCCACGAGCTAGATACCACGATAATATGCTTGCTGGAGCTCCAATTGGTAGTGTCGGTTATGCTAACAGTCCCACAAGTGGTTGGATGACGGGTTTGCTTTTCATAAAAGTTCTTGAACACATCCAAAGACATACAAGATGCTCAAAGAAGGACATGATCTTACTTTTGATGGACAATCATGAAAGCCATTGTACATTTGTACATTTCCTCCTCACTGTACCCATCGTCTTCAGCCTCTCGATGTTGCGGTTTTGGGACCATTCAATCAGAAGTTTTCCGTGGCGCAAAATGACTGGCTAATGAACCATCCGGGAAAAACTATTACAATACATGATCTTGCTGGTATTTCCAATACTGCTTTTACTGCAGCATTTACGCCGAGAAATATTGTTTCAGGTTTTGCAAAGCCAGGAATTTATCCGTTTACAAGGACTGCATTTTCGGACGAAGATTTTGAATGTGCAGAAGTCACAAACAGACCAATGCCAGAGCATTCTACAGCTCAAGTTGAGCCAAATATTGATTTATCAACCGAAGTACAAAACATTGTTGATTCTGTATTATTTTCTGAAAATTACGAATCCAATGCTGGTCATGATGCTTTAAACGAAAATGTAATGTCACCTGAAATCGCAAGGCCTTTTCCGAAAGCTGCTCCAAGGCAACAGGCTAATCGCGGAAGAAAGAAGGGTAAATCAAGAATTTTAACAGAAACACCAGAAAAAAATGAATCAGAGGATTCCTACATCGAACGTCCAAGGCATGTTAAGAAACCAGTCATAAGCTCTTTAAATAAACGTCTCAATATAAATAAAAATGCAAAACGTCCAATAAAAGCTAAAAAGTCTAAGGATTATAGCTCGGACTCGATTGAAAGCTCGTTTTCGGTGAATGATGATACAGATCTCGATTCCAAATTTGCTGATGATTCATCTGAAGACCAAATTCCTGTAGAGTGCCATGAAGAAGAAAACATCGATTTGAGCTATGACCAATTAAATCCAGGAGACTATATATTAGTGGAATACTCCAATAAAAACAATGTCAAAACGTTGGGATTTGTTGCCAAAATAACTTAGAAAGATGACAACAACTATAACGTCAGATTTTTAAAGAAGACGCCAGATTCCTTTAAGTTTTTTTATCCTGATATAGAAGACAAGTGGTCTATAAATGGCATAGAAATAAAGGCTAAGCTTCCAACACCAGTAAACGAACCTGGAACATCGAGGGCAGCTGCGATGATGACTTTTGACTTCGATTTCTCTCAATTTAAAGTGGGTCAATAAGACAACAAAATTAATTTTATTAATGAATGTGATTTATGTTTTTCTGTACTGTAAGGAGCTGAAGTTTCGTTTTCATGTTTTTAAGTTTGTTTTTATGCCTTAGGTAATAATACAAAACTTATTTTTGATATGAATTTTTTTATTTTATGTTAAGATCATTTGTGTTTTGTTTTTTATATTTTGTACAATGTTTCTACGATCTAGCATGTGCAATCGTTTTGCTTGCTGCGTATGCAACGCATAAATTATTTGTGTTATGAGTACATATCAAATCAAAACATGGATTGGGAGTGAGAATGAAAACGAAGAAAATTTGTGGGGAGCGGGTGTGAATATGTAGTGTCAAATCATTTGTGTTATGTTTTAATAGAAATCGGAAAAATGTATGCACTTCATAAATATGGATTCCGGAATTCAAACCTAGATTTCAAATTCCCGCTCTACCATTCTCCCCTTCCCAACATACATATATAAAACAATTTAAAAAGAAAGGCTCTCTCGTCTACATAGTCATACGTGATCCTGAGTATGAACGAGTGCTTATTACTTGCACATAAAATATATAAACAAAGTTACCCCTTTTCCGCGCCACCATTAGGCCTAATCCACTTAAAATCAAAAACATAAAATTTTAGTTTTCCTTGTATTATAATTCACAATATGTTCCTGATATTGTATTGATATTATGAGGAAAAGTTGCAAGGGGACCAACAATAATGATCGTAAATCTGGGGATCTTACTAAAACTGATCAACAAATTTTGAATACACAAATGTCTACAGATAATGCAAAAATTTTACCCGATGAACCCACCCTGTAATGGACGGGATATATCTAGCATTATTCCAACAACATAATTTTGGTATGTAGGCTTAAAAATGTTTACGCGCCATGGCAACCACGTTTATACAATATACTAAAAAGGTGTTAAAGAATGCGGATGATGAGTCAGCGTTAATAATAATAGAGGAGAGGGGGGCACATTTGAACGCTTTTTGCTTTCAAGCCACATACAAATTTATATTTTTGAATTATTGACTATAATTTAATTATAACTAATATGTATGGAAATAAACTTTAGTTTAAGTCTACAAGTAACTTATTTTTAGTTTGATTACAATTTTTTTTTATTTTTTAATGGATGAAGTCATTGTGTTCAAATGTGCCCCCCAAAGGGGGTAGCTTTGAACTAGGCTGGGGCAGTTTTGAACGGCATTTTTTTCTTGTAGCACTTTTGTCCAAAAATAACATAAACAGTTATATTTTTTTATATATATAATAAATTCAATTTATTTATTAAGAAAAACCTAAACATTAACAATACATATTCGCTTCCCATCTCCACACATTTACTTTGTTCTCAACTTTAATTGTCTTTCCTCTCTTTTTAATTATCTTTCCTCTCTTTTTAATTCCCCTTTGTACAACATTTTGTTTAGTTTCTATCAAACTTGTGCCCATAAAATATTAAATGGTGTGAGGGTAGCTTAAGCTGTTTCAAAGCTTGAAAACTCATTAAACATAAAAGCTCATTTAACAGTACAATTGCGTATTAAAGGGTTTAATTACTTCCTATCCAAAACTTTTGGAATCCGGTCCACACACAAAGAGGGTTGTCGGATCAGATATGAAGCACAGTGGTGCCATCTGCTAGCAAATATTAACAAAGGTTTAGGTCCATGGTAAGTAAATATATCCTAATTGTGTGGTTCGTGTCTTCGCTAAGCAAACAGAAGTTTTTCAAACAAGTTTTGAGAACTTGGCAGCACTGACTGCAATATTTTCGATGAACACACAGCCTTTATGTTAATTTAGACCCCCATAAGGAAATACACGTGATTTTGGTCCAGCAACCTCATAAGCATACTACTGAAGTGATGTGAGAGTGAAATTTTCATTTAAATTTGACGAAGTTACATGATCATTCGAATGAAGTAGCGTGTGATGCGGCTGTTTACACGTAATATATCGAAAGGTCGAGCCACAATTACTGTGGTAATGCCCAATTACGAAACAATTGCGACAAATTTTGTGGCAGAAATACTCTTTATTAAATTAGCAGCTTCACCCATAAGCATAATCGTGCCTTTTAAATAATAAAACTTCTGAATTCTTGTCAATGAGTCATTATTGTGAACTAACGGAAAAAATACATATCGGAATGGAACCCATTCCATATATTCTCAGGAATGTTTTTGGAAGTTTCGCATCCATGTGTGGAGCTGCAAAAGTGATAGCTAATGGGGATTGATTTCCCAATTGTTCCGGAAGATAATCCAAAAGCTTTCCCTTGAGAGTGAAGTATCTTTCCGAGAATTCGAAATATACTTCATCACACATGTAGGGAACGTTTCCCTCACTAATAGAGTCGTCATGAATCCTCTCCACAATTTTATCGTGCTGAAGTTCAAACTTATCAAAAATTGCATCCACTGTTTTCCCCAAAATGTCCTTTAATTGTAAACGATTTTCATATTTAGTAATTAGTTGAAGTAAGTCGCGTTGCGATTGAATCATCGTATTACATAAGTTCACTCATTATCTAGTATGGAAATTTACACACGGTTTGATTACTTAACAGTATTCAATACGATGTTACAATTTTCGACAACTTGCCACAGATATTTTCACAAAATATTATTTTAATCGAAATGTGATCGGTTTTGGCCCCGGTTTCGGCACCAAAATGTTTGGGTTGAGATTTTTAATTTTATTCAGAAGAAAGGGGAAAAAAAGGAAAAGTGATTTACAAAATATTAAACATTATTTTATGAAACATTATTCCACTTCACTGTGTTATATACTTAGCATTCAATGTTGTCGGCTCGATGATCCAAAAAAGAAAGAAAAAATATTGATTTTAAAATGTTAAAATGTTTAAAATGTTAAATGTTAAATTTAAAATTGGTTTTTTTCGATTTACCGGTACAAATTATATTTTAGAAAATCATTGTTTTGGAACAATGTTTAGAACAACTAGAACAACCGCAAAATTTTTTTTTTCCAAAAGTAAGGTGCAACTTTAAAATTGGTTTTTTTCGATTTACCGGTACAAATTATATTTTAGAAAATCATTGTTTTGGAACAATGTTTAAAACAACCTAGAACAACCGCAAAAAATTTTTTTTTCCAAAATGGGGTGCAACTTTAAATTTATTTTTTTTCGATTTACCGGTACAAATTATATTTTAGAAAATCATCGTTTTGGAACATTGTAGAACAATCCTAGAACAATTCAGAACAATCTTCAAAAATATTTATTTCTAAAAATGGGGGGCTAACTTCGCACACCTAAAATGATAGGCGGTTTTTGTGCACAAAAAAATTTAGCACAGAATTTCTAAAGATGCCGTTTATTGTTTCTGTTGTTGTTTATTTTCCAAAAATAAAGCTAGCCAAGCATTGTCTAGTTCAGGATGCTCATATTGGAGCCATATTGCTCAAATTCTTAAAAGTCATGAGAATAGCCCATTTCACATGGACAGCTTTAACTTTAGTAATTAGATTTGTTCATCAGGAAAATAATATATTTTTAAATAAGAGAGAGGGCATTTTTTAGGAATTTTAGAAGGAAAAAGTAAGACTGGGGAAGAATTGACTGATTTAATTTTAAAAGAATGAGAGACTGTAAATACTTCTATAAATAATTGTAGAGGTCAGGGTTATGATAATGGTTTCAACAAGAGAGGTAAACAAGCCGGAATGCAAAACATAATAAGAACTATTGAGCCTAGAGCATTTTTTGTTCCATGCGCCACACACATGGTTAATTGAGTAGTAAATGATTGTGTGCATTGCTAGTTGGATGCAGTTTAATTTTTTGATATTGTCCAAAATTTATATGTATTCGTATCTTGTTCAACGAATAAAAAAATTTTTCCTAATTTAACTCTAAAACCTCTGTCAGAAGCTCAATGGGAAAGCAAAATTGAAGCATTGAAACCATAAAAAAATAACTTGGGTGATATATGAGGCTTTAAGTGAAATTTCCGAAGATGGTACTGCAGAAGTAACTCACTGCTGAGCCGTTAGCTAATAAGATCCTATATTTTAAATTTATTGATTTGGTTTGAAGTGTTAGGCAAAATCAACATAGCTAGCAAATATTTACAAGGTCAAAGCGTTAGCTTGTCTGCAGGTATTACAATACTTGAAAATAATAGTCAATATATTGCGAAATTGAGAACTGATGAAAAGTTTAACCAATATATTTTTGCAGCTGAAGCAATAGTTTTAGATATACCATCCACATTTCCTGAGCAATTATCATTACGATCTCGGCGAAAGAAATGAATGTATACGGATGAAGCTAAAGGAACAATTTCAGATCCTAAGCTACGCATTAAAGTTAGCTTTTATTATACAATTTTAGATCAAGCTATTACTTCCATTAATGAAAGATTTGAACTGTTGAAAGCTCACAATAATTTGATTTCTTTTTTATACAACATAAATGAAGCTCACAAATTAGAAAATTAAAAAAAATTTATGTAACCAATTAAATCTTGCTTTAAGTAATATTGAATCGAAAGTTATGAATGGAGAAGAATTATACCAACAGATATTAGTTTTATTTCCGCATCTTGAAGCAGATCAATCTAGTTTAGATGCACTAAATTTTATACTTAAATCTCATTTAGAACAACTATTTCCAAACTCGGTAGTAGCTATTAAAATTTTAAATACTGTAACAGTAGCTTCCGGTGAACGCAGTTTTTCAAAATTTAAACTCATCTCAAAACTTACTTGCGAACGACTATGATACAAGATAGATTGGTGAATTTGTCAACTATATCGATAGAAAAGGAATTAGTTGAAGCGTTAGAGTACGACGACATGATTGAAAAGTTTGTAAAATTAAAAACAAGAAAAGTTCAATTTGTATAAATTTGCTGTTTATGGAGATTTAATTTGTATAAATATGTAAATAATTTGTTGTATAAATTTAATGAACTAAAATATGTAAATATTTTTTTTTCTATACGTATATTTATTTGAGGAATAGGAATACTGGGGATACTTCGTTAAAAAAAGCGTGCTCGTATAGTGTACTTCAATGGTGACGTGGAAATGACTTATACTAAACTTGTGGGCGCAATTTTTAAAATCAGCTCAGGGCGCCGAATCAGCTTGAACCGGGCCTGCTTATAGAAAAATAGATATTTCTATGGTTAGTGAGACATGGCTGGACGCAAGCATGAGATTTTCACATCCATTGTACAAATGTGCTTGATTAGATCGTAATAATCGCAGGGGTGGTGTTACTGCCTTAATTATGAATAAAACTTTTAAATTTCAGCAACTGTGCACATAGAAAAATACTGCAATGTAATATCAAAGTGAAAAATTTTTGATATTACATTGTTGAAAATACATGTAAGGGGCCGTTCAGGTATTACGTAAGCACTATAGGGGGGCGCGGGGATCTTTGCTTTGCAGTAGCACGAACAACATGCATTTTGTGTTTGTTAAAGTTAACTTATATTGTCAAATCAAGTATGTGCTACTGTGGAAAAACACATACAAACAAACAAATATGCATACGTGAACAACATTTGACAATTTAAACTAACCAGAAATATATAAACAAAAGAAAATCAGCTGTGCAATGCGTTCATCTTACTAATTCCATCATGAGTAATTATTTACTTGTTTACACATATGGCAACACATATGTTTGTTTAAATGAATATAATTATTAGTCCTCTTTCCTAAGCCTATTTTCTTATTTCTAGAATTATAACAGCTGCTCATGAATCAATAAAATAAACAACATAATACATTGAAAGTAAAATGCAAATACCAATGTTTATGTCAGCATGGGGGGGGGGGGTGGTTGTGGGTTTAAGAGATTTGCTTACTTTTGATGACACTGGGGAGGGGGGTAAATAGTTGTAATAAATCTGATTACGTAATACTTGAACGGCCCCTAAGCTAAGTTTTTTCACGTTGAAACAACATAAAAAAAATAAATAAATGGTTTCCCATTACATATCACAATCACTGAGCTGTGCGCTTTCCAGTTTTCACTCACTGATTTTGACCTACAGTTTTACACCGATTCCGAACGGTAATTTGAGAAGCTTTTTCATGGCTAGATACTCGATAGTGTCGCCGTCACTATGCGAGGTGACCGCCGCCGAAAGAAAATTTGAAGGAGGTCAGAGCCGGGTTCGAATCCAGGATCTCATGTACAAGAGCCGCGCACACACTGCACCACCGACGGCCACAACAACATACAACATACATTCCCTTAAAATCAACACTGAATCATGTTGAAATAAGATTTGACATTTTGAATCAAATTGGAATCATGTTGAAATAAATTGGACATTTTAAATCATCATCGGATCGCGTTGAAGTTAAATCCGTTTTGCATAAACTCCCGTTATTTCACAGCATCAACACTATTCATTTCGTAGTAAAGTTCAGTCTTTCTCGCGATCAAGTGTAAGTTTATAATGACTGCCGAAAACAATACAAACGCTAATTTCGTTGGTATAGTGGAAGAAACCGCATTATTTAATGAAACTATAAATGTGCAAAGTGACGAGTATTGAAATATTATTTTGAGCAGAATAAAATAATAAAAATAAATAATGATAAACATTAATGATTTTGAAATATAAGTAGCAATATGTCAAAAACGACTTTTTGCGAAAAAGAACTTTTTTATTGTTGAATATGAATCTTTGGGGACTCAGAAACAATATTTATTCCACGAGTTTTTTTTTTAAAAATTAGTTGTATTTCAAAATATAACACAGTTTAACCATTTTCGTGGGTTTAAAAATTAAAAAATTAAATTAAAAAAAAAAAAAAATTGGAATTTTTTAATTTTTTACAATAAACTGGGTTAGTAGCCTTTCATTTAAGATGAATATTTCATTCGTACACTGAGAGAAAAAAAATTATTATAATAATAAGTGGTAAAGGTAGATTTACGACTTTTTCATTTAAAATGGCACAAAAACGGCTAAAGATTTTTGGCCAAAATTTTCTATTTCTCGTTTAGAACCTTAAAATCTTAAATTCTACCAAGGCGCTTCGCAGTACAATGTTTCGTTTGGAAAAAAAAATTGAAAAAACTTCAAGAAAAATGGAAAAAATCCAAAATTTTTAGCTTTTTGACCTTCCTCAACTCATAACGTCCAAACTAAGCTTTGTGACGTGAAGCGCCCAGTTTACCCAGTTTATTGTAAAAAATTAAAAAATTACAGTTTTTCGGATATTAATAAAATTACAGGAAAAAATTCGTAATCAGTTGAAAAATCAATGACAACAAGAACACCCTATAATTCACATATCATGTAATTGAGGGCCACCCTAATGAGCATTTCAGATAGCCGAATGTATCCCCAAATCAGTACATATAATTTGGTACATATATCTTTAAATTGGAAAAACCACCTTTTTTGACATATTGCTAAATATAAGTATATCTAAAACTGTAATGTTTTTAATTTTTTAGCATACCCATAGCATTTTAGCATCCTGGGTACTTTGATTCAACAGGATTTTCACGTTAACTCAATATTGTCACCTTTTCATTCAACATAATATTCCTGTTATCTTAACATCGTAATCAGATCGATTCAACAACATTTTCATATTGATTCGAGTGTCCCACCAATTTGGTTCAACATGACATTCATGTTATTTTAATATCTTGGTCACATTGATTCAACAGGATTTCCATGTTAATTCAGTATTGTTACCATTATAATCTACGTGATATTCATGTTATTACAATTCATGTTAATCATGGTAAATCAGCATGAAGATCCCTTTAATTTAAAGTGATATCATGTTATATTCAAGTGGATATTTTCCTACTGGAAACCACGTTGAAACAACGTGAATCAATAATGAAGCAAAATTATAGGCAAAATCATGTTAAAACATATTTATTCACGCTGGTTTTACAACGATTTTTTGTGTGTAGTATTGATACGTACTTGATTGAAAATATTGTCGTAGAAGTGTTTGTAAAACAGAGAGAGTGAGTGTAAACCTTATTTCTGTGTGTTACCCTGGTGGTCGTTCTAGCAGTGAACTACGTTCGACTTTTAAAAGTGATCTTTAGGAAGCTCCTGAATATAGGGGGAAATTGTATTATTGGCGGAGATTTAAACTGGAAACACCGTGATTGGGGTCGTTTAAGACCAAGTTCCTCGGGTAATATTTTAAATATACTTACACTCTCCCATCCGTTTACTGTTTGTCATCCAAATAGCCCGACTCATATTCTAAGCGTTGATAGTTCCAGACCTTCAACAAATGATATTGTCCTTACCAGCATATCACATTCATTAAACCATTTTGGTCAAAAGATCATTAACTTCTGATCATTTACCTGTTCTTTTTACGTTCAACGCATCTATTTCAAAAACAGTTCTTAATCCGCAAAATGATTTTCCGAGGGCAGACTGGATTAGATATAATGCTTACTTAAACGGCAGGTTTGCACAGGCTCCTTTAAATGAGAAACACATTTTAAGTATACAAAATATAGACTTTTTTATTTCCAACTTCAGTGACATTATACTGAAGAGGATGGATGAAACCACTACTCGAAAGGCACAAATTGACAAACCATATTAAGAACTCAATAAGAAAAATAAACTATTTTAGACAGCAGCGGCACAGATATATATGTAAAAAATATATTTTATTATCTATAAAAAATATGAAAAGCTTGAAACATGCGAAATCTGGTGCTATAGAAAAGAAATATGGAATAGAAACTAAACCATCTCGATACTCGTTCAAACCCGTTTTGGAACATATCTAAAATGTTAAGGAAAAGGGTTATAAATATTCCTGTCATAAGTAAGTAATTATTGTATGACCAACTCATGGAAAGCCGAAGCATTTTCCGCTAACAGTAAATGCCAAAATACAGACAAAGGCTGAGACTTCAACTATTCTTCTTTGGGATCTCCTAATCAAGATCTTAAGGTACCCGAACCCCAAATAAAAACATTGACAATTGAAAAGCAGAAAACCATGCGGTATAGATAACACTTATAATATTTTTGTCAAAACACTTCCAAATTTGCCTATTTCTAATCTATCAATTATCTTGAGCGCCTGCCTTAAGTTTCAGTATTTTCCAAAGTTATGGCGCAAGGCGAAAATTGTTCCGATTATAACGCCTGGTAAGCGGCATGATGTAGTCAGTAGTTACATATGTCGCTATAATCCTCCTCAGTAACTTGAGCAAACTCCAGCCAAATATTTTTCCAGTGGAACAATTTGGCTTTAGAACCCTTCATATCACTATACATCAGGTTAAAAGGATACAAAATCGCATAAATCAGCAAATTCAATTAAAAAGCTCTACTGCTATGGTTTCACTAGACGTTGAAAAAGCTTATGCGGCCGTCTGGCACGATGGCTTGATCTTCAAATTGATTAAACATAATTTTCGATATACCCTCGGGTGTTCCTCAAGGCTCAGTATTGGGGCGCATACTATATTTTATATATAATTCGGATGTTCCAAAATCTTATCGCTGTGACGTTTTATGCTGATGATACTGTTATTTTCTGCTCCAGGTTATTGGAACATGAAATATCATCTTTAGGTAAAGTTATTGAATTCTCAAGAAAATGGAAAATACAAATTAGTGGATAAATCGCAAGATATCTTTTTCACGAAAAAAGGAAAGCCTTGCTATATTCCTGCAACAAATCTTACAATGATTATCAACGAAATGAATTGGTCGAATTCATTATTTAGTTGTATTTTGAATACTCGTCTGATCTTTAATTATAATATTGCGTACACTATTAAAAAGATGAATATCACACTCAAATTGCTATATCTTATTATCCGTAGAAAATCAGAATTAAGTTTGTTTAGCACAATAATTATTTGTTAGTCAAGTTTTCAATCAATTGCGATATATGCTTGCCGTTTTGGGAAAAATGCGCTAAAACGCATATCGAAAAACTTATCTACCAAAATAAAATTTTAAAGGTAATGCTTAACTAACCCTGGCACTTTAGTACTACGAGGCTACACCAGCTCATAAATGTTGAACTCATTGCTAACAAAATATACATGAGCACGCTAAAGTTTGAAACATCTTGTGATAATAGTGAGAATTTACTGATATCAAACCTGTACAACAGATAATATTAATTAAAATAAATTATTACCACATTTATTAATGTCTCAGCTTGCAGTTAATGCATATAGTATATCTCTAATGAAGGTTTTTTTCAAGAAATTTTCCTTCCCCCTGTATTATTTTCAAGAAAGAATTGTACCTCTAAATTTAAGTAATACAAACATTGTGGGTGTAAGGATTTACATATGAACCATCTCTATAATGGAAGCCTTACTTGTAACATCACAATTTGAAATAAATAAAAATACATACATTGCTTTCGCTCGATTTTATGTGGACGGTGATTTACTCGCCCGTTATCGCTGGAGATCTTGATCGTTTTTAGGTCCCTACAGTCCCACCTTATATGGTAAGTTCATTACGAATGCCGCATTTCAATTTTGTTGCTTTCCATAGCACTTTTGCGAGAATCTGTGTCATTACTCTCAGTTCGCTAACGACACCTTAAAATCGTTCGATTTGGTTTCCGTTTCTTTTCTACGCCCATAGTGTGCCTGCAGTCTGGAGACAGCCCTCGCGGTCTCTCTCATCAAAGCAAACGAAACTGTTTCCATAAACGTAGTTTTGCGAGGCACCCACAGCATATCGTAAATCGACTTAACTAACGCCTCTGTCGTAAATCGCTCGAAGAATGTCAGGGGTTCTCCAGGATATGTCATCAACACCAAACGTTCAACCTCGGCCGCGAAATCCCGTGGCGTTTCAATTTGCGTTTGCACTCTGCATCGTAATTCCATCCGGTATTAATTCTTCTTGTGATCGCCACCATGCTTGCGTTATAACATAGCCATTATTTCACCGTAGAACTTCTGTAGCGCTGCCTTTCATTACCAAAATCAGCTCTATTGATTTATCGTTGCTATTTTACACATCGAAACTGGGTGCTTCCAGTCCACAAGAACCGTCAGAAATGTCTCGCACTGGAATTACATTCTAGAATTAATTAGAAATAATTTTGAGTTAATAATTCTAGAATTTTCATCCAGTTCTGCAAACTTCTCCACTATGGGCGTTTTCACATTAAACGACACCGGCACGATTTTTGCAAAGAGCTTACAGATTACACGACACGATACCGACATGCAGTTGTTGTTTGAATCACAATGCAAGCAACATTTTCAATAGACGTTCGCAATGTAAGCATCAGTTTATTTCGAATCGACTAGTATTACGGCCAATATACCAAGGCAACAATAAAATATATTTTGTGTAAGCCACAAATTACAAAAACCAAATACATTTGAATTTGATTCTCCACATAATGAAAAGAAGGAAAAGCAAATCTCTATTAGTTGCATCTTGATTCAAATTTCACATTCAGGTTTGTATTTTGAATATTAAAAAATGTTAATGTATTTAAACATGCGATTATAAGTTTCTACGGATAAAATTACGTTTAATAATGCATCTTTTAACACAAATGGGTTAAATTTTCATTGATGTTTTTAAGTTTGAAAATGAAATTCGACGTACAGCGCCATCTACCGCTTAATAGTATATTATGTATTCGATCAAATATGTTGCTGAAGTAGAAATTGACCACCTTCGGCGACAAATTGGAGTTATATTTTTGTAAAAAAAACGAAGACATTATGCGAAATTCTGTGTGTGAGAACGAGTTGACATGAGAAATGAAACTGTCGCTTGCATTGTGAATGCGACTTTAATGATATCGTCTTAAAGCAGGGATGGGCACACTAACACACAGAAAAAAAAACTGATTTGAACTTTTGTTACCTTACAAAAACAGAAAATATTACTGCTGATTTTTTTCATACACAAAAATATGTTACTTAACTGCATTCTTGTTTTCCTTATTTCATAATGAGAGCACAGTATACCTTTTTATATTAGCTAAAATTATCATTTACCGCCCTCTGGAAACGCATAGTAGTTTCTCGAAAAATCGTGATCGGCCCATTCTACTAACCGTTTGTATAATCGTCTGGAGTGGTTTCATTATCGCTTTGGCCTCTTTCGATGGCATACTTTTAGAACTAGCTAACTAATCAACTGTAATCGTAACCCAAATAATCCTATGAGGCTAATAACGGATGAAAATTGTTGAAATTTGGTTTACACAAACCATATACATATTGCATAAAAGTATTTGAAATCAATAAACTTTTTTCGCCAACAGTATATGTAGTCTACCAGGAAAATCATTAACTTAAAGATAAAAAAACTTAAATTTTCAGTTTTGTATTTATCAGATAATTTAACATTAACATAACATTTACTGCACTCTCTCGACCATATGTTGTGTTAGTGCCTGCAAGTAAGCTCCTTTATTTTTCCGTCGGAGTAGTCCCATGAAATTTCGTCCAACAGGTGGGCTATTAAAAAAAAAAAAAGGTCTCCCATTACGTCTCATGAAGGAATTGGGGAGAGCTTCTCACAACCAGTGAGCTGTGCACTTTATAGTTTTATACTCACTGATTGGGACCTACAGTTTTACACCGGTTCCGAACGGTATTTTGAGAAGCTTTTTCATGGCTAAGTACTCGATAGTGTCGCCGTCACTAAGCGAGGTAACCGTCGTCGAAAAAAATTTTAAGGTGGTCGGAGCAGGAATCGAACCCAGGATCCCTGTACAAGAGGCGCGCACATTAACCATACTTATTTCTCTTGAAAGACTGAATCTAGTTCCTTTCTTTGTAGACGTCGTTCCATAATTTGATAGCGAATTGAACGCTAAGTGGAAGTACCACTTTTTGCCGCGTGCACAGAGGCTTACATTTTGATCGGCGCGGTCACCTTCACCCCTATAACGATTATAATTATAGGTAATATCTTCCTGGACCAACGTGATTTTGAATGTGTAGGCTCAACTCCATGAAGTGATGAAGATATATTTCCAACATTAAAATAAATAAATGGTTTCCCATTACATCCCTGAAGGAATTGGGGAGAGCTTCTCACAACAGGTGAACTGACTGATTGGGACCTACGGTTATACACCGGTTCTGAGCGGTATTTTGAGAAGCTGTTTCAGGGCTAATTACTCGATAGTATCACTATGCGAGGTGACCGCCGCCGAAAGAAATTTTAAGGTGGTCAGAGCACGGATCGAACCCACGATCTCATGTACAAGAGGCGCCCACACTCACCATTGCACCACCAACGGCCACAAACTTATTATTATGTAATACTAATATTCCATTAGCAGACTGATACTCACACCAACCTCTGTGTTTCTTGGCAACAACTTCTTTTAGATAAAGGGCAATTTACAAACCGGTTCTCTCGAATCGTCCCAGTAGCCATAAAACCCCGAACTCTTAGTTCTTCCAATAATGGAAACAAATTAAATAATTTGTCAAAGTAAAGATGTTCATATTTATTTTTCTTCAAAACATCTGCCTGAGACAGTACAACACTAGAATCAAGACCAGTTTCTTTATACTTGTCATCCTCAAATATGCCAGCACCCTGATATGGTTCAAACGAAAGGATATATGTTTTGTGGGTAGCTTCAACCCAAAACTTATATCCGTATCGAATAGATTTTCCATGGATGTATTGCTTGGTGATATTTTTACCGTAATATTGAACCAGTTGTTCATCAACGCTGTTTTTTCACATTTGGTGCATTTTGAAAAAATGTATCGCTGAGCACTCTGGTTAGTGGACTAACTTTAGAAAATTTGTCCTTTCGATCTTACAGGCTATTGCTTATGAAGTGAAGTTTCGAAAATATGTAATCAAAAGGATCTCTTGACAAGCATTTGAAACGAGTTAATTTCTAGCATCTTCAGAAACTACCAAGTATATTATTTCCGCAGATGTAATATTTCCAATTTTGTTTCTTCTGGTGGCATAAAGGTTAAAGTTTACGACAGTATCAATAAATTCTAAATATTACAAAAGATTGCAAAGGTGAATTGATATTGAATTGAATTCCCATTTCCTCAAAATCTTTTCTTTTTGTATCTCTGATTTTTTTCGAATCTGGCTTGTGGGAATGTCATTTTCGCAATCAGAATCGCTGTCAAATAGAGTTTTTGTTATTTCAGCAACTCCAATCAGAAGAGCTGGTGGTAAATTCGCAAAATCAAAATGTTCTTCATCTCCAGAATTTTCAACAGTGACTTTGTTGTGTACAGAATCTTCAGGAATTGAATTAATGTTGATGTAATTAGCTTGCTGAAGGTCTTCTGGTAGATCATTATCTAATTCGTCTAAAATTGCATTCAAAGTCAATTCGCTGAAACGAATAAAAAATGGAAAATTTTTTTGTAACACAGCTATTTATTTACTGCCCTGGTATACTATATATGGTTTACACAACTTTTAGCAGTTATGTTTGCGCACCACAGTACCATTTCTGGATTTCTCGGAAACAACGCAATTTCTGCAGCATTTGAATTCATGTCTGGCTCTTATTTGTGTGGAGATATTTTAGCTATGAAAATGTTTTGCTCCCACCCCCCAGGTTTGTTCATTTACTAAAAAACTGGTGTGTACAAAATTTTTCTCCGATCGGATAACTCTACGGCATGTCGCAAACGGCCTATAGATCTCGCAAACATCACCCTTAGACATTTTTTTTTCGAAATTAGGTAATAAAATTATTCGCGGTCGGGTAAGCGTATTTTGTAAAAATTAATATCTAATTGTAGAGAGGTTTTGTGTGTAAAAATATACGAAACAAAAAAACTTTAAAACTGTATTTTTTTGTTGTTTTTGGTATAAAGTTGTATGGGCTATGAATTCAGACATCTTTGAAAATAATATGGCCGTATTGAGAGCATTTTGAAGCTTAAAATAAGGTATAATGTGTTACCATAGTACAATGCTTTAATAATCCGATTTGGGGTCCGGTATTAAAATTGTAGAAAAATAATTTTTTTCTGTTCTTTTGGAACACAATTCTCAATTTTTCATATGTTCCATTGTTTAAGTATAATGAAAGGTCAAAAATTATGTTAAGAAGACATTGTTACATTCTGAACTTGCCCCAACTACTTCATTCATCCTCAAACATTACTAAGATACCTTGCACAGTGGTTCAAAATCAAATTCCATTGGCCAAATTCCTTATCTTTTGATCTAGTAAATATTTTTAAGTTCTGTAAAAACTAAATTGTAAGCAAGGAGCTAAGTATTATTGCGATATATCAACATCGAAAATCGCGCAGTGGGATATATTTCAGAAAAAGAAAAATTTTCAAAGTTGATTACCTGTTTGTTTTTTCGATTTGCAATAAAACAACAATTTTGGTTTTATTCTTCGTGTATATTTTTTTTAACGTATTTTTTCATAATTGTTCATACGTCCATACGTTCGTTTTTTTCGAAGAATTTTGAATTAGTGTTAAAAAGGCGGTTAGTATAAAAATACCAAAATGAGAAAGAGAATTTTATCACCTACTTTGTATTGCTACTTTTTTTTTAAGAAAAACGAGTTATTTACGTTTATGCACTAACAAATCTGACATTTTCATTAAATTAGCACTACCTTTTTTGTGTTTTTAACAGACGGCAACAAAAGTTACCCCGGGGAATTGGGGAGCAGATCATCATTTCCAACTGTGTATCATATTCATTGAAGGTTTTTGAGGCAGGAAGGAAGGTTTTGGTCTAGAGTCAACAATCTGAATATGGTATAAACCAAACTTAGCTGGCATATCACTGTTTTTAATAAAGAAAAATTGCGTGCAATATCTCTAAAACTGAATGATATACAGTTCAATAAGTTCGGTTCGGTCGTCAGGCGGCACTGTGCCTGCAGCCTAAGGGTGATTCTTGCAATCGGGGAAAATTTTCCACACACCAACACTGGGGGATGTTTTTTCCAATGTTGTAAATTAAGGGTCACAAACAATCCCAAAAATGTAAGTATGAATTTATAGCTGCAACTTTATACTTACCGTTGTCGAATCATTTCTTAGTAATTGATATTGTAGAATCAAAGAAAATTAAATAATTAGTTCGACGAAGGGAAGTCAAACACGATATTTATGAAATAAAACTGTTAAATTAATGCAGAAAATTGAAGAAACCTTAATGCAAGATGTCCATAGACTATGTGCATTATCTACTAGACTACTAGGATTATCTGAGTTAATTGCCCTGTTATTTACATTATAGCCAAATGTTAATTAAGACAATTAAGTAAAGCATCCATATAACATTACTTTGCCAGCCAAAAGCATAATACGCAAAAAGCATAATAAAAGCTTTTAATAGTTACAATATTGTTACGAATTTCCTTAATTATCATATTTTCCGCTGTTTTAGTTTCTGTTAATAAAATTATGACCGTTTTAAATTACGAACAGCTTTAATCGTCATACCGAATGTAATTCTGACCATATACAGTACCAAATTCTCAAACTACGCATATGCAGGGTGGAACCCCATTTGGAAACTTCCGAGAGGGTGAGACAATGATTTTTCAGATAAATCAGATTTAATTTTTCGCATTGCAATTTTGGAACATGTAAACCTTTTTTATATTTTCGGAAAAATTTAGCATTTATTTTACATTGTCTGTTGCCAACAACATTAAAGTTCAATGCAACTGTATTATATAGGTCCTATTCCAAAAAAAAGACAAATAAGATAAACAATTTTCCGTTCATATGATTAGAAGCCGCATTTGATGTATACATCCAAGATGGATTCATATATGGTGAACGCATAAGCACAGCTGATTTGCTTTGTTTACATTGCAAACCACTTCCGAACTGTCAAGTTCACATGTACTTTGTTTTTGTATGTGTTTGTTTACATTTACCCGCTTGTTCGGCAAGTATCAATTGTCTCTTTGTAAATAGTTTTATAACTAATCACTAACCGCGGTAGTTATTTCTCTATCACTAAATAATGCCTAAGAGCGATAATTGTCCACCCTGTGCATTACCAGTAGATAGTAAAATGGATTAGCGAATTTAAAATTTGCGATTTAATAAAAAACTTGTTGCGTAGGGAAAACAAATCAAACAAAGTCCCGTTATCCTTACGCTGGAATTCATACAGTTCTTGTTCTTTTGTTTATTTTGTCAGTAGTTTACTGAAACTGAAACTCAAAGACTGGCAAGTGTCATAAAGTGCATTTAAGTGTTTTTAAATTAAAAATGTGTGTAATATGTTTATTTTTTTTATCAAATAAAGTGTAAAACAAAAAATTTTCAGAAACCACATGTTTTTAATCTAGTAAATGGGCTACTAGTAATTATGTTTAATTAACACTAGCTAAATATATCAATCTAAAGTACTAGTGAGTTGGGGCTAGTTAGATATGGGGCTTTTCAACGCCGAATTAATGGTCTATCCAGTTTCACCACCTATTTAGTGGGTTAAAAAAGATCTGTGAATTTGAGTGCCGGTTTGGACTAGTGAAATAACGTGAAATTGGTAATGCAGAAGGTAGTCAATTGTACCCCTCCTATGACATCGCCATGTTAAAGTAGACAGTCAAACACAAGTGAAGTAGATTGGACGGTAACTAGTACTGGTTACTAATGCCTAGGTAAATTGATAGTGCGGCACTAGTAACGCGAACAAGCGGGTATTGTTGGTATACTTATGTGCTGGATTTGACACAACGTAAGTGAGAAGCATCAATTGGCATCAATTTGCAATCCGTCTACCATGAGTATTTTTATCATGTATACATCCAACAATTAGTAAAAGAAAAATATTACTCTCTAATAAACATTAGTGAAAAATGAGCTAGAAAAGTATTTCGATCACAGAGGAAAGGGCCAAAATCGCATGGATATTTTTATCAGACCATTGTGCGGGAAATTGAGCGGAGTTACAAAACAGTGCTGGGATACTTAAAAGATGTCGAATACTAAGGCAAAAATTATAAATTTTAAACGCTTTAACTGCAACCGAAAAGATAAAAATCTTGAGAATTGCGTCAAACTCTTCTCTACAAGTACCTGATATTGAAAAAACTGATGAATAAATCGGCGCTGAATAATGAGCACAAAGAAAACTGGTTACACTTTGCTAGAGGGCATATGGCATGGGACATTCAAGTAAGACGTCATATTAATGATTTTTAGTGACGGAAAGGAATTTAATTTAGATGGCCCAGATGCCTACAATTATTACTTTCACAACACGAGAAAATAGGAGCGAATTTTAAATTGTCATCACAGTAGAGAGGGTGGAGTTACGGGCTGGGGTGTAATAACGTATTACGTCACAATCGATTTAGAATTTCAAATATGATTGGAGAAACTTAAAAGTCTGTTACAGACGTAAATGAAATGTTTGGACTGTGCAACAAGATACTGCTCCTATTCATAATGCCAGAGTTGTAAAAGAATTCATTGCAATTGGCCATCAATCATATTCTCCCAACATTAACAAAATTGAAAATGTTGGGATTGACTTTGCCGCTAGGTGTATGATGGAGGAAGGCAATTCGATGATAGTTCAATTCAATTCAAGCCATTAAGAACTCCTGAAATGAGATTTCTTTGGCCACCAAAGATTTGGGACCTAGGGGTCATTTTTGCAAAAAAGTGATAATTTTGTGAGGCTCATATCTTGCAAATCGTTCTCATGATCACCTGGGCGATTAATCCAGTTTACCGGCTTTCAATACTGCTTACTATGTTTGCCTCCACTTAACCATGAAATGAGATTGTTATAACATTGGCGACACACTGTATTAGGTGTGTAATTTTCACCGGTCAAGTCTACTCCGCCGAAAAACAACTTTTCCTTTTGAAATTTTGTAGAAATGTTTCTTCTAATTTGATGACCGCAAACGTAGCAAAATAAATCAATATTTTCACACTGCATATTGAAATTGTCAGTAGCCAATGTTGTGTGCGAATTATGCGAATTATCCCTATAAATTTCACCGCTGAGCTTTTTCTTTTCAAATTATGATTTTATTATACGGAACATCTGTTGTGTGCTGCGTTCCTTGTTGCGTGTGCTGAGCTTACTGTTTTGCCTGTGCTGCTGCGGACGGTGAGATAGCATAGTATATCAATGTTGAAGTAAACGGTATTTAGAATCAGTCCTAGGAATATGTTCTAGAAAGTAATTTATTGAGATGTTAGGTACATTTTTGTAGTTGATTGAATTTTGAACGGTTTGCTACCTATGGACCTGAACAGGGGAACAAATTTAAGAAAAATCTAAATTTGTAAAGTTTTTTGCGATTTTGACCATGAAGATGAAGGTTTTTTGATTTTATATGTTCTTTATGACGAGAGCTACAACTTTCTCTCAGAGGGATATTCCAAACGGTTTGGTAGATATGAGCCTGGCAAAATGATCACTTTTTTGCAAAAATGACACCGAATTTTTTCATTCTAAAAAAGAATCTTTTCTTACAGAACCATTTAAATTATCGTATTTTTCAACGGGCGCCTTAGCCGTGTTAGAACTAATTGTATACAATATATAGCGAAAGGAATTTCGTTCTAACCGGCTGTCCCTGACATCTCATGTAATTTTTTGTTACTCAAGAAAGGGCTTTATCTCTAAAGTGCTTGCTGAGCCCAAAATAACATCTATTCGCAAGCACAATTCTCCGCTTGATTTCAAGTCTGACGTTGTTTTTGTTTACGGCAGATCCGAGGTATACAAATTCGTCTACTACCTCGAAATTATAACGGTTATCAACGTTCACGCTTTGGTGCAGTGGCATGGAGGCCCTGCTCGTTGAAACCATTAATTTTGTCTTGTCCTCATTTACTTTCAGACCCACTCTTTCTGGCTCCTCAATTCCCGAGAAAACAGCAGTAACTTCTCTAATTGAGCGCCTAATGATATCTATTTATATCTTCAGCATATGCGAGGAGCATGTGACTTTTGCTGCTGATGGTTTTGTTCACGTTGACTGGAATTTTCTCATAATGGTCGCCATTAAGATGTTAAAGAGATCGCACGACAGGTTGTCGCCTTGCTTGAGGCCTCGCTTAGTTTCGAAAGGTTCGGAAGAACCTTATCAACATTCACTGCGGATGTGGTGTTCGTCAAGATCATCCTGCAAAGGCTTATGAGTTTATGGGTCTCCTACAGGATTTGGCGTAGCGTGAAAATCTGGTCAGTTGTCGCATACCACACTGGTATTGTCCAATCAGGTCAGCGATAAATGGTTTTAGTCTTTCGCACGTTATCTTTGATAGAACCTTATATGCTATGGATAAAGGGCTTATTCCACGATAGTTTTCACAGAGACTCGGATCACTTTTCTTAAATATGTGACATATTACACTGAGACTCTAATCGCACCTTATCAGATCATCGCCGCCAGCCTTAAATAGCACTGCTGGTAATCCATCAGCTGCTGCGGCTTTGTTGTTCTTAAGCCGGGCAATAGATGTTCTGATCTCGTGTTGGTTAGGAATGGGCACTCGACGTCGTCGTCCATATTGTGATCGATCATCATTGGATATCAAAGGTACCAGTAGCGCGGAGAAATGATCTCTCCATATTCCCAACATGCTCTGCACATCTTGTCGTTATAGAAGGGTGCCCTGAACCATGCCCATTAGTTCCGTTTTTGACTTTTAGGTAGAATTTTCGGGCTTCGTCTTCCTTCAGTATGTCTCAATTTTTTCACTCTCGCGCTTTCTCCACTGCCGTTTCTTACACCTAAAGAGACGGTTTACCTCCTTCCTTGTCTCCCTATACCGCTCAGGCGCAGCTCTGCAATTGACTGAAGCATTGCCATAGGTGCAGCGTTCTTTTCAACATTTGCAATGCGTCAATCTTCATCGTACCATGGTTTATTGCGAAACGGTTTTTCAAAACCAAGTACGGTTGTTGCGGCAGTTTTCATAGAGTCGGAAATGGTTTTCCACTGCGCTTCAGGATCGTCATCGGGAGTTGCGAGAGCTTCCTTAAGTAGGATCTCGTTACAGTTTTCCAATGTCTAGCTTCCTCTGTGTCTGTTTTCGTACGATTTTCACTCTACTTAATCTTGTGCAAACCTTTGCTGCTGCTAGGTAGTGATACTTTGGCATTAAAATCTCCTAGTATCAATATCATGGCCAGGGCAGCGGTCATACGTTTCCTTTAGGCGCTCATACAATATCTCTTTGGCATCATTATCTTTCCGAGCGGACCAAAACTTCGTATACGATATCGCTTACGAGAGTTACGCGAAACTTTTGAAATGAATCAGCAGTCGCTCAGTTTGTGGCTGTAAAAGTTTAGTTTACGATGTCTTGCAAGAGATACGTTTGCGAGACTTTTGCAATATCTTTTGCGAGAACAACACGAAAAATAAAACAAAATGCAATAGCCAAAACTTTGTTGTTGTGTCGTGTGCCTGCACGTGTGTGCCTCTGTTTGGCGCACAACACAACGACAACAATGTTTTTCTCTTTTCGTCCGTTTAGCACCCGTTTTTAAACCAGTTTGCGAATATTTGGGCGAGTTTAATTTCTCCCCCGGTTTTGGTCCGGTAAATACTCGCTTCTGAGCCCGTTTGCGAGCATTTAGCGTAACACTCGCTAAGGCTCGGTTTTTTGCCCGCTGGGTTGCCTTCTGTCGGCGCATACACACAAATTAGGGAAATATACAAATATTTCGCTTTAATGCGGACTGTGGCTAGACGTTCACTCACAGGATCGAACTTACAAGTTTTATTTATTTATTACATCTACTGAGCATTGCTCTTACAGATTACAGAAAAAAGGGGAAGAAAACCTAGAGACTAGATGTCGCAGTCTTTTGCTAACAACAAATCTGCAATCAAATTCATGTTATTTTCTCATGGCAATTTTCTTGTTCTTGTGCAGCCATGTCCTGTCCATCGCATTTCCGGGATAGCGGTAATGTCAGCCTTATAACTTTCGAGGACATCTATCAATTGGAAACTTCCACCGGATCTAAAGTATATAGAGTTCTTACATTCCAAGTGCATATCCGTAAATCGTGGTCCTTATAACGTTTGCGGGGGTCATCAACCAATAGGGGTTGTTTATGTTTTCCTTTTTGTATATTCACTGCATTCACTTCACTTGTATATTCACAGGCAAACCCAGTCCACCGAGTTTTTTTTTGCATTTTACCTACTCCCAGGATATTTGAATACAGCCGCCCATTATGGATCAGACGCTGGCCAGGATGCAATATGTCGAACCTGGATTTTCTTCTTTTGGTTTTCCGACGTTGGCCCGATTGTTTGACTCGTCCGTCATCTAAGGACAAACGAATATGCCCGATAGTTTGTTGAGCTTCAGTGACATCAGTCACCTACTAAACCTGAGGCATATCAGTGATATCATAACCAATCATTCTGCTCATTTGTTTCGCCTTCTCACTCTAGCCAGATAGCGGAGGTTTCCGAAAAAGCCATTGCCCAGGATATACCGCGTGGAAGTAGTGAGCTACTTGGACTGCCCAATGAAGGAACCATTTCTGGCCACTACATTTGTTCATTGTGATCTTTGTACAATTTTCCCAAAGGTTTTTAATATATTGCTACGGATTTTCTAATCGTGCTTTTACCTCTATTTTATTCACGTTCATAAAACAAGATTGGGGTTTAAATTACGGTAAGGACAACATATTGAGTTCTCAGCTATTTATAAGTGTTTTACTACTTGCCACCAGAGTCTCTACCAGTTTGGAGATAATTTCCAAATATACATACTTTCTCTTTCGTTGTCGTTAAGTCGTATGTGAAGATTTCTACTCGTTTCCAGCACCAGTGGTATTGCCTTTTGAAATCTTACAGCCTGTTTCTCAATCTCGAATGAAAAGCTAAGCGAACAAAACTCAGTCACTCACATTCGACCCAAATTTGGTTCATCTAAGTCAAAATTTTCGTTCGCCTGACTTTATGTTTGTTCCTAAGTGACAGCACATTCGAAATAGAGAAACCAAAATTTGTACTGAAAAATTGTATGTTTTCATTCGACTTAAAACGACAAGATTGTGAAACCCAAATCAACTTTCTTTTGTCTAGAACACAAACGGAAGCTTTCGTTCGAGATTGAGAAACAGGCTGTTAATGAATCTACATAGTCTGCATTATTTGTTGTAAGGGTATACTTACAGGCGATTCTAGTACATTTTAAGCCGCATTCACAATGCAAGCGGCAGTTTCATTTCTAATGCCAACTCGTTCTCACACACAGAATTTCACATGTCTTTTCGTTTTTTTTTACAAAAATGTAACTCAAATTTGTCGCTGAAGTTGGTATATTTCTACTCCAGCAACTTACGAGCTCGAACAAATAATATACTATTAAGCTGTAGACGGCGCTGCACTTCGAATTTCATTTTCAAACTTAAAAACAACAATGAAAATTGAACACACTTGTGTTAAACGACGCATTGTAAATTTTATCTGTAGAATCTTTTATTACCAAATATTTTTTAATTTTCAAAATACAAACCTGAATGCGACATTTGTGACATTTGAATATGATGCAATTAATAGAGGTTGTGTTATAAGAACAACATAAATGATTTGCTTTTTCTTCTGTTCATTACATGAACAATCAAATCCAAATGTATTTGGTTTTTGTAATTTCTGGCTTACATTTATTCTTGACATACATTTGTGTTAACTTTGATACGAAAACAAAATATATTTTATTGTTGCCTTGATATATTGGCCGTAATACTGGTATCACCTGTTAGAACAAGCATCTCGATTCGAAGTAAACTGTTGCTTAAATTGCGAACGCCTATTGGAAATGATACTTGCATTGTGATTCCGGCTTTACAGAACGAAACTTTGTTGCATATGAATAGAATCACTTTATCAAAATCCTGAAAACCCCGGGAAAATGGTTACTTTTTTAAAGACATGACCTCGTTAAAGCCTACTCTATAGATCAAAAATGTGTTTATTTTTAAGGTTGTCGCACAGTTTTCGATTTAAGCCGCATTCACAATGCAAGCGATGCCAACTCGTTCTCACACATAGAATTTCACATGTCTTTTGGTTTTTTTTTTACAAAAATGTAACTCAAATTTGTCGCCGAAGTTGGTCTATTTCTACTCCAGCAACATATTTGTTCGAATAAATAATATACTATTAAGCGGTAGATGTCACTGAACTTCGAATATAATTTTCAAACTTAGAAACAGCAATGAAAATTGAAACCATTTGTGTTAAACGATGCATTTAAAACGTAATTTTATCCGAAGAATCTTTTAATAGCAAAAATTAACATTTTTTTATATTCAAAATACAAACCTGGATGTGACATTTGAATCATGATGCAACTAATAGAGGTTGTGTTATAAGAACAACTTAAATGATTTGCTTTCCTCCAGTTCATTATATTAAGAATCAAATTCAAATGTATTTGGTTTTTGTAATTTTTGGCTTACTTTTAAGGCTCGTTCACAATGATAGCAACAAATTCAACAGGCGTTCACAATGCAAGCGACAAATTTGTTCGAATAAGTTCGAAAAAACAGCTGACTGGCAACATTGTTTACATTATACAGCATTATACATAGTTGGTGATTGAAATCCATGGAGAATTGTGATACAAACGAAAAAGCAAATAGTAAAAAAAAAAAAATTAAATGTGAGACACGGACCTCAGATTTGTACCACTACCCGGAGCAAAAAGTATTAAGTGTTTTTCTTTAGAAAACTTTAAAATTTTTCTATAGAAAAGTTGTCAAATTTTTCTATAGAAATGATTTAAAATTTTTCTTTAGAAAAGTTTTAAAATTTTTCTATAGAAATGTTTTAAAATTTTTCTATAGAAAAATTGTAAAATTTTATAGAAATCTTTTAAAATTTTTCTATAGAATTGTTATAAAATTATTCTATAGAAATTTTTTGAAATTTTTCTATAGAAATGTTCTCAAATTTTTCTATAGAAAAGTTGTCAAATTTTTCTATAGAAATGTTTTAAAATTTTTCTTTCGAAAAGTTTTAAAATTTTTCTATAGAAATGTTTTCAAATTTTTCTATAGAAATCTTCTCAAATTTTTCTATAGAAATATTCTCAAATTTTTCTATAGAAAAGTTTGAAAATATTTTTATAGAAATATTTTAAAATTTTTCATTCAGCATAATATCTTCCCGTATATCCGAACTTTGGAGGCCCATAACTCCGGAAATAGGTGCCGTCACCAAAATTGCCATTTACAATTTTTTGCTTAAAACAATGAGTTCTACCTCAAAATAGTGAGCTTTTTGGCTATGTCAGTGGGAGCTAAACTTGCCCAAATTTGCTGTTAAGATTTCTCCTCTTCCAAAACTAACTCCGTCGCTTCTCGACAGCACAAAACAAGAAATGCTGCATCATAGTTATTTAAAATATTTTTTGCAGTTTGTTTAAACTTTTGGAGAAACAAAATCGTATTTACTGCCAATTTCTTTAAAACTTTTCAGAAAAAATTAGAGTTTTCAGACAGCTTGCTTACAATTTTTGAGAAAACAAAATTTGTATTTTCTGGCAGGTTGATCAAACAATTATTTGTTTCAAATATTTGTTCAAGTGTGACCACAGGGCAAATGTATTTGCCCTACTGTTTATTTGATGCTATTTGATACCTGTTTGATCAAACAAAAAGAGGCAAATAAATGTGCATAGTGTGAACACAATATCAACCCTGTATTGATTTGACAACATTTTGAGCAAATATGATGAAACATATTTTGATCAAATATTTGCCCAATCTGACCGTACCTTAAGAAGCATTTTATAATTTATTTTGATTTTTTGACCATGAAAATCAAATGTTATTGGCTCAAGCATATTAATTTGTTCTCTGATTTTCGATAATTCTTTTATTATCAAATCTTTTGTTTCCTTTTTAAAAGTAAAACTAATTGGTCTTCACAACTTGGTGGAAGAAGGTACTTCGGCTTTACATACATCGAGTTCTGTAGATATACTTGACGAAGGTTCAAAATCAAAAATATTTTTTTTAACCTCAATGGAACGAAAGAAATCATAAAAATGTTAGAATCTGATCAGTTTTCCACATTGCGTTGTTTATATTGCTTTTGTCCGGAAGATCCTTCGCATCCCCATTCTGGAATTAATGTAAGACTACAATTTCCAAGGTTTTTAATGCTAATTTCATTTAACGTTTTCAATAGTCTTTAAACATATTGTGTAACTTAACCTCCGCAGAATTTTCTGTAACGTAAATAGAATCTTATGGTGGTAAGCAATCCTTTTTTATAGAAATAATTTCTTTGTATCCTAGAAAAATTTCATAATTTTTCTGATTTGCGCGTTTCCGTAGTTCCATGTACTGATGTACTGCGAGTTTTAAATCTAAAAATACCGCAAGTGTTTCCTCTGGATTTTTTTCAATTACTTAAAATTTAGTTTTTGGAGGTCCCACTTGGTACAAAAAGGAATCCTTAATTAATTGATCAGCCATTTTCGGATTTGTGTCTTTAAGTTTTCGTCTCTGGGATCGTTCACTGCCTACGTCAATTGGTTTCACAGGTCTTCCAATTTTTCCTCCAGAATTAAAAATTTCATACGGTTTTTCAAAAATCAATTCGTTTGTTAACCATTTATGGTTACGCTGAAGCATTTTTTCTTTTATTCAACTTCATTCATTGTACCGTTTTTCAAGTCTTGATAAAAAATTCGTAACACGAGTATATGGCATTTTTTGATCACAAAATGTAAGGAAGGTATCGTTTATGGATATTAAAGTGTCTTTCGGGAGTGGGAGTTTTATGAGGGGTATGGAGGACCGATTGTAATAAAATTTAGTGTAATATTTGATGTTCATACAAGAGTTCTTCTGGCTTAATGTGATCGTTATATTTGTGTTTGCTGGACTTTATTAACTTTTAATTGATACCCGAAAAAGTGGACCGATTTACGTCCAAGTCAACAAGGTTCGTTCTTGCTAAAAAAAATTACAGTATACAAAATTTCATAGAATTCCGTTGAAAAGTGCGACCTGTAGTACTTTGTTGAAAAGAATACATTTATGAAATTCTTTATATGTATTAACTTCACCTGCCTGTATGTATGCATGCATGCCGAGGAAACTTTGGATTGATTTTTAACCGTTTTCCCGTGATCCAATCGAGCTGAAACTTCGCAGATAAACTAATGACGATGACGACAAAAATATCAAAATATGGGCGGGATTGGACAAAGGGTCGTGGTACCTCCCATGCAAATCACAAATTAAAAATCCCTTATTTCTGCTCCTGTTAACGGTATTTGAACAAAATTGGGTACGTTGGTTTGGTGTACATATTATAAGATCTGCTGCAAATATGGGCAGGATTGGACAAACGGGCGTGGTACCTCCCATACAAATTAAAAATCCATTATTTCTGCTCCTGTTAACGGTATTTGAACAAAATTGGGTACGTTGGTTTGGTGTACATATTCGAAGATCTGCTGCAAATATTGGCGGGAATGAACAAAGAGCCGTGGTCATATATAAAGAATTTATAGGCAAAAACTATTTTTTTACGGGTTGGTTTTTACTATACTACATTTATGGTGGTATAGAGTATAAAGATCAGACTTGCATCAGAAAAATTTTTCAAACTCCTAACGAGCAAAACGAAATGGGAATGTAAATAAAGGAAAGAGAACGTACTTTAAAATGGTACTAGTTATTTTACGAAATATTAGGAATTTCCTAAAGTTATATTCCACCAAATCGTAAATTTATACAAAATTTAACCCATTCTTAAAAATAAAATATAAACATATACATTAAAGCTAAGAAACCATTTTAACCAAAACGGTTTATTTCATAAAAATCGCTTTTGAAAATAAAAAGTTGTTATAGGCGATTGAATTTACGAAATTTATTACAAAATGAAACTTTTGATGCAGATAATAAAAAGGTGCATATTGAATCACCCTGTTTATATGGAAAGCGGTTACGTAGAGATCTGAATTTTTGGCTTCTGAGGTTCTCAGGTGTTTACTTTAATATGAGTATTTAAAATTAAAAATTGGGGGCAAAAAGAAAAGACTTTTGGCCGCTATTTCAAAAATAGCAACACACAGAAAAAGAAAAAAAAGAAATATATCAAATTTGGAGTAAATCCAATAATTTTAAGGGGACCCGGAAACGACTTCAAATAATATATGGTAAATATGGACAATACACCTACGTCACTCGTCACTTTTTAATCACAGTTTTTTCATTACTTTCTTCAACTGCATTATTCTAATTTTCATATCTTTATATTATTCAATATTATGTAGGGTAGAGTGAATCCCAATTATTTGTTTCTAATATTCTCACATTTATAGCAACACGCTTCAGATGTTATTTATTGTGTTATATATTGCTTTGTGAGACAAAGTGGAAATGAAATAAAGATATGCGCTAAGAGTGCTTCTGTTTTCCACCAAAAATTAAAAATTTTGGCGTCTTTTCAAGTCAAATATGTTACACATTTTAATTTTTTAGTAACTGTATGAAATACAAACGCATTTTGAAAACAATTAAAAATTGATAAATTGGTGGTTAATTAATTGGAAATTATGCTGTTGAGTTAATGTGGAAGCCATTATGTGGGTTAAAATATGGCTAGTAATTTAAGCAAAAATAAAATGTTTTAATTTAACTGGAGCGAAAGAAAGTTGTAAGCAGTCATCTCTTCTCATTTTCCCCACAACTGCCTGTCCGGGGATTTTTATCTTAGGACACTACTGTTTGTGTGGATAATTTTATATTCCTCAGCGACAGTCGCAGCTGATAACGGGCCATATTTGCAAACTTTCTCGCTAAAAATCCAAAGGTGTTTGTTGTAAAAGCTGTGATTTAGTTCACTTTTTCATTTGTTATGTAAGTATCGATCGGATTGAACTGAGTTCTTAACAGTGAAATAGATTAATATGCAATTCAAGTGGTGTTCTAAAGTCAAAAAACAGTATACATACATTAGGGTGGGTCAATTTTTTTTGCAACAAAAGCTAATCGCGATTCTTGTTCTATGGGTCATTTGAAGAAAGTTTGCCGAAGAAACGATAGTTCTAAAATGAATTTCGAGCCCCAGGATTTTCCGAAATAGGGTTTTTTTTTTTAAATATTCAATAATCGAGTTAGGTATTGGACTAGAAAGGCAAAAGAAAATTTGATTTCCTCTAGTTAAATGTGTATTTGGGGGTTTTTTGGTCGACGAATCCATTTTTGATATTTATTTTTATTTTTGAGTACCGCCAAAGAGCGGTTTAGCCCATTTTTTGGGATTTTATCGAATGTTTTGTTGAAAATTGGCGAAATTGTTTATCATAATGCAGTCCCAAATTTGAAATAGCTCATAATGTTCAGCGCTATAATTTAGGGGGGGGGGGGGGGGGTACTTATTCACGACATATATATTTCATTCAATTTAAGACAAAGAATGAAAAAAAACATATTTTTTCCTTATTTTACTTTATTGTTTTTCTTTAAAAATTCACCTTAAGGGATAAAAGAGAGTTATTTTTGTAAGTCTTTCTTGCTTTCAAGTTTAGGGAATTTTTCACGGCTTTCTAATGCCACCACCATAACTCCTCGTTTTGGATCGGGCAGCGGCGGATCATTGTCTTCCAGATATTCGGCCCTATTCCTGTTGTCGACATCGTCATCAGAATTTTGCCAACTTTATAACGTTATAAATTTATTGTCACATCGACAACAACAAAGTTTTTGATGTCTATGATCCAAAAACAACCCTCTTAAAACATTACGCAAAATTTTTTTTCCAGATGCCTTCAAGTCGCCAGTAAAAATCAATACAACAGACGTCGACGACTATAACGGGAATAAGGGCAATTGTTTTAGATATTCATAAGGAATGCTTACAGTAAATTGTGGTTCGAATATGATTGAATTACACAGTGCAACACGAAAAAATATAACCATATACGGACACCACTACGTGATAAAAGACCAATAAAAAAAAGATCCGTGTCTCCCAGTTTTGCCCAAAGTAATGCACTTTTCTGTATGGGCCCCCAAAGATTTGGGGCCTCGGTGTAATTTTTGCATAAAAGTGATAATTTTGTCAGGCTCATATCTTGCAAACCTTCCGGAATTTTGATTTACTCTCTGAGGGAAAGCTCTTGTCATAAAGAACAAAAATTGTGAACACATAAAATCAAAAAAACTTTATCTTCAAGGTCAAAATCGCAAAAAAAACTCTAAAAAATTCGGTAGCGTTTAGGTAGCCGCAAAAGTGAAAATTTCCCGAACATTTTTTAATTTCAGTTATTTTTTCTTTACGTCAGCATTGAGATAGTGCTATTATGTTTCTAATATCGATGGCCCTGGACTTGCAACTCGCACTCTCTTAAGTTGTGGATCCAAATCGTCCGAATCTGACTCTGATTCTGAACTTATGGCGTCCTTAGGTGCGTTGCTTCCAGACTGCCTTCCACCATCTGCTTTTTCTTCTTCAAATACTTCATTAACTTCATACAGGGTGATCTTGTGACTCCACCAACATACCTGAAATGAATTAGAAAAGAAATCAAAGAAGGAATGCAAAACAATTCATCAATAAACTTGATGTTACCTCTGCAAGCAATGCATCGAATTTTTTGCCTTTCTACCATTTTTCCATGAGCATTGTGGTTTGGTGAAACCGTTTTCCTTGCTCATCGGATTCGGTAGGGAGTTGTTTTTTGATAAAATCTTCAAAATGAAAATGAAGAAAATGCAGCCTTAATGTCATCGATGTGCCGATTTTCTCAAAATAATACAGCATTTCTTTCACCCGTTCTCTTGCTTTCGGTTCCGCGTCTCGATCCACGAAGGTAAATCCATGCCATTGAATGACTATCATCAAGCGATTATTCAAAGTTTCTTGAATAGCTTTCTAATGTCAGGGCCATTAAGTACGCCTGTTAAATGAAGACAAAAAATAAAGACAAAAGAAACCATTAACATAGTGTAAATAGTACAAAGAGTTGAACAAAAATTCGTTTTAAATTTACTACAATACCTTTTTTAATTTTGTCATTGCTACGCTTTGGGAAAACGCTTTTCAAATAGTCGAATGCGTTTGGACAATTTACAACGGCCACTTCGATGAATTTTTTAACAATTCCCAATTTTATGTGGAGCGGTGGCAGCGAGATGTCTTGAGTATTGTTAATTAGTGCATTCTTCAGTTTATGTTGTTTCATTTGTTCCTCCACACTTCCTCTTGGTGTTGATTCAGAGGTGAACGAGAATCCGAATTACAAAGAAAAGAAACGAATTTTGGAAAGCCGCCCTTATCGAAGATCCAGTGAAAAATGTTGATGACCTTCAAATCACAGCAAATCTTCCATTTATTTTCGTAGTATTGGCTTTTCCTTTCATTATATCTTTCAATGTTTAATAGCTTTCTTTCATGTTAATACCCATTGCTAGCGGAATGGAAGGTTTTCGGTTCGACACATGCAACAACACTGCTTCCAAGCTTGAGCAATTGAAGTTTATTGTAGATTACTTGTAAACTCTCCGTTGCATCGGATCTTCCACATGGTTACGATAGTGTACAATTTTTTAAGGGCTAAGTCGCGTATTTTTTTCCTCGTCGAACAACATTGCCAATAAAACGTTTTCTGAGTGGGCTAATACGCGTTTTCTTTAACAATATTTACAATTTCTCTTAAATGCGAATCCATATATTGAGCCCTACGTATGAATTTACAAAATAATACACTACCGTACACGATTTAATATTGAACTACATTGGCGTATTGAACTACATTGTAATATTTAATATTGAACTACATTGGCGTATATACTTTCATTATATAGTTGGGGATTTTTAAATTTGTAGATGGCTTATTAGTTGTCACGTATAACCGTAATAATCTACTGGCCTTGGTGAGCCACCGAGAATGTGCTACTGGCCCTGGTTTAATGTTGGACAAATCCGCCGAAACCTCACCAGAAGAAATTGCAAGTGCTATTTTGTACAAGTGCATTGCGTCGGCAGTTAATTTATATATATATATATTAGGGCGGGTAAAATTGTATGGAACGATTTTTTTGATGAAGCGTATAGCAAAAACGTAATCTTTAGGTGATTCTGAGAAATTTTGCTCAAGAGACCATAGCTCTAAGTCGGATTTGGAGCCCCCAAATTTTCAAAATAGATATTAGTGTTAATAGCGTTTTATTGTTGAAACCTTGATAACGTCGATTTTATAGTAATAAAAGTTGTTGGAAATTATCTGAACTTTCATAATCATAAAAAATCTCGAAAAAATCGAAGAAAATTCAGAATTTATTAGTTAAAAGTTCATTTTAGGCTATTTTTCGACAAAAAATTACTAATATCTCTACTAAAAATATTGGTATCAATACAGATTCAATCAATACCTTTCAAACAAGCCCACATTGAGAAATATACTATAATTCTATCCGATTTTATGACGAATTTAATTAAATTATTCTATGTATATATGGAAAAATATCTATTTTGAAATTTTGGGGGACTCCAAATCCGACTTAGAGCTATGGTCTCTTGAGCCAAATTTTTCAAAATCACCTATAGATTACGTTTTTGCTATACGCTTCACCAAAAAAAAAATTAACCCGCCCTAATATATATATATATATGTCCTTTATTCATTTAAACAATATACTATACAATTATACAATTAAAATACAATATTTAAATAAAAGGTTCACGAAGAACATAACTCGTCAACAAATTCTCTCCATCGATTTTTGTTTCTAGCAAGTGATTTAATTTGATTCCAGGATAGTCGAGTTTGGTTGTATTCCTTTTCCATGCACCTCTTCTACGTATTTGATGGTCGTCCTGGCCTTCGGGGGTTTCATTCTAGCGCCGCTCTAGCAATATCCGATGTTGGACGCCTAAGTATGTGACCGATCCAGGTCCATTTTCTTCTACGTATATCGAATTCATTTCACTTATGAGGCCGTCGGTGGTGCAATGGTAGTGTGCGCGGCTCTTGTGCATGATGACGTGGGTTCAATCCCTACTCTGACCACCTTAAATTTCTTTCGACGGCGGTCACCTCGCTTAGTGACGGCGACACTATCGAGTATTTAGCCATGAAAAAGCTTATCAAAATAGGTCCCAATCAAAATAAAATAATCAGTGAGTGTAAAACTAGAACGCGCACAGCTCTCTGGTTGTGAGAAGCTCTCCCTAATCCCCTCGTGGGATGTAACGGGAACCATTTATTTTATTTTTTTATATCGAATTCAATAGGGCTGTTATTTATGCGTTGCCAGAGGTCTTCATTAGAAACTACATTCGGCCAGTAAATACGTAGTATTTGCCTCAGACAACGATTGATGAACGTTTGAACCTTCTTCATAAGGATCTTCGTCCAGCTCCAAGTAGTACAACCGTATAATAGTACAGACTTTACGCTGCAATTAAATATTCGCAATTTCGTCTTTTGCGAGATCTTATTACGCCAGATGTTGTACAGGTTTCGGAATGCAACACGAGCTTTATTGATCCGATCATTTATATTCATTGCGGCGCATCCGTCCTTGGTAATTGTGCATCCTAAATAGTTGAACGACTCCACGTCTTCAATTAACGAACCATCAACAGTTAGTGGAGTATCACGTTCTGTGCGAATACGCATTAACTTCGTCTTTTTAATATTTATCCGCAATCCTTCTTTTTTCGCATTTTCGGAGAGTTTGTGTAGTTTAGCCTTGATGTCGTCAAATTTGTGGGTCATAAGACATATATCATCTTCGTAGTCTATATCATGTAGGCGTTGATACATATTCCACTGAATGCCGGACGGCGCTTCTGCATTGGTTGCCTCCATTACCTCGTCCATAAGCAGAAGGAATAACGTGGGGGACAATACGCATCCTTGTCTAACCCCCGCAGATGTGGTAAAAGGCTGGCTTTCCTTTCCATTAAAACGAACTTTATACGCTGCATCCGTGTATAGTTTCCGAATCGTGGAGACTATCTTGTCCGGTATCCCTTTCCTGGCCAGGGTGGACAACATTCAATCACGGTGTATACTATCGAATGCTTGTTCAAAATCAACGAAAAGTAGATACAGAGGCGAGTGCAATTCAACCTATTACTCAATAATTATCTGGAGCGTATTAACGTGGTGGGCACACGAACGACCAGGCCTGAAACCCGCTTGCTCCTTGCGCAGAATTTGCTCCACCACTGGCGAGATCCGCTGTAGTATAAGGGTCGCAATTACTTTGCCAATTGCATTGGGCAATGTGATACCCCTCCAGTTCTTGCACTGCGTTAGGTCACCCTTTTTCGGGATAGTGATAACCACTCCCTAGTTCCACTCCGTCGGGATTACACCGTCTATCCATGCACTTCTGATGACCTGCGTAATGACATCTGCTAACACTGATGCACCATATTTCAACAGCTCCGCTGGAATGTTATCTGGGCCAGAAGATTTGTAATCCTTCAGTTTATCCAGAACGGCCTCCACTTCCGTTCGCGTCGGGGGTTCCGTTGGAATATCCTTTCTTGGGTTGCGACTGTTCTGTGTCAATTTAGCTCGTAGAGTTTGATCATACATCCTTGCTGTGGATGAGTCATGCAGACGGTCTGTGTTACATTGAACGATTTTGTTACTAATGCCATTAACAGCCGCTGGACGTAGACGGAAGGTGCCCACTAAGAGTTGGTGGTCGCTATCAATACCAGCACCACGCCTTGACTTGACGTCCAGCAGGGAACCCAAAAACAATTTGCTGACAAGTGTATGATCAATTTGATTGAATGTTTGACCATCGGGTGATTCCCGTGTGTACTTGTGTATATTTTTATGGGGAAATTTCTTTCCACCGATAAACAAGAGATGGCGAGTACAGAAATCTATGAGCCTGTCACCATTGTTATTTCTCAGATTTCCAAGGCCATGTCTTCCCATAACTTCCTGTAGGTTATTGTTGTCGTTACCCACTTTGGCATTGAAATCTCCCATAAATACTTTTATGTCACCAACTGATAGGGAACTTACAGCAAAATCTTGTTGGCTACAGAAATCGTCCTTAGCACTGTCATCATCAGGCTCGGTGGGTGCATATGCCTATACCACAGAAATCCTGCGGAATTTCGAATTGAACCTCGCAGTGACGATGCGATCAGATATAGTACTGTACTCAATTAGAGCACTTCTAGCCTTAGGCGAAAGAAGAAGGCCGACTCAGTTTCTTCGTTGTACGTCACTTCCGGAATATATAAAGCAATGTCCAGATGGTAATTGGGTTTTGCCACTATTTAGCCAGCGAACTTCGCTCAGACCTAGGATGTCCACCTTGTAGGATGCCATAACCCGTTTAACCTGCTCGAGCCTCGATTTTTCGGAGAGAGTTCACACATTCCAGGTACCAATCATAAACCGTTGTTTAAAGCCAAATGTCGTTATCGAGGGGCGATCTTGATTCTTTAAATTTGAAGACGTTTCTGTAATGATTGAGTTTTAAGATGGGCGATTCATTAGACCACCGCATCCGATCCTAGTGATGGGCCTGCTAAGAACCTCAAGGCAATCGCCTTCTCACTTTAGCTACCATCAAACGCGGGTCTGATGGCATTACCAGGGGATACTTGGCCTAAGGCTGGAAGTAGTGAGCTGCTTGGGAATTTCTCAAAGGAATTTCTACAAAGAGCTTTGGACACAATGAGAAAGACCCCATCCCCCTGTAGTTAATTTAACAGTACTTAATTCAGATATTTTTTCCAGTGTGCTCATCTCAAAACCGTTTACCGCTTGAGAATAGAAGAGAAATAGAGTTGAAAATATTAATAAATAATTTATAAGAATTGCATACTGGAAGATTTTCACAGGTTTCAATTTGTTTGCTCAAGGTTCCGGTTGTGGATAGTGGCCCGGTGGTGGATGATTTTTCCAAAGTGTCAAACAAATGTCGAAGTTGAAGCTCGTTAAACTGGAGAAGACAGACAAACCAAAGCAGTGATATGTTTAACTGCATTTCGAATCGTCGCAAAATTCCACTTCTTATGCCAGTATTTGCTCGCTCACCATCACAGCTTATGCCAAACAAAGAACACCGACATATTGCTTTATTGATGAAAAATTCGTTCAATTTGATGACCTTGTGTGCAGAATCTTCATTTTCCACTTTTATGTAGCCTAATAATTGGGAATGTGGTTTCTTTAAACAACTGGATGTGGTTAAAGAAACATTTTTTTTCTTCCGTCGAATGAAAATTCAAATAAATTGGAAGCATCATATCGATTAAGAAACACTTTTTGTCTACATTTAGCTTTTTCTCTACAAACTTTACTCTTATCCATAATGACACGACTATCTTTCACACCAATGTCTTCCATAAGAGATGTTGCCAATGCTGATGCTACTTTATCAGACACACCAAATCTGTCATATATCATAGCAAAGTTCAAAGCATCCTATCTGGGAGTACATGGTCCTAGTCTCGTTTGAGATGCATCTTGTGGACCTATTGAATGTGAACTATGCTCATAATCAATATCCTTATCTTCTTCTGGTACGTATAAACATTTGTTCTCGGCTCTCTTCAAATGTTTATACTACGTCTGGGTACGATACATGCTCATCAATTTATGTCTCCTATTCCGGTATCGTATATCTGCTGTCATTATGTTGATCCATCATGAACTCTTTCAACTGTTCTGGAATCAATTCACATGAGCATAGAGCTGCTTTCAAGTCACATTTACATTTTCCAATATAAAGTAGTTCTTTTTTGGATTGTAGGAACGCTGTGAGAGTGGACCCTTTTGGTCTGCATTTACCATCAACGTAGTATTTGTCAAGCAAAGTATTACATTTTCTAGCAGTTTGTTTGCATGTAATTTCAATATTAAGTTTGCTCCAAATTTCAAACAATTTGTCTGTCACGTGGGGAGCAAATGTTTTATATGAATACATTTTACTTTCCATTTTAGCACGTTCGGCCAAGAAAAAATAACATCTGAAAATATCCTGTTTAGTTGGCAGATTGAGACCACTCAAATTAGAAGACATACCAAAATCAGCAACATTGTGAGCAGGCATATGTTTCAACCTACTTTCACTTTCGGTACTTGTTGATGTTGGCGCGGCTTGTGATGTTGACGGCACTGGATCCACAGTTGGTCTGGAATTGTTTTATGCACCTTTCAAAATATTTTTGGTTTCTTTAGTTTTAAAAAAACTGTTTGTTGGAGGCTCGGTTTGTAGGTTTTTTGAATGTTAATTCGCCGATTCGTTTCAGCGTCGTCTTTGCAATGCGCACGAGGCTGGTTCGAATAGCCTTTATATCAGAGTTCGCAAAAAAACATTAACGTACGATTGTAGGGTGATAGGTATGTATGAAAACAAAAAGGGTTGCATGAACAACACACATTTCAAAAAATATGATTTGGGAAATTCCTAAGAAATAAAGAGCCAATGAATACATATTGGCAAAGCATTTAAAAAATTCCCGTTCCGTGAAATTAAAAGAAAAAACAATAACAACATGTGTGTATAAAAAGAAAAAAAGTCAACTTTTCAATTATTTCAAATATATGAGAAGTCGACTGTTAATCGACTTTGCGACTATTTCATAAATATGAAAACTCGACATTTAATTGACTTTTCGATTATTTGAGAAGTCGAATTTTGGACTTTTAATTAAATTTTCCATTATTTCCAAAATATGAAAAGTCGGTTTTTTGATTATTTCAAATACTACATCTGGAAAGGGTGTATTTGTAGTATGTCATGATGTGCCATTTTTTTGATTGTATTCAATAATGTTTACAATTGTTACCACTCAAGAACTGAAATTATTGGACTACCGTAAACGTCATGAATTTGCTGATTTTGTATTGGAACAACTTGAAAACGATAACGATTTTTGTAAGAAAATCATCTTCTCCGGTGAGGCTAAATTTCATCAGAGTGTTATTCATGAACAACCATTACATTCACCTAAATTGACAATTTGGTGTGGTTTTTGGTCTGGTGGAACCATCGGTCCGTACTTCTTTCGGAATGAAGCTGGTAACACTGTTACTGTCAATGGAGAGCGGCATATATCGATGATAACCAACTTTTTATTTCTGAAATTGGAAGAAGTTTATCTTGACAACATCTGGTTCCAACAAGATGGGGCTACGTTCCACACAACACGTTCAATAACCGAATTAGTGCGAGAATAGTTTGGAGATGCGAATATTTCAGGAAATTGTGACATTGAAAATGTCCACCAAGAGGTTGTGATTTATTATTAAGTCATTGGTCTTTAGAAATAAACCAGACTCTCTTCAAGCTATACATGTTAATATTGAATGTGCTTTTCATGACATATGACTTAATTTAGTGGAAAAAATTCTCGAAAATTGGGTGCATCGAATTCGCTCCTGCAAAAGAAGACGTGGAGGAGTCCATTTGAAAGACGTTTTATTCAGAACTTAATTGCATCGATTGTACTCCACATTAAATAACCCACATTTGTATTTCCTTAACAATTAGCGTGCTTTTTTTTAAAGAAATCATATCACTCAAATTGGAAAACCCTTTATAAGTATATAAAAAGTCGTCTCTTTTACATATACGAAAAGACGAGTATGTGTATGAGATTTTTCAACTATCGGAAATACATATTAGAAGTCAGAGTAAAGTCAGAGCTCAAAAAGCGCCACCTTTAATTTCGGCTTAAAAAACACCGCCGACGACTTCCGTTGCGTCAATATTTTCGGCTGAGCCGATTTAGTAAACCTCGCAATCAACTTTGTGCCTTTTAATGCAACTAGGTAAGTAAAGTGCAAATATTGACAGCGCTGATAAATTTGACGCCATCGTTGTAATCGAAATCCGTTATGTTTAATGTACTAGGCGACACATAGTAAAACAAGTAAGGTAAGCGCAATAGGAATTGTTGTAATTTTAGGCAACAAAAACAGGCATTTTGTTTTTATTTGGTGTTACTAATCTGTCAAATTTGCTACAAGTGTGTATCTACTATAAGTAAAGTAAAAAGTACATGAGAATTTGAAAAAAAAGAAACACCAAAGCAAGAAACATCATCAGCTTTCTGACGACTATTCTACCATGAAACCACAGTAACAGCGTGGAAAAATTGTTTAAATTCCAATAACTGGTCGGCTTCAAACTACAGCAAGTGAAAGTAAAGGTATGAATATATATCCTGTTGTCCGGAAAAAATTATTAATTATTAAATTATTATTTGTTTATTTTTAAGAGGTTTGTTCTTGACAACTAACAATATTATAACTTTACAATGTTGACACAAAACAGGCGAACATTTGGTTTATATCGGCTAATGATCGTGATAACTACCCCGCCAACCAACGGAGTCCGCAATGTGATCCGCTAGGACTCCACACATGGTGGGCTAACGCTCATAGGGAGGCTCCGAATGGTTTCCCAAAGGAGCATAACCGCCGGAGAAAACTGCAAGCCCAAAATATAAGAAAAAAGTGCAATCTAGGGACTCCTTAAATGAAAAGAAGAAAGGACTCCTAAAATCATCCGAAAACAACCCAGATTGAATGCTTCGTACTGCTTTTCCCAAATGCTCTTAAGTTTATAATTAATTAAAAACATAAGACATCTTCATAAGGCATCTTCAATATTCTCTGATATGCTACTTATATATTTTTGTTGATAGTGAAGTTTGGTTTGTTTGTCTAGAATTTTTTAATATTTCTTGGAGGAGTTTTTCATGATTCAACGCTCCAAAATCATTCCCATGCGGAGCTCTTTCGAATGCCCAATAGAGGCGCACTTCGTAAACACTCCCTTGAGGAGGGCTGTAGGAGTGCAAATACAGTTGTTTTCCGATTTAACGAACCTATATGTTGTCAGGCCGGTTCGTTAAACTGAAAAGTTCGTTACACCCGGTACTAGCTTAAAAGTCCGTTTTTTCGACTTTGCAATTTAGTAGAAAAGAAAGAATAATTTAATTATTTATTTTATTGAAGAAAATAATTCTTACAAATATTCTTTGGTAAAAAAAACTTAAATATAAAAAGAATAATTCATAAAAACATAATTAAAGAACAATCCATATCAAATTTTTTGAAAAACAATTTTAAATAAACATAAACAAAAATAATTCAATCAAAAAAAAGGAAATTCTATTTAAAAAATTGATCTAGCAATGACTGTTTCTTTGGAATGGAAATCTTTTTTTGAATGGCACATTCCTGAAGCTCCCTTAAAACCATCGACTTTGAATCATCAATATCATTTTGCTGGCCCCATTGATTACAGATTTCAAAGTGTTTGATAGCATCTTCATGCTTTATTTTGGGTTCTACATTTTCAGAATCTTCACCATCGTCATCATCTTGATAATAAAATTACAATATAACTCAACGCATTACAAGTTCACTACACAAACACTCCTTTGAGGAGCGCTGTGGGGGTCCTCACACGCTCCTTGTTTGGAGCGCTCCGAATTTGGCTGGATGAGTAAAAACACCCGACCATAATTTACGTTACGCTCATTTGTATAATAAAACCACTAACATTTAAATCGTATCATGAGCATAATGAGTTTTGTTTAGTGTTTGATTCGACTCCAGCGATTGTAACCTATACACAGTTATTGACGAAACGAACGGTTCGTAAAAGTTAATTTTCGTTCGCTGCTTGTGACACGAGTAAAATGTTTTGGCTGTTTGCGTTTCACACAAACCTAGCAAAATTCACGCATTCACGCAACGGGAAAGTTGGACATTTCTAAAGAGATATATATGGGGATTTCCAAGTGAACGGTCACAAATTGGATGCAACGATGGTATTAGTAGTACTCGTAGTAGTCGAAAGCAAAAAAAATTCTATTTTCAACTATTTTTCGACTTATAGGCCTCGACAACTTCGACTATACCGTAAGACGCATATATTAAAATGATCATAATTATTCTTACACAGAAGTTGTTCAACGTGTTAACACCCAATTTTAAAGTTGTTTTGACCATCTTTAAAACGTTGGTACGAACATTTTTGAAAATATTTATTTGACCTTGAAACTCAATACCAACGTACCAAAATCGAAATATCTCGGAATATATTTCTCTGATTTGCTTTAATTTTTTACCAATTAGTGAGGACCTTTTTCTATGGTATGTTACAAAATTAGGGTTGTGTTCGGCTTAGTTCCTGAATAAATCGATTTTGAGCACATGTGTGCATAACCTTGAGACTGAATGAAGAATGTGTTAACGTCGTTTGTAGAGTGAATTCAAATAAAATTAAGGTCTTCAGACCGTGGGAGTAAAGGTTTATTAAGGACAATTTCGGAATCATAAAAATGTTTTTTACGGTGCACCCTGGATTTTTTGTAAATAATTTTTTCTCTGTGTTGCCATTTGAAGTCCAACTTTAACGTGCGATATACCGTTGTTCACGTTTTATTAATAACAATGTTTAAATCCAAACTAAAATTCGACTAGTGACTTAAAATGGGCATAATAATAGCACCAAAGGTTATGACCGTGATCCTAATAGATGTAGACGTAGACTTTGAGTGAATAATTATAATTTTTACTCATTTAAAATCATAGTACTTAGGAAAGAATAGTTTTTTCATTCTTGTCTTTCATATGCCGTCGTGTTTATATTGAAGTATTTACGATATAATTCTAAAAATAAATAAACTGATGGTTGAATTTCTTAAATCTATGGCTCTGGTAACTTTGGATTTTCGAACTCCAATATTCAGCTGATTTCCATAAAATGTTATAAATGTGAAATGAAAACAGAATGGAAAAATCAAAATGTTTAGACAATTTTGTTTAATAACTTTTTGAGACCTTTTGAGAATGACTGCTTGAGAAACATTTACTTTTGAATATCCAAGTAACGAAAAAACATACCTGGCTTTAGAGATGGGCACGAGTCACGTGAATCACGCGTGAACGTGAGCCGGCCAAATTTTGCTCACGTGAACGTGAGTAGTGAAAAAATCTTCGTGCGTGAGTCCAATCTTTGCGTGAGCACTATTTTCGCGTGAGTCACGCATATTTCCGAATGGTTGATATCATTTAAATTCGATTGTCTTACTACTTTGTTACACAACGTAGTTTTGGACGGCTTCTAATAACATTTCCCTCTAACAAAGCGTCGTTAATCATCTTCTGTATTTCAAGGAACTCTGCTACAATCGAAGGAGTTTTTATAAATTTTACAGTGGGATCGTTTACAAAAAAGTGGTAATAATATCAGAACTTCTAAACTATAGGTCCGATTGTTTGAGAATGCAAGGATTTTTCGGGGAGAAGTCAGGCTTTCAGAATCTGGTATTTACAGGCACCTTGTTTCAACGTATGTTTCGCTACAGGCAGACAAAACTTTCATGGCTTGTAAGTTCCTAACTTGTGGTCTGATTTAAATGATCTTAATTTTCAGAATCTGGTATTTAGAGGCACCTTGTTTCAACGTACGTTTCGCTACAGGCAGACAAAACTTTCATGGTATGTAAGTTCCTAACTTGTGGTCTGATTTAAATGATCTTTGTTTTTGAGATTCCACTGAGCCGCACAAACCAAAAACATTTAGAGTCGTGTGTCGTCTCTCTAACCGTTACAAAGATATTTGGAATTATAAGTTTAATATGTAAATATTCGCACTGACTTTCTTTAGCTTTTTGGTAATAACTTGGTAATTTTGAGCCAAAATGTAGTCTGCAACCAAACGTAAGTTAAAACGTTCTTAAATTATTTAAAACCGGTTGGTAACAACAACTTTTTAAATTTAAAATGTTTTCAAACTAAATAAAAAATTAAATTTGTTAGGAAACACACCATCATTCTTTCAATAGTTTCTCAAATTTTTTGTAAGAAAGATATAAAATGTTCAGTCAGCCTTGGCAGAAATTTAATGATTTTCAAACAAAATTTTAAATTTTTGAGTTGGGGAATAGTCTCGCTTGTTGATTTTCATAATATTTTACACCAAATTCTAGACTGAAATGAGGTTAACTACAAGGTAGGAAAAATTTTGATTGTACGCATAATCTTGATCGGCAAAGTCTTTTTTGGGAGTAAAAATCCCACACTTGTGTCCTTATTTCTCAAGTAATTTTAATTTCATTATATTAAACATATACTAGGCTATAATACAAAATTGCGGTATTACGTTGTTGTATACTTCAAATCAAATTTGCACAGAATTATAAAAAAATATCTTTTTTATTTTTGTTCCTAACTTTTCCATGCAGTGCTGTGGAGTTTTTTTTTTGCGACTGGATTTTTTTGTTTTTGCGACTGGATCGAATCCGAAAGATTTTTGAATCTTAAATTTTCTGAACAAACTAAATACATAAAAATAGCTGGTTGTTTACATTTTAATTGAGAAATCATTTCCCGTTTTTCATAATGGGAAACATTTATATCAAAAAACGCCAGAGCAACGATTTCTCCACTCATGTATCACAAGTGGTTGCTTATTTTTTTTGTAAATCGCTGCTAAAATCGTGGGGTCTGTTTCGCAATAATCTACAGAATTTTTTATAAAGTTAATGTCTTGAGAAGGTGCAGATATGGCATTCGTGCATCCAAACCAGGCTTTAATATACATTTTAACGATGAATATACAGACATCGCGTAAACAGTTAAGTTCTTCTTCTGTTCGAGGAAATTCATCGCGTAAAAGAAATATTTTCAGGCTATATATAATTTTTGACATCCACCGCGCATTGCTTGTTGCACCAGGAGCACAAAGATTAAAACGTACTGCATCAAAAAAAAAACAGCGATAATTGTAGTAATTCCTTATAGTCATTGCGGATTTGTGACAAAGTTAATTGTTCCTGCAAGTAGGATATAAGAGTTTTACGTTCCAGACTATTAATTTTTAAGGCCACAATTTGGTCTTCAATGCCAGTTTTAAATAATTGCTTATTTAGATTTGGCCAAGCCTTTGCAAAACGGTCAAACATGACTACTCCAGGTCCTGAGGTTAGAGAGAGCTTCGACTCAAAAACATGGCGCAAAATAATTTCATAAATATGATGACGGCATGGTAAATGTATTATATTATGCTGCAATTTTCTTTCTAAAAGCACTGCAGCTCCTCTGTTTTAACTCCTCTATTAATAGCAGTTGTATCGTAAGATATAGCTTTGACTTGTTCAACAATATTCCAGTCTACCAATCTACGATAAACTGCTTCAGCGATATTTATGCCAGAAGAAGACTCTAACTTCGGAGCGCCAAGAAATTTAGTTGTTCCATTGTAGCTTAGTAAAACTGCGATGCGTTCAACTTTATTACGACCCTTTACATCTGACATCAATTTGCCATCAAAATGGGCAACTAATGCGCCGCTTGCGTTTGCCTGTATAGTAAAATGAAGAAGTTAGTAAAAATCATTTGTTAGTGATTTAAAAGATATTTTTTTGACTAAAATTGATATTTCAATTTTATCTCAACTTACTTCTTCTCTAAATTCTGCAGTAATTTCATTGAATTGTGAATCACAATTGTGTTGGCGCATGCGATGAATTGTCGAACGATTAATGGCAAGTTCCTTAACAGGATGTCCCAGTGCTTCCGCAGCTGCTATTAGGATATGAACCGTCATACCATCTGTCTAAAGCTGATAATAAGCGTGGTGTAAAAATATTTTTTCTGTCGCGTTGCGTATCAGAAGTAGTTTCCAAAATTGCATTTTCCAACGGTGATATATCTACTTCATTGTTATCAATGTTAATGTTCTCATCTTCATCTAGGTCACTTAAGCACATGGTTGTTAAAAGTTCAGTACCTTCATTGTATTTCCTTTTCCTTGCAGATGCTTTTTCCTGTCGTTCTAGTGCACGTTTTTCACACCCATACAGCATTTTATCAACTCCCGCCATGCAACAGGGACGTCCTTTTTGTCGCTGAATTTCTAAAAACTTTCTATCTTCTACAATTTTTATTTTTTCAAGTGCATCAAAAGTAGCTATGTCGAATAAATCGTGTAAGTTATGAGTAAATTCATCAACGACTGGCTTTTGAGAAATTGATCACTTCGCGGATTTAGATTTTTGAATTTTTTTCCACATTTCGTAAAGCTTTAATAACTTATCAACACATTTATCCACTTTTCTAACGGGTATTCGTGCTTGTTCCCAAAATATTTGCGCTGCCCTGATTGTTAGTTTTGCGATTTCTTTGGCAGTGAGATCGACAAAACGCATGTTATAAAATAAAACTGACAACACTTGACGATTAGATGGAAGCTTTGCTCCAGTAATTTGATGCATTGTGTAACAACTTAAATCAATTCTGCGTAAGTTGACCACATCATTTCGCGCTGTTACATTAGAAACATTTAAAACGTGTTGGTGAGACATAGTTGTTCACTTTAAATTTATAAATTACGAATAATAGAACACTTGTTTACTCAATCACTTGCAGGTCGAGTGTGCGAGCTCGTAGTGCGCGGTTCAAAGCGGAAAAGTGAACTGAACTTCTACTGAAGAGGAATAGAATGTTTGACAAGAGACAATGGTTTTGCGACAATTCGGCAGCAGAAGTACCGGTAAAATAACGATCTTGTGCTTGCCGATGCATGAAGCAAAGAAAAATAGCGGACAAAACCAAAAACTGTAGTAAATAGAAAAAAGTTCAAGTTATAGAGTAATAAAAAATTTTCAAGTTCCAGTCATATAATACGCAATGGGTGAAAAACAAGTGTTAAAGTTATTGGATAGTTCAAGTTAAGGGGGTTCAAGTTAAAGCGACTCCACTATAGTTATATTAAATGTATTAACAATAATTAGCATGAATATAAGTCTTATGTTGTTTTAAACAATCAGAAAACTGGGAAAACTGCATAAAAACAGGTATTTTTGTCCATATGACCATTTTATATAGTTTAGGTCTTTTCCGGGTTCACTAGATGACCTCTGATCAACACTAAATTTTCCATACTTAATTTTTTAGTGGAAAGGAACAAAAAAATCCTCGGGCAACGATGCTAAACAAACTTTAAATTTTTCCCCTATTAATAAGAACACCTCTAATGTGCATTGTTACCATACAGTTACCTCATATTTTTGCCATATTTACGACTATAAACTATCTATTCAGCAGTCCAACAATATTAGAATATCGTGGGGTAAAAAAAAAACCCAAAAGTAACGTTGTTTGTTCTAATTGGGTTAGACAATGTGGTCATCTTCACATGGCTTGCAAAAAATATTTATAACATTCGCCAAAAGAACATTTGTTTATAACTCGGGAATCGAGTGTAAAGCTTCCAAAGAATTCTAATACCAAGTAAATTCGCAATTTCATTGATTCGCTTTTTTATGCTTTTGCGGACTCATTACGGGTTCGAGACGGATCCGTCAAATCACAATTCCACTGATTCGCTTTTTTATGTTTTTGCGGACTCATAAAGGGTTCGACACGGATCCGCCAAATCGCAACTTCAACGATTCGCTTTCTTATGTTTTTTCGGACTCGTAACAGGTTTGAAACGAATTCAAGAACTCACATTTCTCCTTTTTATGATTTTACGGACTCGTAACACATTGGGTACGTATATTCAGTTCTTAAATATATTAAGTTATTTAATTTCCAATCCGTTTGAACTTAAAGTGATTTGTCTTTTTGGTGAGTGGTTTTTGTAGCGTTTTTGCATATTTTGACCGTTGCGGGACCAAAGACCTTTGTTCTCTAAATAAGGAATCGTCAAAACAAATTCGTTGCCTGCTCTCTCTAGCACAAATTTTATACATACGAGCAGTGTGCCAGTTTAAGGGATTCATCCCCAATTTAGGTATATTGTTTTAAAGATGTGGACAAATTTGTTGATTAGGGGAAATGAGGATCTGGAAATAGTTATATATTTCGTATTGCCTTGCAAAAAATTGCATTTAGTTCTTGTCATTCTCTATGGCGCTATAACAATAAACAAAATATATCGGATACTAGCAAACCCGGCAGACGTCATCCTGAATTGTAGTAGGGGGGAGAAGAAATAAAATAGCCTATTGCACTCAGTGATAAAGTAGCATTATACTGGCGAGAGGATGTTTAAAATCGGATGAGTAGTTTAGAAGATTACCCCCTACATACAGACTAACAAAGTCACAAACATTTCCTCTTTATAATATTAGGATGGGATTATAAAGAGGAAGTGTTTGTTCTTTTGTATGAACGGGGTAGTCGCCTAAACTACTCATCCGATTTAAAAAATTATTTCACTAGTAGGATCTTACGTTATCACGGAGTGATACGGGCTATATTTTACTTTAAAAAAGAATAGGCATCCCTACTAAAACTCAGGACGAAGTCTGCCGGGTTTTGCTAGTATCAAATATCCTAAATCAATGCAGAGCAAACTGTGTTTTAATACGGGTTAATGAGTTAGTTAAACTACAGTTATTTAAAATGTGAAACTCCGTAAGAAAAAAATTACTATTAATTATGATAATGCAATGATTTAGTTGTAGGTAACCGCCGTATTAATACGGGCCGTGTAGATTAACATATTTTTGGGGATGAATGTAAAATTTTAACAAAAAATTCGTACGTGAAAAATGTCAGCACTCAATTAAATTTTTCATTGATATACAAAATAATTTATCAAATATTGAAATGAAAATGGATAACTGGCACCGACAAAAAATTTTATAGAAAATACCCCAACTTTTTGTCGAAGTTTTTATTAGGTTTCACAAATACCATAATTCACACACAGTTAAAATAAATCCATCAATATGTACACACCATTTCTAATAAACGTTTTGGTTAAATTAAAAAAGATAAGATCGGTTGTAGTTTCCGAGATTTATCGTGTCAATTAACCGCCCAACTTTTGTAAGTATGGTACCAGAATGGGTATTGCAAAATCACCCTCATTTTAATCGGTGATTGGCGTTTGATGACGTGCATCCTTATATCTAATTTCATGAAGGTCGGAACTGTTTCACGCGATTTATCCGGCGGACAACCCGGACGAACACCGAGTTTTTTTATGGTACCAAAATGGGCGTGACAACCTCGCCCATTTCCTCCAGTTTAGTAGATATTTTCAGATTATTAACCAGTGTGTGAGTTGAAGCTAATCACATCTACTAGAAGAAAGTTTTGGAAGAAATATAATTTTATATTCCAAACTAACTTTCTATAAAAAATAGTCACTAACAAAATTTCATTGTGATCTGTAAAGATTTACGCCAGTTATCGCGTTGACCAGACAGACGGACATGGTTCAATCGTCTTAAAAAGTCGTAAAACGAACTTCGTGAGGATATACGACTTATTCTATAGTATAAATTCCACTTAATAAATTAATTTCAATTTCATTTAATTAACGAAATAATTCAATTTTATTTTTTTTTAGATCACACCGTTTTTTTAATTAAGAACCAAAAATCAAAAAAAATATATATATTTTTCATTGGGTGCGTTATGGTTAATAAGATGATTGGTGCCATATAACAGCACAAGTTACCCCTCCGATTGTTCCGGCGATGCAGTTGGTGTTTATAGATTGGCGATATAGATTGTCTGATGCTACTGCTAATGTCAGGGGTTCGTTAGGGATAGGGATGTACAGCATGTTGGAACCAGTAATGTAGTTGGTACGTTGAGACGAAAGAAATGATAGGTTATATAAAGGGTTTTCCAATAAAGACTGACAACTTTTTTTTAAATAAAACGCAAACCATTTGAGATATTTCCAAAACTTTATGATCGACTTGAAATAAAATCAAAACATTTATGAATGGAATGCGAATTCGTTCATATTTCCACCGCGGGCACGTCGACAGCGGTCGATTCGTTTGACCCACTTTTCGATGACTCGGTCACACATTTATGCGGTAACGGCCGCTATTTCGCGATCAATGTTGGCTCTGAGTTCTTCCAACGTTGTGACACCGTCCTGTTGAAACCACATGTCGTCCAAGTCCATGTTTTCCAATTCGGGCCAAAAATAATCGGTACTCATGGCGCGATAACGATCGCTATTCACAGTAACGTGACGATCGTTATTGTCGACAAAAAAATATAGCCCAATGACGCCGCCGGCATGCAAACCGCACCAAACAGTTATTTTTTGTGGCTGAGTGGTGATTCATGAAGCACATGTGGATTTTCACCAAGCCAATAACGCATATTTTGCTTATTGGCGAACCCATGGAGCCAAAATTGAGCTACATCACTGAAGATGATATTAAAATGATTGGGAATATATTAAAATGCACAAAAAGGGTTACAGATTATAAATGCGAGAGAAATCTTTTGGAATGATTAGGAATGTGTTACAAGTAATGCATGACGCTAAAAAGGGGCAGATAGAGGTAAAAATTCAGAATGCGATAAAAATCGTTCAGAATAATTTCAATCATCCCAAACTAATTTTGATGTCAAATAATTTCTCCTTTTTATCTACATACACTATTCTTAACATATTGGCTTGTGTGAATAAAAAGGTAGTTTATACTACATAGTACTTAGCACTAGCACAAGCTTTTTCTTATCAGTACTAGTAGCTATACTGAAAAGTTTAAACTACAAAAATTGTGAATAAACAATTCTCGCTAGTACAATATAGCTAGTACTGAAAAGTGATACCTAGTACAGGAAAATTAAACGTATGCGGCTGCAAAATCAGCTAATATAAACTGTTTGGGAATTTTCTCTGTTTAATAATATCACTATTTTTTATAAATTCTTAGCAAAACTTATGGTAAAATATTTTGGTAACACTATCAGTTTATTCTGATGTGTGACGAAAATAATGCGAAATTTTTTGAAATTTGCGCCGCCGTTTTACACTGAAATGCGCCGCTCCCATCGGCTCAAAAAGCGCCACCTTTAATTTCGGCTTAAAAAACACCGCCGACGACTTCCGTTGCGTCAATATTTTCGGCTGAGCCGATTTAGTAAACCTCGCAATCAACTTTGTGCCTTTTAATGCAACTAGGTAAGTAAAGTGCAAATATTGACAGCGCTGATAAATTTGACGCCATTGTTGTAATCGAAATCCGTTATGTTTAATGTACTAGGCGACACATAGTAAAACAAGTAAGGTAAACGCAATAGGTATTGTTGTAATTTTAGGCAACAAAAACAGGCATTTTGTTTTTATTTGGTGTTACTAATCTGTCAAATTTGCTACAAGTGTGTATCTACAGTAAAAGTAAAGAAAAAAGTACATGAGAATTTGAAAAAAAAGAAACACCAAAGCAAGAAACATCATCAGCTTTCTGACGACTATACCTTACTTATTCTACCATGAAACCACAGTAACAGCGTGGAAAAATTGTTTAAATTCCAATAACTGGTCGGCTTCAAACTACAGCAAGTGAAAGTAAAGGTATGAATATATATCCTGTTGTCCGGAAAAAATTATTAATTATTAAATTATTATTTGTTTATTTTTAAGAGGTTTGTTCTTGACAACTAACATTATTATAACTTTACAATGTTCACACAAAACAGGCGAACATTTGGTTTATATCGGCTAATGATCGTGATAACTACCCCGCCAACCAACGGAGTCCGCAATGTGATCCGCTAGGACTCCACACATGGTGGGCTAACGCTCATAGGGAGGCTCCGAATGGTTTCCCAAAGGAGCATAACCGCCGGAGAAAACTGCAAGCCCAAAATATAAGAAAAAAGTGCAATCTAGGGACTCCTTAAATGAAAAGAAGAAAGGACTCCTAAAATCATCCGAAAACAACCCAGATTGAATGCTTCGTACTGCTTTTCCCAAATGCTCTTAAGTTTATAATTAATTAAAAACATAAGACATCTTCATAAGGCATCTTCAATATTCTCTGCAATGCTACTTATATATTTTTGTTGATAGTGAAGTTTGGTTTGTTTGTCTAGAATTTTTTAATATTTCTTGGAGGAGTTTTTCATGATTCAACGCTCCAAAATCATTCCCATGCGGAGCTCTTTCGAATGCCCAATAGAGGCGCACTTCGTAAACACTCCCTTGAGGAGGGCTGTAGGAGTGCAAATACAGTTGTTTTCCGATTTAACGAACCTATATGTTGTCAGGCCGGTTCGTTAAACTGAAAAGTTCGTTACACCCGGTACTAGCTTAAAAGTCCGTTTTTTCGACTTTGCAATTTAGTAGAAAAGAAAGAATAATTTAATTATTTATTTTATTGAAGAAAATAATTCTTACAAATATTCTTTGGTAAAAAAAACTTAAATATAAAAAGAATAATTCATAAAAACATAATTAAAGAACAATCCATATCAAATTTTTTGAAAAACAATTTTAAATAAACATAAACAAAAATAATTCAATCAAAAAAAAGGAAATTCTATTTAAAAAAATGATCTAGCAATGACTGTTTCTTTGGAATGGAAATCTTTTTTTGAATGGCACATTCCTGAAGCTCCCTTAAAACCATCGACTTTGAATCATCAATATCATTTTGCTGGCCCCATTGATTACAGATTTCAAAGTGTTTGATAGCATCTTCATGCTTTATTTTGGGTTCTACATTTTCAGAATCTTCACCATCGTCATCATCTTGATAATAAAATTACAATATAACTCAACGCATTACAAGTTCACTACACAAACACTCCTTTGAGGAGCGCTGTGGGGGTCCTCACACGCTCCTTGTTTGGAGCGCTCCGAATTTGGCTGGATGAGTAAAAACACCCGACCATAATTTACGTTACGCTCATTTGTATAATAAAACCACTAACATTTAAATCGTATCATGAGCATAATGAGTTTTGTTTAGTGTTTGATTCGACTCCAGCGATTGTAACCTATACACAGTTATTGACGAAACGAACGGTTCGTAAAAGTTAATTTTCGTTCGCTGCTTGTGACACGAGTGAAATGTTTTGGCTGTTTGCGTTTCACACAAACCTAACAAAATTCACGCATTCACGCAACGGGAAAGTTGGACATTTCTAAAGAGATATATATGGGGATTTCCAAGTGAACGGTCACAAATTGGATGCAACGATGGTATTAATAGTACTCGTAGTAGTCGAAAGCAAAAAAAATTATATTTTCAACTATTTTTCGACTTATAGGCCTCGACAACTTCGACTATACCGTAAGACGCATATATTAAAATGATCATAATTATTCTTACACAGAAGTTGTTCAACGTGTTAACACCCAATTTTAAAGTTGTTTTGACCATCTTTAAAACGTTGGTACGAACATTTTTGAAAATATTTATTTGACCTTGAAACTCAATACCAACGTACCAAAATCGAAATATCTCGGAATATATTTCTCTGATTTGCTTTAATTTTTTACCAATTAGTGAGGACCTTTTTCTATGGTATGTTACAAAATTAGGGTTGTGTTCGGCTTAGTGCCTGAATAAATCGATTTTGAGCACATGTGTGCATAACCTTGAGACTGAATGAAGAATGTGTTAACGTCGTTTGTAGAGTGAATTCAAATAAAATTAAGGTCTTCAGACCGTGGGAGTAAAGGTTTATTAAGGACAATTTCGGAATCATAAAAATGTTTTTTACGGTGCACCCTGGATTTTTTGTAAATAATTTTTTCTCTGTGTTGCCATTTGAAGTCCAACTTTAACGTGCGATATACCGTTGTTCACGTTTTATTAATAACAATGTTTAAATCCAAACTAAAATTCGACTAGTGACTTAAAATGGGCATAATAATAGCACCAAACGTTATGACCGTGATCCTAATAGATGTAGACGTAGACGTAGACTTTGAGTGAATAATTATAATTTTTACTCATTTAAAAACATAGTACTTAGGAAAGAATAGTTTTTTCATTCTTGTCTTTCATATGCCGTCGTGTTTATATTGAAGTATTTACGATATAATTCTAAAAATAAATAAACTGATGGTTGAATTTCTTAAATCTATGGCTCTGGTAACTTTGGATTTTCGAACTCCAATATTCAGCTGATTTCCATAAAATGTTATAAATGTGAAATGAAAACAGAATGGAAAAATCAAAATGTTTAGACAATTTTGTTTAATAACTTTTTGAGACCTTTTGAGAATGACTGCTTGAGAAACATTTACTTTTGAACATCCAAGTAACGAAAAAACATACCTGGCTTTAGAGATGGGCACGAGTCACGTGAATCACGCGTGAACGTGAGCCGGCCAAATTTTGCTCACGTGAGCGGGCGTGAACGTGAGTAGTGAAAAAATCTTCGTGCGTGAGTCCAATCTTTGCGTGAGCACTATTTTCGCGTGAGTCACGCATATTTCCGAATGGTTGATATCATTTAAATTCGATTTTCTTACTACTTTGTTACACAACGTAGTTTTGGACGGCTTCTAATAACATTTCCCTCTAACAAAGCGTCGTTAATCATCTTCTGTATTTCAAGGAACTCTGCTACAAGCGAAGGAGTTTTTATAAATTTTACAGTGGGATCGTTTACAAAAAAGTGGTAATAATATCAGAACTTCTAAACTATAGGTCCGATTGTTTGAGAATGCAAGGATTTTTCGGGGAGAAGTCAGGCTTTCCGAATCTGGTATTTACAGGCACCTTGTTTCAACGTATGTTTCGCTACAGGCAGACAAAACTTTCATGGCTTGTAAGTTCCTAACTTGTGGTCTGATTTAAATGATCTTAATTTTCAGAATCTGGTATTTAGAGGCACGTTGTTTCAACGTACGTTTCGCTACAGGCAGACAAAACTTTCATGGCATGTAAGTTCCTAACTTGTGGTCTGATTTAAATGATCTTTGTTTTTGAGATTCCACTGAGCCGCACAAACCAAAAACATTTAGAGTCGTGTGTCGTCTCTCTAACCGTTACAAAGATATTTGGAATTATAAGTTTAATATGTAAATATTCGCACTGACTTTCTTTAGCTTTTTGGTAATAACTTGGTAATTTTGAGCCAAAATGTAGTCTGCAACCAAACGTAAGTTAAAACGTTCTTAAATTATTTAAAACCGGTTGGTAACAACAACTTTTTAAATCTAAAATGTTTTCAAACTAAAAAAAAAATGAAATTTGTTAGGAAACACACCATCATTCTTTCAATAGTTTCTCAAATTTTTTGTAAGAAAGATATAAAATGTTCAGTCAGCCTTGGCAGAAATTTAATGATTTTCAAACAAAATTTTAAATCTTTGAGTTGGGGAATAGTCTCGCTTGTTGATTTTCATAATATTTTACACCAAATTCTAGACTGAAATGAGGTTAACTACAAGGTAGGAAAAATTTTGATTGTACGCATAATCTTGATCGGCAAAGTCTTTTTTGGGAGTAAAAATCCCACACTTGTGTCCTTATTTCTCAAGTAATTTTAATTTCATTATATTAAACATATACTAGGCTATAATACAAAATTGCGGTATTACGTTGTTGTATACTTCAAATCAAATTTGCACAGAATTATAAAAAAATATCTTTTTTATTTTTGTTCCTAACTTTTCCATGCAGTGCTGTGGAGTTTTTTTTTTGCGACTGGATTTTTTTGTTTTTGCGACTGGATCGAATCCGAAAGATTTTTGAATCTTAAATTTTCTGAACAAACTAAATACATAAAAATAGCTGGTTGTTTACATTTTAAGTGAGAAATCATTTCCCGTTTTTCATAATGGGAAACATTTATATCAAAAAACGCCAGAGCAACGATTTCTCCACTCATGTACCACAAGTGGTTGCTTATTTTTTTTAAAATCGCTGCTAAAATCGTGGGGTCTGTTTCGCAATAATCTACAGAATTCCAAACCAGGCTTTAATATACATTTTAACGATGAATATACAGACATCGCGTAAACAGTTAAGTTCTTCTTCTGTTCGAGGAAATTCATCGCGTAAAAGAAATATTTTCAGGCTATATATAATTTTTGACATCCACCGCGCATTGCTTGTTGCACCAGGAGCACAAAGATTAAAACGTACTGCATCAAAAAAAAAACAGCGATAATTGTAGTAATTCCTTATAGTCATTGCGGATTTGTGACAAAGTTAATTGTTCCTGCAAGTAGGATATAAGAGTTTTACGTTCCAGACTATTAATTTTTAAGGCCACAATTTGGTCTTCAATGCCAGTTTTAAATAATTGCTTATTTAAATTTGGCCAAGCCTTTGCAAAACGGTCAAACATGACTACTCCAGGTCCTGAGGTTAGAGAGAGCTTCGACTCAAAAACATGGCGCAAAATAATTTCATAAATATGATGACGGCATGGTAAATGTATTATATTATGCTGCAATTTTCTTTCTAAAAGCACTGCAGCTCCTCTGCTTTAACTCCTCTATTAATAGCAGTTGTATCGTAAGATATAGCTTTGACTTGTTCAACAATATTCCAGTCTACCAATCTACGATAAACTGCTTCAGCGATATTTATGCCAGAAGAAGACTCTAACTTCGGAGCGCCAAGAAATTTAGTTGTTCCATTGTAGCTTAGTAAAACTGCGATGCGTTCAACTTTATTACGACCCTTTACATCTGACATCAATTTGCCATCAAAATGGGCAACTAATGCGCCGCTTGCGTTTGCCTGTATAGTAAAATGAAGAAGTTAGTAAAAATCATTTGTTAGTGATTTAAAAGATATTTTTTTGACTAAAATTGATATTTCAATTTTATCTCAACTTACTTCTTCTCTAAATTCTGCAGTAATTTCATTGAATTGTGAATCACAATTGTGTTGGCGCATGCGATGAATTGTCGAACGATTAATGGCAAGTTCCTTAACAGGATGTCCCAGTGCTTCCGCAGCTGCTATTAGGATATGAACCGTCATACCATCTGTCTAAAGCTGATAATAAGCGTGGTGTAAAAATATTTTTTCTGTCGCGTTGCGTATCAGAAGTAGTTTCCAAAATTGCATTTTCCAACGGTGATATATCTACTTCATTGTTATCAATGTTAATGTTCTCATCTTCATCTAGGTCACTTAAGCACATGGTTGTTAAAAGTTCAGTACCTTCATTGTATTTCCTTTTCCTTGCAGATGCTTTTTCCTGTCGTTCTAGTGCACGTTTTTCACACCCATACAGCATTTTATCAACTCCCGCCATGCAACAGGGACGTCCTTTTTGTCGCTGAATTTCTAAAAACTTTCTATCTTCTACAATTTTTATTTTTTCAAGTGCATCAAAAGTAGCTATGTCGAATAAATCGTGTAAGTTATGAGTAAATTCATCAACGACTGGCTTTTGAGAAATTGATCACTTCGCGGATTTAGATTTTTGAATTTTTTTCCACATTTCGTAAAGCTTTAATAACTTATCAACACATTTATCCACTTTTCTAACGGGTATTCGTGCTTGTTCCCAAAATATTTGCGCTGCCCTGATTGTTAGTTTTGCGATTTCTTTGGCAGTGAGATCGACAAAACGCATGTTATAAAATAAAACTGACAACACTTGACGATTAGATGGAAGCTTTGCTCCAGTAATTTGATGCATTGTGTAACAACTTAAATCAATTCTGCGTAAGTTGACCACATCATTTCGCGCTGTTACATTAGAAACATTTAAAACGTGTTGGTGAGACATAGTTGTTCACTTTAAATTTATAAATTACGAATAATAGAACACTTGTTTACTCAATCACTTGCAGGTCGAGTGTGCGAGCTCGTAGTGCGCGGTTCAAAGCGGAAAAGTGAACTGAACTTCTACTGAAGAGGAATAGAATGTTTGACAAGAGACAATGGTTTTGCGACAATTCGGCAGCAGAAGTACCGGTAAAATAACGATCTTGTGCTTGCCGATGCATGAAGCAAAGAAAAATAGCGGACAAAACCAAAAACTGTAGTAAATAGAAAAAAGTTCAAGTTATAGAGTAATAAAAAATTTTCAAGTTCCAGTCATATAATACGCAATGGGTGAAAAACAAGTGTTAAAGTTATTGGATAGTTCAAGTTAAGGGGGTTCAAGTTAAAGCGACTCCACTATAGTTATATTAAATGTATTAACAATAATTAGCATGAATATAAGTCTTATGTTGTTTTAAACAATCAGAAAACTGGAAAAACTGCATAAAAACAGGTATTTTTGTCCATATGACCATTTTATATAGTTTAGGTCTTTTCCGGGTTCACTAGATGACCTCTGATCAACACTAAATTTTCCATACTTAATTTTTTAGTGGAAAGGAACAAAAAAATCCTCGGGCAACGATGCTAAACAAACTTTAAATTTTTCCCCTATTAATAAGAACACCTCTAATGTGCATTGTTACCATACAGTTACCTCATATTTTTGCCATATTTACGACTATAAACTATCTATTCAGCAGTCCAACAATATTAGAATATCGTGGGGTAAAAAAAAAACCCAAAAGTAACGTTGTTTGTTCTAATTGGGTTAGACAATGTGGTCATCTTCACATGGCTTGCAAAAAATATTTATAACATTCGCCAAAAGAACATTTGTTTATAACTCGGGAATCGAGTGTAAAGCTTCCAAAGAATTCTAATACCAAGTAAATTCGCAATTTCATTGATTCGCTTTTTTATGCTTTTGCGGACTCATGACGGGTTCGAGACGGATCCGTCAAATCACAATTCCACTGATTCGCTTTTTTATGTTTTTGGGAACTCATAAAGGGTTCGACACGGATCCGCCAAATCGCAACTTCAACGATTCGCTTTCTTATGTTTTTTCGGACTCGTAACAGGTTTGAAACGAATTCGAGAACTCACATTTCTCCTTTTTATGATTTTACGGACTCGTAACACATTGGGTACGTATATTCAGTTCTTAAATATATTAAGTTATTTAATTTCCAATCCGTTTGAACTTAAAGTGATTTGTCTTTTTGGTGAGTGGTTTTTGTAGCGTTTTTGCATATTTTGACCGTTGCGGGACCAAAGACCTTTGTTCTCTAAATAAGGAATCGTCAAAACAAATTCGTTGCCTGCTCTCTCTAGCACAAATTTTATACATACGAGCAGTGTGCCAGTTTAAGGGATTCATCCCCAATTTAGGTATATTGTTTTAAAGATTGTAATGTACCCCTTGTTTTAAAGCGCGGATCGGCACTAGGCTGTGGCTGCGGCTCAGCTCGCCGGATGGGGGGGTTATCTCCGCGGGGTAGTACAAATGAAAATTATTTGTGCCGAGTAGACTAACAAACAAGAAAACATATAACAGTGGACACTTATGACAATAATAGGAAACCGAAAAATGAAAAGGAAGAGTTAAGTGATAGAAACCGAAATACAAGGATAACTAATTTATTTGATTTGAAATTATTTGTAGAAGACCACGGCAAGATCAGAGTAGCCGGAAACGGAAATAAAATTAATCGGTTACGACAGTAATTTTGTAATATGGAGTTGTATCGAATTAGGAAGTCAAGAGATTACACACGAATACACCGGACGAAAACCAAACCAAGAATTTTAAATAATTTTGTTTTTAACGAATCGGGAATGAAAAGAATGATAGGATTTTAAAGGATGGCATAGGAGATATATGGTATTGGAAAGGAAAAGGATGGGTTTCGATGATGTACCTTTTTTTTTAGTTGATAGACCATCAGCACGATTTCCAAGATTTTCATTATGAGGATATCGATGGCATTATCCTTCCAGGCTTGCCCGCCCCTGATATGACTTTTCAGTCATCCTTGGCAGCTTCTTTGCCTGCATTTATTTTGTTGGAAGCTACCCCAAACACAATTCACCCAACCTTCACGTATCCGCTACGTTCAACTTTTTTTAGACCAATTAACACATTTTGTTTTCTATTTACAACATTAACACAAATTTATTTTAGACGTTAAATTGAGCATATTTCACAAAAATTTATGGCAGTTTTATTCTTAACTTCTAATGGTGTGGACTGGAAAAGAAATACAAAAAAAAAAAGAAATTGAACATATATATATCTTTGCTTTTAATTCATTGTCTGCTGTTTTTTTTTTTTTAATTTAATTACTTTGTTTATTTGTTAAATTTAGTTAATTATTTCTTTGTATTTTTGTATTTCTTTTAATGTGTTCACTGCTAATTTAAATAATCGATTATTTAATAATATACTTATAATTTTCTTAATATTTTAGCATTTTTATTATTTAGACGTTATTTACGTTGTTTCATTATTAATCTTCTTTTAGGGGAAAAATATAGTTTTTATTTTGTGACAGTTTTTTAGTGAAAAAGAATTATCATTATTTCTATAATTTTTTTTTTACAATTTTTTCTTATGTCTTAGAGACACATATTTGTCTTCAGTTTTCAGTTTTAACCTTCAAATTTTTGTGTTTTTTTCTTTGCAACATTTAAAATTTTTACATTATTTTAGGATTTTTTTTGGTTATAGTTTTTAGTGTTTTCACTAATTTTACATGTATTTTAATTAATATTTTTTTTGGTTTAACTTAAAATTGTTATTATTTTTGTAGTTTGATTGTTCTAAAGTTCGTTATATGTTATTCTTCTTAAGTATTAGACATTTACTACACTCACGGACACATTTTGAACAAACAGGTTGAGGTTAGGTATGTCAATTTAAACTAATTTTGTTACAACAGGGACCTTTTTATTACTTTTTTTTTTTCCTTTTCTTATTTCAATTCTGGGAGCCTTACGAAATTTTCCTTTTCCTCAGCACTTTTTTATTTATTGCACTTTTCCACTGGTTGGTACTAGGTAACCCTTACGGAACTGTCTTACCCCAAAAAATATACACTTTATGGATCTGCACTGCTTGACGGTAGATGTCGATGTCGTCCGCTGGTAGTGGTGACTATTAATCCCCGGAAGCTATTATCCAGAGAGCTGTGTACTGTGAGAGTTTCAACCAAAAAATGGTCCGTACTCGTCCACGCCGCCGGTATTCTTCTTCAACTCACCACTTTTTAGGTTGGGATAGGTGGTAATTACGATGGCGTTCCAAAATCTTTTTTTTTTTCTATGTCGCAAATGAGAGTGTCTTGCTGGACTTATATCTCAAACGGATGTTTTACAAATGACCTCGACTTTCAGTTTCCCTTGACCTTGTTACCTACTAAGGATAGTTTTAATCAACTCTGTATCATTTTGCTGACGTGGCAATATGGCCCTTTCACAGTTACGATCTCTTGTTTGTGTATAATCGCCCTATAGTGAATGATCACATTGGCATCATTAATTTTGCCAACTTAACCAAGTGTCCACAGATGGCGTCCTCTTCACAATAAATGTTATTAAAAAAAATTTTGTCTAGACAATAATTAATATCACGAACACGGTCGTCACAAAGCCAACACTTTATGCGCAGCCTGTGCAGCATAAAGCGTTGGGAAAACCGATCGTCATGTAAAAAAAATAGTATATTCATTCCATTCAATATTATTTCAACAAAATCGCATTAGTGCTAATTATCTTGCTGAAGCCTGTACGTACAGTCGAATTGGGATTAAATAGCACTGTAGTCTAATGAATGTCTTGGTAGGCCTTATGATTTACCTTCATGCTGCCGTTTCTCTTTTTGTAAAATCGACTTTATTGTAAAGAAATTCATTTTAAGCTGAATACTGGAAAAATCGCTAATACAAAAATTCGTTTAGCCTGGCAATGCCATACGTATCATATTATAAGAGAATGGCAATATCACACAAGTTGTAAAAAAAATAAGTCCGGCAACTCCCATTTTAATTTCCACTGAACAATGATTGCTGTCATTGCAAAGATCTTGTGTCACTTACCAAAAATTACCCTAGCACGAACATCAATTTACGAAAATGATGAAAAAAATTGAGTGCAAAATATATAAACAAAGGGAAACAATAATGATCAAGGCAACAACGGTCAGGAGAACTCGTGGCTGCTGAAGAGTACCGTCTTGGGCATATTTGTCCGCTGATGTGGGTGTTCTCAAGTCATTACCACTATATGGCTAATTGTGTGTGTGTACGATCCACGAAAATGGAATATCTCTAGTACCAGTCATCTGTCGCGAAAATGGTGTAGATTGTAAGCATCATGTGAAAGCAGATATATGACACTGTTCTGCAAACGGAATCAAGGCACACGGAACAATGCAGAGTAAACTCTATGTTCTTTTAACCCAAAAGGTGTAGATAATATTTTGATTTAATGTGATTCCCGATGCAGAACATTGCCGATATATTTGTTTTTTCGTACAATTTGGCTTTTGTTGAACACAAAAAATTATTCCACTGGGTAATTGTACGCGCACACATGTACGGATATCCACATACGGACGGACATGTATTGACGGTTGCACTCTATACAGTCATCGTTTGGCTGTGTGTCTATTTGTCGGTGGCATCGATATTTTCATGGCCATTTGCTTTGTTTATGGTCGCGGCAAGTAAGTGCTCGATAGGACGTGGTATCGTAAGCAATAGCGAAATGGATTCATGTGTGGGTAAATGTGGTAGATCTTCGACATATTCTGTGTGTGCATGGGCAGATCACACTACACTATAAAGGGATGCTCATGCAGATTAGGAATCTTTTCAATCAACCTACGGACGGACAAGGACTGCAAATGTTGTGGTGGTGCTAATGTTAAGGAAAGTATTTTCAAAATATTGTGTTCAAACGGTTTTTGCAGTATAATTCCTTTCTTGTTTTCTTTCAGGTAAATTTTCCCGTGGATCTAAAAGTTGTCATTTATCGTCAGTGGGAGTTGAATATTGTTTGTTGTACTGTCTTGTGCACACCAGAGGAAACAACTACTATTGTGGAAAACGTGATTGTCTCATGGTAAGAATTGTAAATAAATGTAATTAGTACTCGATTTTCAAAGTGTTGTTGTTTTATTGCTTAAGGTGTTGCGCGTGTATAATGCCAATTTTCTGACCTTTGAGAGTTTCCACTTCATATAGATTGTTTCCAACCGCGATTCTAATTCGGCATTTTAGCCAAGGCTTACATAACTTTGCATTTATTCCCTTAGAAAAACTGCTCTGTGCAAAGTTTTTTCGGTAAACCTCTTGCCCTGGTTGGAAAGTTACCACTCTGCTTCTCTTGTTGTAATATCTGGTATTTCTCTCATAGGCTTCGTGTAACTTATTCTGCAATTTTTCGTGTATTAGTTGCATTTGCGCGGACTTTGGTAGAATTGTTAATTCACCATCTCCTACCGAACTGATTTTGTTTAAAATCTCATATGCTTGAGCATGAGTTATCATGTTGTAACCGGTTAAGGCGAAATATGGTGAGACTCCTGTCGAAGAGTGGATCGTTGATCGTAGTGAGCATTCGATTTTGGACAAGTTTTCGTCCCATTTGGCCTGGTCCGAGTCTAAGTAGCTACGAATGCTACTTAAGATCGTTTGATTCACCCTTTCGCTGGCATTTGATTGAGGCGCATGAAGTGCAGTTCGCATATGTCGTATTCCGAATAGTTTTATTAACTCTTGGAAGTTTTCCGACACAAATTGTTTGCCATTATCCGAGTGAACAACCTCAGGTACGCCGAATTTGTGAAATATTTCACTTATCAAAAATTTATTTACAGCTTTTGTTGTAGCCTTTGGCATGGCCTTTAATAAGACAAACTTTGTCTTATGATCAAGCACTATGAAAATAAATGCATTGCCTGCTTTTGAACGTGGATATGGTCCGAGAAAGTCTATATAGATTTTCTGAAATGGCCTTTGAGTTAACACCTCCTTTCCCATCTCTGGACGAAGAGTTTGCTTGGGGTGTTTTGTCTCTTTGCAGGTAACACAATTGTTAATATAACTCTTGATGTCTTTTACCATACAGGGCCAATAAAAATATTCTCTCACGTTGTAAAGGGTTTTTGCTATCCCGCCATGTGTCGTATTGTCTTCATGGGATTTCTTTATTATACTTTTTGATAAGTTTTCTGGCAGCCATATACGCCAACAATCTTCATCTTTTTCAACTTCAACCGTATTAAATTTTATTCGTTTATAAACGATGCCTTCCTTGACTTTAAGGTCGGGTAGTCTGTCCTTATTTTGGTCTATTGTGTCAATTAGTGACAAATATTTGTGGCTTTTAAATTCTTCAGAATTAAAGTCGAGTATTGATGGAGTTTCCACAGTGATTCCTTCCATATCCAGACGTGAAAGCATATCAGGCACGACGTTCTTTGTTCCTTTTCGATGCTCGATAGGGAATTTATAACCCTGGAGTTTCAAACTCCATCGAGCTAGACGTCCGTTAAGGTCTTGTTGCCTCATAAGCCACCGCAAGCTGGAATGGTCAGTAATCACTGTGAAATCCATTAACTCGATATACTGTCGAAATTTTTCTATGGCGAGAACTACAGCCAAACATTCTTTCTCCGTTGTGGAATAGTTCTTCTGAGCCGTGTTTAATTTTTTAGAAAAGTACTCAATCGGATGTTCGCCACCGTTGTCGTCTTTTTGGAATAATACGGCTCCAACGCCTACATTCGACGCGTCGCATTGAACATAAAAGGGTTTATCGAAGTCAGGGCTTGATAATACTGGGCTAGTGACGAGTCTGGTTTTCAACTCTTCGAATGCCGTTGTAGCTTCTGGTGTTAAAACAAATTTCGGAGATTTCTTTAGGGTATCTGTTAGTGGAGCTGTTAATGTAGAAAAATCGTGAATGAATCTACGGTACCATCCTACAGTACCTAAGAATCTCCGAACGTCTTTCTGGTTCTTTGGTGGTTTAATGTTTACTATAGCTTCAACCTTACTATTATCTGGCTTCAATTTTCCGCCACCTACAATGTACCCCAGATACTTGAGTTCTCTGTAGCAAAATTTCGATTTTTGCATGTTGATTGTCAATCCTGCTTCAGATAATTTTTCGCCTACAACTTTTAACATTTTCATGTGCGTGTCAAAGTTTGATGACACCACCAAAAGATCATCTAGATATACAAAAATTCTATCCTTCATTTCTGGAGGAATCACTTTGTCCATCAAGCGACAAAGACGCTGTGCAGCATTGCACAGTCCAAATGGCATAACTTTAAATTGGTAATGAGGTCTACCTGGGACTGTGAATGCTGTTTTCGCTCGGCTTGATTCCTCCAGAGGAATTTGCCAAAATGCGTCTTTTAAATCTATTGCCGATATATAGTGCGTTTCTCCGAGTCGTGCCAATAATCCATCGATGTTAGGGAGAGGATAAGCATCCTTTTTGGTAACTTTGTTTAGTTCCCTAGCATCTAAACAAAGTCGATTTTTGTTTGGTTTAATTACCAGTGTAACGCGGTTGTTCCATGCTGCGTCTTTTGCTACTTCGATTACATCTAATGACAGCATTCGGTCAATTTCGGCATCTATAAGTTTTTGCACTGCCGGACTTACGGGGTAGTACCTCATTTTCTTGGGTTCGGCCGTTCCCGTCTCAATATAATGTTGTTCCAAATGTGTCTTTCCTAGTCCAAATGTTGTATAGCAACGAAATTCCAATTTTGTGTTTTCTAATTTAATAAATTGTTCCTTTGATAAAACATGTTGTGTCAGATCTTCGGTATTTAATAAATTTATTTCGTTAACAGATGCATTATTCATCTGTATCGAAATTCCCAGAAGTTTCCAGAAATCGTACCCTAATATCAATTCTTGTTGAAGATTTGGTACTAAGTAAAATAGCATTTTTTTGGTATTGCTTCCGCATTGTACAGCTAGATTAACTTTACCTATAATAAGGTGGTTTCTACCATCGGCTGTTTTTATCGCAGGTTTATAGTCTATAATATTAGCTTTCATTTTACGGGTGTTTTCCAAACAATTTTTGCCTAAGCAACTTACGGAAGCTCCGCTATCCATAAGGCCTTTGAAGTTCATGCTATTTAATTGCACATCCATGTATGGTCTTATATCATTTTCGGTATTTATACAGGCAGATGCTAACTCTTTTCTTTCTTTTTTTCTTCGCGAATAGCCTTGTCTTGCTCTTTCGATTTTTTTACTCACAACAGGTACAAAATCTTTGAAAATATCATCCCTTATTTTTCTGTACTTTTCCAATCTCTGTTCATATGGTACAATTTCTTTTAGTTTCCTGTTTGGCTTTTGGTTGCTTCTGTGTTTGTCAAGTAGTATCTGAGTCGTTCTTTCTGGTGTGTTTGTTGTATTTGGTAATTTATCGACTTCAGCATTGAATGTTTTGTTATTTATCTCTTTATTGTCTGTGGGTTTATCGTCCTGGTAATGAGTTAATATTTTCTTGTACTCTTCGGTGTCATCGTCCTGAACTGGACTTATTCTTTTTGTTGAGAACATGTGGGTCCAGTACTCGGCATGTTCTTCTCGCGGTTTCCCGAACACTTGGGACAAACTACAGAGGTTACTCCATCGAACCCACACTTGTAGCAGAAAATCTTGCGTTCAGCTGGGCACTCGACAAACGGATGCCTAGTGTCTCCACAGTTCCAGCAGTGAAACTGTTTGCCTCCGGTGTTTGTTCTCATCGCTTCTATTTGAAAGTTGTCGTTCTTTATCATATCGGATTCGCAACATTCTATTTCACTTACATTACGAAAATTTTGGTTGCGGTGGTAGTTGCGTTTTTGCAGGTTTCGCTCCGCTCGCTTACACTCTTCCTGCAGCTCGTCAATGCTTTGTATTTCCTTGGGGAAAATTAGTTGTACTAATCCCTCTTTTAGGTTGTCTTTTATAGTCCGAACCAGTTCATATTCCGGTAGTGGGTGTCGCATTTGATTTTTCAATTTAACGATTTCAGAGATGTATGAATCAGCGGATTCAGAGGGCGATTGTCTTCTCTCAACTATCCTCTTCTGAATTTCGAAATCGCTCTCGAACTTTCTGAACTTCTTTATTAAATGGTATTTTAAATGGTCCCAATGGCACGTCGGATTTTGATGGCGAAATTCCCAGATCCAATTATTCGCGTTGCCGCCTAACAGATGATGGAAACCTTTCATAAAAACCTCCCATGAACAATTATAATCGAGGCGGAGAGCTTCGGCTCGGAAAACGAAATTCTCAACGTTCATAGCTTTGTTCTCCGGATCGAATTTTATTCCCCACTTCTGTAACTGATATGGATTGTTGGTATTAATCAAAGTCGGAGTTGGCGTACCTTGATAATTTTGCTCATGGTTATGTGGTGGTTGTGCTTGTTGAGGGTTACTTGGCGGCGGTTGATTTCGTTGGGGTGGTGTGTCATCTTGGCGTTGATATTGGTGTTGGTAGCGTTGTTCATATTGTTGTTGATATTGTTGCTGATAGGGTTGGATATATGACTGTTGGTGATAATTTTGTGGATATTGTTGATGATATTGTGGATTTAAGGGTGGAAATCTTTGCATGTGGATTGGGTAATATTGAACAAACTGATGAGGTTGCCTAAAGGGCTCGCTATTAGCTGGTGTTACATCAGCCTCGAATGTGTTGGGTACTTGCATACTTTGGTTTGCTGAAGTGTTTCTTTCCGAGTTCAGAGACTCCCTTACGATACGAGGTATCATAACAGCTAAATTCTCTTCTAATTTTCTCATAATGCTGGCTTCGGCCGCTCCAACTGATGCTCCTACATAGTCTCGCAAACTTAAGCCAGCGTTGTTGATTGACATATCCGGGTTTACAGTTTCTTGCAATGTAGGCAATCTGGCGTTCGGTTGATGAATCATTCTAAATTCATTTGCGATACTTTGGGCTGTTAGACTACTATACGGTGGAGTTGTTATTGTGGTTGGGTTGCTAGGTGATGATGTAGTTTGTGGTCCAGATGCCGGAGGAAATCTAATAGACATCAATGGTGTTATTGACGGATTTGGTGGTATCGCAGTTCGATTCAAAGTTGATGTCGAAGCTGGCGAATTTGAATTATCCAAATTATTGGAGGTTATTGCGTTGGCATTGGCAGATGTGGATGGGACATTTGGATTACCTACTGAGTTTTCAGTGTTTAGAAAGTTCCCAACGACCCTTGCACTAATTCGGCTTGACGATCTAGACGGTGTCTTCTTACCTCGCATTTTGACAAAAGTTATGAGAGATTTAATATATACCTGATCTGTGGTCTCTTATAAAAATATAACTTCGGGTTATTGAAAATGTTAAATACTGAAAATTTCCTAAACTAAAGAAATATTTTCAGGTTTAACTTTTCAATACCAAATTAGCCAATCTTGTGACCAAACACTAAAGATTAAACACTAACAAATGTTCGAAATTTGTAACTGATGATCTGCAGGGGTATTTTGGGTCCTCTGCAATTGATATGCAAAATCTAGAACAATTTTGTTCAGAAGTGTGACTATAGGGTATTTACACAAATAACTATTAAGATTGATGTGGGCTTGCTGAGTATGAGTATACGATGATAAAACTGTATGCTCCTATAAACAAGTAATATTATGTGGAAAGTATAGACTAAATGGAAAATATAGAAAAAAGAATATACAAAACAGCAATAAATCTGTCAATAAAAAAAATAAGTTTGATTAGTTTATTTTAGTATTTAATTCTACTACTACTGGATTAGTTTAGTTTTATGGTTTACAGTAACAATATTATTATTCAAAATTTTTTTTATGTTTTTTTTTTTTCTTTTTTTTTCAGTTGGTATTAATATTATTAAATATGTTTTATTATTATTTTTAATAATATTAATGTTTATTAGTATTTTTACTGTTTATTGTATTTATTTTAGTAAATATTTTTTTGTTTGTTTATATTTTCAGAACGAACGTCAAAGTTGAACATATTGTGGCGAATACTTTCGGAGGTTGGTGTGTTGCTGGATGAAAATCAAGGAAACTAGCAATATTTTATTATTTGAATTTATAATTTTTCCTAACCTTTTCAGCTAGAAAAGTTAAAATCGAAATAAATATTGCTGTGAATTATTTTAGACTTGTCTTTTTTTCAATAAAAACATTTAAAATTAGTTGATGTTTATCAAAAACAATGTTGTTGTTATTTAATATTCTTTAGGTTTGCATATAAAGGTACATCATTGAGGTAAGGAAAAGGAATTTAGACAAATCACAGGACGTTACGACATAAAGTTAACCACTCACAATCATTTCTTACTATGTCTCAGATTGAAAGCAAATGAACAAATGCCATATAGCCTTGATGTTCATGTCTTCCCATCTGGATATAGCTTGATTTAATTACGACTGGTTACTCATTATACCAAACCATCGGGATATCGCCTACAGCACAGGCATGGTACTAAAGTACCTTCCGGGATATTCGGTATCCATGAAGATTTTCGATAATGAGAATTGAGATTATTTTCGTTGGCAATACATTCTAATAAAATTTAAATTTGTTTCTTCGTTGCAACACGGCATGATTCTAGCGGATCTTCCGGGACATCCGAAGTTGAAAATTTAAGTTTTATTTTGTGGCCATAGGTTTTCCGAAAACACAAAAATGCCCCACGTTGGGCGCCAATTTGTAATGTACCCCTTGTTTTAAAGCGCGGATCGGCACTAGGCTGTGGCTGCGGCTCAGCTCGCCGGATGGGGGGGTTATCTCCGCGGGGTAGTACAAATGAAAATTATTTGTGCCGAGTAGACTAACAAACAAGAAAACATATAACAGTGGACACTTATGACAATAATAGGAAACCGAAAAATGAAAAGGAAGAGTTAAGTGATAGAAACCGAAATACAAGGATAACTAATTTATTTGATTTGAAATTATTTGTAGAAGACCACGGCAAGATCAGAGTAGCCGGAAACGGAAATAAAATTAATCGGTTACGACAGTAATTTTGTAATATGGAGTTGTATCGAATTAGGAAGTCAAGAGATTACACACGAATACACCGGACGAAAACCAAACCAAGAATTTTAAATAATTTTGTTTTTAACGAATCGGGAATGAAAAGAATGATAGGATTTTAAAGGATGGCATAGGAGATATATGGTATTGGAAAGGAAAAGGATGGGTTTCGATGATGTACCTTTTTTTTAGTTGATAGACCATCAGCACGATTTCCAAGATTTTCATTATGAGGATATCGATGGCATTATCCTTCCAGGCTTGCCCGCCCCTGATATGACTTTTCAGTCATCCTTGGCAGCTTCTTTGCCTGCATTTATTTTGTTGGAAGCTACCCCAAACACAATTCACCCAACCTTCACGTATCCGCTACGTTCAACTTTTTTTAGACCAATTAACACATTTTGTTTTCTATTTACAACATTAACACAAATTTATTTTAGACGTTAAATTGAGCATATTTCACAAAAATTTATGGCAGTTTTATTCTTAACTTCTAATGGTGTGGACTGGAAAAGAAATACAAAAAAAAAGAAATTGAACATATATATATCTTTGCTTTTAATTCATTGTCTGCTGTTTTTTTTTTTTTAATTTAATTACTTTGTTTATTTGTTAAATTTAGTTAATTATTTCTTTGTATTTTTGTATTTCTTTTAATGTGTTCACTGCTAATTTAAATAATCGATTATTTAATAATATACTTATAATTTTCTTAATATTTTAGCATTTTTATTATTTAGACGTTATTTACGTTGTTTCATTATTAATCTTCTTTTAGGGGAAAAATATAGTTTTTATTTTGTGACAGTTTTTTAGTGAAAAAGAATTATCATTATTTCTATAATTTTTTTTTTACAATTTTTTCTTATGTCTTAGAGACACATATTTGTCTTCAGTTTTCAGTTTTAACCTTCAAATTTTTGTGTTTTTTTCTTTGCAACATTTAAAATTTTTACATTATTTTAGGATTTTTTTTGGTTATAGTTTTTAGTGTTTTCACTAATTTTACATGTATTTTAATTAATATTTTTTTTGGTTTAACTTAAAATTGTTATTATTTTTGTAGTTTGATTGTTCTAAAGTTCGTTATATGTTATTCTTCTTAAGTATTAGACATTTACTACACTCACGGACACATTTTGAACAAACAGGTTGAGGTTAGGTATGTCAATTTAAACTAATTTTGTTACAACAGGGACCTTTTTATTACTTTTTTTTTTTCCTTTTCTTATTTCAATTCTGGGAGCCTTACGAAATTTTCCTTTTCCTCAGCACTTTTTTATTTATTGCACTTTTCCACTGGTTGGTACTAGGTAACCCTTACGGAACTGTCTTACCCCAAAAAATATACACTTTATGGATCTGCACTGCTTGACGGTAGATGTCGATGTCGTCCGCTGGTAGTGGTGACTATTAATCCCCGGAAGCTATTATCCAGAGAGCTGTGTACTGTGAGAGTTTCAACCAAAAAATGGTCCGTACTCGTCCACGCCGCCGGTATTCTTCTTCAACTCACCACTTTTTAGGTTGGGATAGGTGGTAATTACGATGGCGTTCCAAAATCTTTTTTTTTTTCTATGTCGCAAATGAGAGTGTCTTGCTGGACTTATATCTCAAACGGATGTTTTACAAATGACCTCGACTTTCAGTTTCCCTTGACCTTGTTACCTACTAAGGATAGTTTTAATCAACTCTGTATCATTTTGCTGACGTGGCAATATGGCCCTTTCACAGTTACGATCTCTTGTTTGTGTATAATCGCCCTATAGTGAATGATCACATTGGCATCATTAATTTTGCCAACTTAACCAAGTGTCCACAGATGGCGTCCTCTTCACAATAAATGTTATTAAAAAAAATTTTGTCTAGACAATAATTAATATCACGAACACGGTCGTCACAAGATGTGGACAAATTTGTTGATTAGGGGAAATGAGGATCTGGAAATAGTTATATATTTCGTATTGCCTTGCAAAAAATTGCATTTAGTTCTTGTCATTCTCTATGGCGCTATAACAATAAACAAAATATATCGGATACTAGCAAACTCGGCAGACGTCATCCTGAATTGTAGTAGGGGGGAGAAGAAATAAAATAGCCTATTGCACTCAGTGATAAAGTAGCATTATACTGGCGAGAGGATGTTTAAAATCGGATGAGTAGTTTAGAAGATTACCCCCTACATACAGACTAACAAAGTCACAAACATTTCCTCTTTATAATATTAGGATGGGATTATAAAGAGGAAGTGTTTGTTCTTTTGTATGAACGGGGTAGTCTCCTAAACTACTCATCCGATTTAAAAAATTATTTCACTAGTAGGATCTTACGTTATCACGGAGTGATACGGGCTATATTTTACTTTAAAAAAGAATAGGCATCCCTACTAAAACTCAGGACGAAGTCTGCCGGGTTTTGCTAGTATCAAATATCCTAAATCAATGCAGAGCAAACTGTGTTTTAATACGGGTTAATGAGTTAGTTAAACTACAGTTATTTAAAATGTGAAACTCCGTAAGAAAAAAAATACTATTAATTATGATAATGCAATGATTTAGTTGTAGGTAACCGCCGTATTAATACGGGCCGTGTAGATTAACATATTTTTGGGGATGAATGTAAAATTTTAACAAAAAATTCGTACGTGAAAAATGTCAGCACTCAATAACATTTTTCATTGATATACAAAATAATTTATCAAATATTGAAATGAAAATGGATAACTGGCACCGACAAAAAATTTTAAAGAAAATACCCCAAATTTTGTCGAAGTTTTTATTAGGTTTCACAAATACCATAATTCACACACAGTTAACCTGGTTAACAAATAAATCCATCAATATGTACACCATTTCTAATAAACGTTTTGGTTAAATTAGAAAAGATAAGATCGGTTGTAGTTTCCGAGATTTATCGTGTCGATTAACCGCCCAACTTTTGTAAGTATGGTACTAGAATGGGTATTGCAAAATCACCCTCATTTTAATCGGTGATTGGCGTTTGATGACGTGCATCCTTATATCTAATTTCATGAAGGTCGGAACTGTTTCACGCGATTTATCCGGCGGACAACCCGGACGAACACCGAGTTTTTTTATGGTACCAAAATGGGCGTGACAACCTCGCCCATTTCCTCCAGTTTAGTAGATATTTTCAGATTATTAACCAGTGTGTGAGTTGAAGCTAATCACATCTACTAGAAGAAAGGTTTGGAAGAAATATAATTTTCTATTCCAAACTAACTTTCTATAAAAATTGTCACTAACAAAATTTCATTGTGATCTGTAAAGATTTACGCCAGTTATCGCGTTGACCAGACAGACGGACATGGTTCAATCGTCTTAAAAAGTCGTAAAACCAACTTCATGAGGATATACGACTTATTCTAGTATAAATTGTTCCGCGCGATGCATTTGGTGTTTACAGATTGGCGATATAGATTGTATGATGCTACTGCTAATGTCAGGGGTTCGTTAGGGAGAGGGATGTACAGCATGTTGGAACCAGTAATGTAGTTGGTACGTTGAGACGAAAGAAATGATAGCTTATATAAAGGGTTTTCCAATAAAGACTGACAACTTGACAACGCAAACCATTTGAGATATTTCCAAAACTTTATGATCGACTTGAAATACAATCAAAACATTTATGAATGGAATGCGAATTCGTTCATATTTCCACCGCGGGCACGTCGACAGAGGTCGATTCGTTGGACCCACTTTTCGATGACTCGGTCACACATTTATGCGGTAACGGCCGCTATTTCGCGATCAATGTTGGCTCTGAGTTCTTCCAACGTTGTGACACCGTCCTGTTGAAACCACATGTCGTCCAAGTCCATGTTTTCCAATTCGGGCCAAAAATAATCGGTAATCATGGCGCGATAACGATCGCTATTCACAGTAACGTGACGATCGTTATTGTCGACAAAAAAATATGGCCCAATGACGCCGCCGGCATGCAAACCGCACCAAACAGTTATTTTTTGTGGCTCAGTGGTGATTCATGAAGCACATGTGGATTTTCACCAAGTCAATAACGCATATTTTGCTTATTGGCGAACCCATGGAGCCAAAAATGAGCTACATCACTGAAGATGATATTGCGATGAAATTCATCATCTTGGCGCATCTTCTCCAGAGCCCAATCGGAGAACGTACGTCGCGTCAAATGGTCCATCGGCTTCAATTCCCAGCTTGATCTTGTATGGGTGTAAACCAAGATCTTTACGCAAAATTCGCCATAAGTGATTGTTGAGAACGCCGCGGAATCGACTGATTTGGATCGTTTGTTAAGGACGCCTGAACGACAGCGATATTTTCGTCACTTCGACCAATCCGTTGTTTTACTGGCACGGCAGTATCACACAATGAATATGTAGACTCATATTTTTCCACTAAACTTGTTATTGCTTGTCTACTAGGGCGAGAACAACGACTGAAAATGGGAGTTAACGCTCTTAAAGTTGCGGTCACCGACTCCGAAATTCGGTAGTACATTTTTATAATTTGCATACGTTATTCGTTCGTGTACTTTACCATGATGAAAATATTGAGTCTACTCAAAAAAAGGAAAGTAAATTGCTGGATATTATAAGTAGTTAATTGTAGCCACATGATGACACTACAAAAAATGGGCAATCAAATCAATAATTTCGACCAGATTCACCACAATTTGTCACTATAGATTTAATAAATACACCTAATTCTGTTTTTACGCGAACCTTTTTCACGCGAATTTGAAATAACGCGCTTTAAAAAAAAATTCTTTCTGTTTTTGCGCGAGCGAATTTTTTTTACGCGAATTTTATACATGCGAGAAAAAACGGAAAGATAAAGCATTATGTTTCCTATATGTTGTTTCCTATATGTTAGAGCGAGTGGTCAAGTTTATTTACATTCCAATTAGCTGTTCTTCTGTTGATCATAGATAATGCGCCGGGTCATCCGGTTTTGGAACATCCAAATGTAGAATTTTGCTTTCTGCCACCTAATACTACTTCGTTGATCCAACCCCTGGATCAAGGAATAATTGCAACATTTAAAACCCACTATATCAAGCAAACGTTCCGGTATATTTTAGAAAATCTTAAGAATGATGATACATTGACAGTAATGAATGTGTGGAAAAAAATTTACGATTAATGATTGCATAAAACATATCGAACTAGCGTTAGCGGCATTAAAATCATCCACTTTGAACGCTTGTTGGAGAAAGCATTGGCCAGAATGCGTCAAGAACAATGATCCAATACCTTCTAATACGACCGAGTAGTATTCTAACATCATGGCTTTAGCACATGAAGTAGGCGGAGAAGGATTCGATGATCTTTTGGCCTCAGATATCGATGAATTAATGGTAGATAAAGCTCTAAGCGAAGCTGAAATAATTGAGCTTTCAGTTGCCACCCCCAATACCGAAGAGCATGTCGAAGATGATAGTGAATATAACGAAGAGGTTCCAACACTTACTGCTGATATAATTAAAGAAGGTCTTCAACTTGCAAGTAAATTGGGCAATCATTTCTGTATGCATGATGATATTGATGAACGTGCTGCAAAATTTCAACGTGATCTAAAAATATTGATGGGAAATTACCGAGAACTTTATAACAGCCTATCTCAACCAGGAGCACAACGACTGATAACGGAATTTGCTATCAAACCAGCACGAACTCCAAATGTTGAGCACGAAGTTAATATCGAAAATGTTTCGAGCGATAATGAGGAAGGTGATATTGAAGCCCCGCGCAAAAAAGCTCGTGTATTGACAAAGCTCACTGACAGCAATTAAAAACAATATTAAACATTAGTTGTTAAGTTTTATTTTGGAATTTTGTTTATTTTGTTAAATTTTTTTTTTTTTGAATATTATTTAATTTAATTTTTATTCGTTTGTATTTTGAATTAAATAAAGCACTTGAATTTTAAGCTTTATAAACGATGTTATAATTCTAAATTTAAAAAATATACATAATAATTATGTACATATAATAATGATAAAATATAAAAAGTTAATAACATATGATTTTTAACCTATTTTCTTACAGATTTTTTAAGTCAGGAACCAATGTTCTATTTTCCTATGAACGTGGTATCTTTTTTTACGCGATTTTTTTATACGCGATTTTTCCAGGAACGTATCTCTCGCGTAAAAACAGAATTAGGTGTATATATATTTAAATAAAATCCAATAAAAATTATGTTATTCCCGAAGCCGAAATAAAGGCTATTACATAAATGCAGTGACTCGCAAAATGTTGGCTTTAAATTATAGTAAAATAACACCCAACTCTAAAAGTAATTTACCTCAACGAGAACATTTTCAATGAAATAATTACCACTTGCACGAATTAATTTTGTATGAGAATTTTACAAAAATTTCACACATTAGAGGATGTCTTAAGTCATTAGAGCAAAATTTCAAAAACACCACTTTTGTTGTATTGGTACAGTATAATATTATGGCCTCGCGAAGTTGCATATTTGTTTTCATATTAGTATGGACATTGCCGTAATTATTCTGGTCATATTTTATTGGTCACTTTTGTACTTTTTAAAGAATGGTGAACAAAATCGTAAAATATGTGCGTTTTGTGAATTAGAATATTTGGTATAAAGCCCGCAAATTACCTATTTTTTTCGAGTCTAATTATAATTTTTGTGTAGACTTGCTTAAACATATATCAATCATTCCATGAGAAAACGCCGCAAATCTGACCGAAGGTCTTCCGATTTTCTTCAAATTTTGCACGGAGATACTCTATGGAGCCAAATATACATTTGCGTTTTTAGATTTTTAAAATTGTTAAAGATCGCGATTTTATTAGCGTTTTTCATTTTTCAAAAAGTTAAAAAAATGGAAAAAGTAGTGAACTTTGAAGAGCCACATTTCCATAAGTGGACCGAATTTTTGAAAGATTTAGAAAGTTTCTGAAAGCTGTTTTTGTCTATTTTATGATTTGCAGTTTAAAAGTTACCACTATCAAAAAAAAAAAAATTTTATGCAAATGCAGTTTTAAAGTGCCTTTTGCAGTGCGTTTTCCCCCTTCGATTTTCAAAAAAAAACATTTTTGTAAAATTCAGAATAGTATTTATTAAATAAATGTTGTCTTTTTCTGGGACAAAGAATTTTTCTATTTTTAATGATTTTTTAAAAAAAACATGTGAAATATTCGAAATATCCGTCTTTGCTACTTTTGCTTGCCACAGAATTGTACACACATATGTACAAATGTGTACATAGGTGTGTATACACGCTGAACACAATACATGACGAAATAGGGAAGAAGTATTTCATCATCCAATTCTAGTAGCATGTAGTTTCCTAGGAATAAGTATTTGGCATCAAAAAGTAAGCCTACTTACAAAAAAATCAAAAGAAAAACAATTTTTTTTTCTGTACATTAGAATTTTTTGCAAAGTGCATCCAAAAATAGCATTTATATTACAAGTAATTGCATTCGCATTATTCTCAATCAGCATTATTTTAGAAAAACACACTTTAAATGACAACAATACCTTACAGTAACTTTTTAAATAATAGTAATGCGACAAAAACTGTTTAAAATATAGCAATTCAATTAAATTTCTTTCATATTTTGTACAAACATTTTCAAAATCCTAAAAAAAATTAAATTTTATTTTTTTTTATATGAAAAATCAAGTAAGTCTTTTTTTAAAAAATCATTACAAATAGTAAGCTGCCTTGTCCCAAAAAAAGATTACTTGTCTTTTTTATAAAAAATTCTGAATTTTGCAGTGATGTTAAATTTTTTAAAATCATAGGGGGAAAAAGAAGTGGAAAATGCATTCCAAAAGTGCAGTTGGTATAAAAATGCATTTCTGAAAACAAGCCCTCATTTTTAGAGTACGGATTCTACAAATAGACAACCGTATCATTCAGAAACTTTTTAAATTTTTGAAATAGTCCATCTACTTAAAAAAATATAGCTCTCCAAACTTCACAACTTTTTTCATTTTTTTAGGTTTTTCAAAAATGAAAAACGCGAATAAAATCGCGAGTTTGTTAAATTTCAAATATCTGATAATGGGATTCTCTTAATGGCTCCATAGAGTCTCTCTGTTGTCAATATAAACAAGGATGTGAATTCAGAAAATCACTTATTTTCAACTTTCTTTCCTGGAACTAATGATATACTTTTAATTATAACATATCTCTTGGCATATAATTACAAGAATAAATTCCTATAGCAATACGCTCTGCTCTGCAGTCCAAATATCACCCAAAAACCAACTGATATTTCTGAAAAGGCTTAATTTCGTTTGAGTTACTTAGTTAATGTTTGAAAAGTTCTTATTACAGGCTTACAATGTCAGGATATTTTTATATTGTCATTATTATTTATCGACATCATATATACGCAGATGAGACATGTCTTACGACACACAAATTTGACGACATTGAGGCTTGAAAACAAATGTAAAGAAGACAAAGCTAATGGGTATTCGAACAGAACGGAATACTCCACTAACAGTTGATTGTTCGTGAATTGAAGACGTAGATTCAGTCAACTATTTAGGATGCAAGATTGCCAAAGATGGTTGATCCGAGGCGTATATAGGTAATCGTATAAATAGGGCCCATGTTGCATTTCTAAAACTGCACAAAATCTGGCGCAATAAAAGAATATCGGAAAAACCGAAATTCCGAATATTTAATAGCAGTGTGAAGTCTGCACTGTTGTACGTTTGTACTACTTGGAGCTTGACGAAGCTGATAATGAAACATTTGCCAATCGTTGTCTAAGACAAATTCTCCGTATCTGCTGGACCAAGACAATTTCAAATAAAGTGTCGACGTACAGTCCTATTGAATTGGATATACGTAGAAGAAAATTTACTTGGATCTGCCAAATACTTAGATGCCCAACCACAGGTATTATTGGTAGAGCGACACTTAAATTGAACTCGCGGGTGTGTCGAAGGCCACGAAGACCACAAAATTCATAGAAGCGGAACCTGGAGAAGGAACCGTCATGGATCTAAATTAAATCATTTACCAGAGACAATTCATTAATGCCCTATGTTCTTCATGGAGCTTATATTTAAATTTCGTATTATAATATTGTTTTATATTTTAATATGGCTTCATGAAATATCACCCAAAAGAAAATGACCCAAACATTTTATGTAAAATCGCCCTATTTTTAAAATTGCGTCAAAATATGAAAAATTGCCCAAAATTAAATACGAAATTTACCCCAAAAATAAATGCATAATGACCCAAAAGGAATATGAAAAATCGCCCCTAAATATTGGGCAAATTTTCCGTAAAATTATTTGGGCAAACTTTTAAATGAAAAATAGCCCAATAATCATAGGGAGAATGAAATAAAACATACGGGACAACGATATATCGCACAGGAAAACACAGGAATACAAATGTGGACGAAATATCGCCCAGAAAAAGTGGGTCTTATTTCATAAATTGTGGGCAATATTCTATGTTCATCCTTTGGGCCATTTTTCCTACGAAAAATTACCCAAAATACGTTTGGTGAAAAGTTTCCCATTTGGATGTTTTTTCATAAAATTAAATATGAAAAAAGACCCATTATGAGCAGTATTTCATTATTGTAGATACGAAAAAAAGTGCAAAAACAATTCGGAATAAATCTCAGATTTGTCGGTGATTTTTCGTTTTCGGATTGTAACTATAGTTGATATTGCAATTGAAGCGAGACTGCATGAAACAGTTATTTATCTAAACGCTCCACCTAGATTTTAGGTTGTTTACGTTTACCTGGTTCTGCAACTGTGGTCATTTCATCACAAATCAAGATCATTCCGTACAGTAAGACGACAGTGAAAGCATCGTATTGAAGTGCAAGTAGAATTTACAATGGAAGATATGAAAATGAATTTGTGTGTGGCAAAGAAAATAAATTATAAATTTATACAATGAAATAATAGTGGTATTCATGCAAACAAGAAAGCCTAGAACTTTTGCTCAGAGTAAGTTTGCCCCGAAGCGTTTCATGAGGCACCAAATAAAGTTGCTCAGTGTATCTATGCAGCAATTGTCAAAAAAGGCTGATAAAGTACATAAACAAAGTAAAATTAAAAGTATATGCTATACCTGACCACCATTGATGTTAAGTTTTCAACAAATATTGTCATTTGTGATTTTGTTTTCGACAATGTGCATTTTTTCCATATGTTAAAGCTTTTTTAATTGTGGAGTTTTTTGGCTTTGTAATATCTTTTGAATAGCTACTGTTGGTTTTAAGAATGCTTATTTTTATTATTTTATTACACTAAACACTTTAAATCAGTTTAAGGAGAAATTGTGAATGTTATTACATATTATGTTGGCCTTGACTTTTTACTTAAAAATACGGGAAGGCAATCCTTTTAAAAGTCAATGCATTTATAAACTTCTGATAATGAAACTATTAAAAAGTTATAAGTTATATTTGAATTACTTTGTTATGGCCGTCGGTAGTGCAATAGTTAGTGTGCGCGCCTCTTGTACATGGGTTCCCTGCTCTGACCACATTAAATTTCTTTCGGCGGCGGTCATCTCGCATAGTGACGGCGACACTATCGAGTATTTAGGAACCGGAGTAAAACTATAGGTCCCAATCAGTGAGTATAAACTAGAAGCACAGCTCACTGCTTGTGAGAAACCCTTCCCAATTCCTTCCTGGGATATCATGGGAAACTATTTTTTTGTTATGGACTAAACATGTGCAAATTAATACACTATTGGTGACGAGCCATAGTGCGCTCGTCTTTGCGTACGTGCCAGGTTGCGAGTGTGTCAACTTAAGGTCCAATTAATCTCGACGGTTGACGGTCTACTTAATATTGCGCGGTTAGTCATGACGGTAAGACGGTAGAAAGACAAACCAAACCAAAAAAACTGATCGAAGAGCATTTGTACAAAATATAATTTGCATGCATGAGTTTTGTGTTAAAACGTGATTGTGTCAAATTAAAAAATTAAAAGTTGTAAACGGTTGCCGTGTAATTGTGTATACAAAATGTCGAAGTAAAAGCAATAACAATAATAGCTGATCGGTCTTGACGGCTGACGGTTGACGATTGCTTCTGCAACCTGCAGAAGTCTACCGTCGCACAGGGGCGCCCGTAGAGCAAACGAGGTTGCAAAAATCAAAATTTTCATGTGCGCCGACAAAGTTTTGAATAAACCCATGTTATAGGAAACTTTTCAACGATTTCAAATATGCTACTCTTAATAATATCACATTTTTAGTTTAGAAGATATAACCGTTCAAAGTTGACCGACTTTCGGTTTTCAAAAAAACACACAATTTTTAGTCAATTTGTTGCGATTTCAGGTGTAATATGACGAAAAATAGGTAACGAATCGCCTTATTTTTTGTTTGTATTTATTCATGTATTTATTAAATGTATAATGATAAAAAAAATTAACTGTCTGCTTTGTGTTTCTCCTGGTAAAACACTATTTAAAAACTATCCGTTTTTTCACTATTTTTCAACTTTGACGGAAAATAAAAAAAATCTATATTTTTCTATATTTGCCATATTTTCAAAATATGTTCTTTGAGTATTCCTTTACATAATTCCAAAGGTTTTATCTGCCTCTAAGTGCCCCTTTGGCTTCTAGAGGTCAAAGAGTTAAAAAGACATGGTTCTTGAGTGGGAAAAATCAAATCATTAACCCTCCGTCATACACATGTTTCTATAGTCACATTCGTAACACATGGGTCAGGCCAGACCAACTGTGTATTCATTTTGTAAAACAATAAAAACAACTCGCGTAAACTTCTGTAACTGGCACTCATGATAGAATTATTGGGAAAATTAGCTGTACGGACAGCATGGGATGCCATCATTTCCAACATGAAAACCCTTTTTTGTCTGAATTCGTGGAAAGAACTAACAATTCTTTGAAAAACAAAATTACGTGATAAAATGGACGCAACAATTGTCATCCAGTCCACACGCATTCGTATTTTTAGAACCTGTACACGATGTGATTGGTCACCCGCCCTGTAGGTAGGCAGGTAGGCCAGCACTCCCCCACACCACGCACAGTCCAACCCCGTTAAGACTCCGCCCACAAGAACCCAAGCGCACACTGGAAAATTCTACCTAATTTACCAATGACCAAAACATGGTGGTAAAAACCTGCGTCATGCACAGCTACTATATGAGTGTAAACACTTAGCGTGGTTTCAACAAACCTGATTGTGCTATTATTGACCAACCATCTAACCGCGAGTTATTGAAAACATGGCGTTGAACAATTTAAAATTATTTGAACTGTTCAGAAAGTCAACCACAACAAAGTTTTTCACGGAAGTTGCTTTAGAAGAACTTGATAGCTTATACGGAAATATTGAGAGAATCGAAATTATAAAAAATAATTTTTATCTGATATATGCAAATATTAAGGCAAAATGGGTGAAAACTAATCGAACCATTCAGAAATTCAACTCCAAATACGAGGACTGGCTTAATGAAGACACCATCCTGGATATATTGCCAGTAGATAAACCCACCACATCAACCAGAGGAGCAAAAGGAAGGCCAAAAAAAAGTATTGAGGAGTGTTCAATTTTCACAAAAAAGAGGAAACTTGCCGAGGCCACCAATGACTTGACCACGACGCATTTATCGGCCGCGCTGTCTATTAAATATACAAAGGATAGTGAAAGAGTGAGGTCGCAGATTACAAAATCTGTTGCTGATGCAAGCCCACTGCGACTAAAAAGGATTAAGGAAAGCATTCCCACGCCCACAAACGCACACATTAAAAAGTATGGTTCCGAAGAAGCCTTGGCCTTGTTTATGGACTTAGAACTTTCCAAAGAAAAATATGAGATACTACGGGTGTCCTTGATGCGACACGGGGCTGACGTTTTACCAGGATACAAGCATATTACGCAAGCCAAAATAAATTCACGACCACTGCATACGGAGTTTACGGAAGTCTCTGTGAAAGCCAATCTGCAGGATCTCATGGGCCATACAGCAAAACGGTTGTTGGAGAGTCTTCCTGAAAATGAGGTGAAAATTCTTCCTGAGAAACTGACATTGATCAGCAAATGGGGCTGCGATGGATCATCCGGACAAAGCGTTTATAAGCAAAGGATATCTTCCGATGACGTTACAATATCGGACGGAAATATGTCTATGGCATCTGGTGTTCCTTTGCGGCTAAAACCTGATGTTTCCCTACACTGGAAAAATCCACGTCCGTCATCAGTGCATTATTGCCGACCAATAATGTTTCAGTTTGCAAGGGAATCGGCAGAACTCATAAGGACCACGGTGAAGGACATTGAAGAACAAATAAGCAAGATTAAGCCTACAAAGCTGCAAATTGGAGAAGGAAAATATATTGAATGCAATTACGAGTTCCACCTGACCATGGTTGACGGAAAAGTCGTAAACGAACTGACAGGAACAACCTCAACATTGTCATGCCCGATTTGCAAAAAGAGTCAGAAGAACTTTGGTAATTTAAACGATTCTACAAACGAGGAGAATTACGAATATGGAATGTCACCATTGCACGCAAGGATAAGGTGTATGGAGTTCTTGCTAAAACTGGTGTATACCCTACCACAAGAGAAGGAAAACTTCGATGAAAATACATCAATAAAGGATAAGGAAAAGATCAGAAAGAAGCAAATACAGGATGCTTTTTTTAAAGAAGTTGGACTAAAAGTAGACTGTCCCAAGCACGGATACGGTAACTCAAACGATGGAAACACTTCTAGGAGATTTTTTGAAAATGATGAGGCAGTAACTACAATCACTGGAATTGACAATCAAATTGTGAAAAGATTGGGAACGATCTTGAATGTTTTAAACTGCAAAGAAAACGTCAATTCTACAAAATATGGAGAATATGCATCGAAAACTGCATCTCTTTTAGCAGAAATGTATTCACAGAAGAAGTTGACCCCGACCGTCCATAAAATATTGGCGCATGGCAAAGACATAATTGAGTACCACTGTTTGCCAATTGGAGAGCTTTCTGAAGAAGCACAGGAGTCTCTTAACAAATTTTATAAAAAATATAGATTGCAGAACACATTCAAAGTATCAAGGGTAAGGCAAAATGAGGACCTCTTCAACATGTTGGCAGCATCTTCCGATCCACTTATTTCTTCCCTCCTTATTTCTTCCTTCCTTATTTCTTCTAAAAATGTAAAAATAATTTTTTTTAGTTACCATAAAATTGATTTTTCTACAAATTTTAACTTTGATAACCCATAAGTAGGCCCCTACAAAGCGTAGCACCCGTAGCACGCTCATTTCATAGGCTGAACAGTTATCTATCATATGCTGTTTAAACTGTTCAATTATCTTATTCGGTTCAAAAGATATGGTTTTTGCAACGAAAAAACTCAAATGGCGCCACTGTGCGTCGTAAACCGTCAATTTTAGTTGTCTCTCTCTAACACACGCAAAATGCTACCCCAACTCAAACAGCTGATTGCTTACCGTCAACCGTCAAGACTAATTGGACCTTTAGTCCCAATATTCCTTGGTTTTCACACGGACAATTGTACGTGGTGTGTTCTCGAATCGGAAAGCCGTCTGCATTGTATATTTTCACACTGGACAATAAAACAAACAACCTTGTTTATAATAAAGCGTTACAGTGACCTCAAATGTGGAAATCCATTTTCTGTGTAAATCAAAATGCTTTAAAATTGATTTAATTCCAAAGAGTTTCATTCATTCAATAGAGGGGCTCGACTTTCGAATGGAACGTTATAAATTTAATAAATTTTAGACGGTACAAAGTTCAGCGGGTCGTCATTAATAGATTTGGACTAGGTCTGGCTTCAAATTAAATAATGTCAAATACTCTCTCCACTGCACAATATTCTCGTCGTCCAATTGCATGGCCAAAATTACATTTTTGTATACCCTACTTTCTCATTTTTGTTATCACAGAAAAATAAAAAACACATCAAAGCAAATATAAACAACTTCTATTTTTGTAAACCGTTAGTTTCCGTTAGTCAGCGGAACGACAAACTTAGTACATTTTAGTCTAGTTTTGAAACCAGTTTCGATCGGTACAACTTAACTATTTTTTGGTATAGTGTTGTTGGATAAATATTTATAGTTTACAAACAATTTGTAATGAATAATCCCGTTGATGGTAAGTATTTATATAATTCTATATATCAAGTTCGATAAAATAACCAGAACTAAGAAACAAGTTTAGTATTTTCTATGTATGTATTTTAAAACGTATAATTTTTCATATTTTTGATATTAATTTAAAGTTTTAGAAAAATTTCCAAGTTTGTTCAGATTGAAACCCATATCCAAAAATAGCATGTGATCCATACAAGCATATTCTTTGAATAGATTTTGCAAATACTGCAATATTTAAAAAAAATATATATTTTTGTATACCAAATTTGGCTGCAAAGTGGCACCAAGGTGAAGAAAAAAGAAACTCTTTTGAACTTTGTTCTACTTTACAATATAATGGAGAACCAAATTCTTCTGAGCAATATTTAAAGTATTTAGGAGAGCAATTAAGATTATATTTTCTTAACCCTGCTGTTAGATTAGGACCATTTGGTCCAAATTTTTTCTGTTTTCCCTTGTAACTTTGGAACGGTGATATATACTGACTAAATTTTTCTGCTAATGGGGTCTTTTAATAAAACAATGTTATGTGCGAAAATTAAATTTTCTAACTTTATTCAGGACTGAGAAAAATACAAAATGACGAATCTTAGGTTAGAGGACCATTTGGTCAATAGTACATTTTTTCATTACCAAGCGAATGTAAATTCATGTCAAATATTTAGAAGATGTTTTTGATATGTCAAATACTTGCTTTAGAAATTATTGAACCAAAATAGTTACAAAGGATAAGATAAAATTATTATTTTGGATGAAAATTCCAGTATGGACCAAATGGTCCCTCAATCTAAGATTCGTAAGTTTTTTCATTACCAAGCGAATGTAAATTCATGTCAAATATTTAGAAGATGTTTTTGATATGTTAGCGGATGTTTTTGATATGTCAAATACTTGCTTTAGAAATTTTTGAACCAAAATAGTTACAAAGAATAAGATAAAATTATTATTTTGGATGAAAATTGCAGTATGGACCAAATGGTCCCTCAATCTAAGATTCGTAAGTTTTTTCTAATCTAACAGCAGGGTTAAATTGGATAAAAAGGGACATGAAAGTTTCAGACGCATTAGTTCTTTTAAATCCCGAAATGCAAAGTGGTGGCTAATTTCTGAAACAATATTGAAAACTTATAAAGCAATAATTGAAGTACCGCGCTGCTCAGGAGCAGATAAAACATGATTGCTATTTTGTGAAATGTCTAATCGCAGTAAGAGAAGGGAAGCGGAAGAACTTTCAGCATAAAAACGAAGCGAGATAGACTCTCCTAAAAGACAATTTTGGTGTAATATCACTCCTCAACCAAACAGTTTTTACATACCAATATAATTAAAATTTGTGAAAGAATCACGGGAAGTAATTTTAAAGGAAAACTCTGATGTGAATACGGAAATTGAGGAGTTGACAACTATGGCGCTACAAATCGAAGATTCAAAGGAAATTGAAATAAAATGTAGATTGTTCTTAACTGTTATAAACGAGAAAGATTTAAATGTCCTTATTGAAACAGTGTCAAACCTTTCTTGTCCTATGTGCGGGGATACTTCAAAAGATTTTGTTAACATTAAAGACTACAATTCCGAAAAATTTAAGCCGAAAGAGAACAAACTCAAATATGGTATAAGCACCCTTTACTGCCTACGATTTTTCGAATTCTTATTACATTTGGGATACAAACGAGATATTAAAAAATGGCAGATCAGGGTGGACAAAGATAAAGAAAACGTCTCTAAAAAGAAAGAAAAATTCAAAATTAATTCTGGACTGAGCTTGGTCTTCGTGTTGACATTCCAAAAGTTGGTGGTTTTTGTTCAACAAACGTCGTGCATTCGCTAAATATAAAGTAGTTGCACAAATTGTTGGAGTTGACGAAGATGTAGTTTTTCGTCTACATATAATACTCATATGTTTAACGTGCCAATTTCCACTGGAATTATCTAAGTTTGAGCAATATTGTTTCGAAACTGACAGACATCTTCAAAACAATTGCGATTGGTTATCCATGACTCCTACGTTGCATCATGTTCTCATTCATTCCAAATAAATAATGCAGAACATAGTACTTCCAGTTGGATGCTTTGCAGAGGATGCTACAGTTTTCATTCAGTTTCAAAATAATGATTTTATTTATACTAGTAATTCAGTCGATTGAAAAATACCTTAAATTTAACATTAATCGATCGATACACTTATTTCAAACATAAAACAATATTTACAGAACTATCTTACTCTACCTTAATATGCTTACATACTGCAGCTTAGCTGCTTGCATATCTTTCACACAATAAAAACCTATCCCACTGACAAGCAGAACCCCCAAAAAAGTGTAATTAAAAAGGGGATAATCAACACTATTACTATTAAAAACTAAAGGTTAGTAACTACTATTTACACTTAAAACTACTATTTACATTATATAGATCAGTAGTCTAACTTCGTTCGTCAGTTCCCCACGGCACCGAAGCACATTGAGGTAACTCGCGAATATCCCCTTCACCTTGACCAAAGTTCGGTCAATGTGTAGGTAGAATTCAAAATTCGTCGTGAATAGGACACATAGGTACTTCAGAACCTCGGTATTTCCAATTCGGGGGTCTCCAACCCAAAGGTCAGGAACAAATGCGTCAGCTACGAAACAGCATTTGCCCTTGATTATCGCAGCCTCACAATTGCGTTCAGCTTAAGCCTCCACTTATCGAGATATCTCGACAGAATCTCCAGGTACTCATTAACCCTGGAGTTCGTGTTCCTAGCTCTTGCTCTCGTCATAGCAAAAAGTAAGTCGTCAGCATATACCAGTAGCAGCCCACCATCAGGCGGTTCTAGTAAATCACTGACAAAGATGTGTAGTATGCAGCACCCATTAGTGAACCCTGGGGCACTCCCGCCACAACATATCTAACGCTTTAGTATGGAGTTTAGACTTTAGTATGGAATTTTTGCCCCTTAAGGAAACTAGCCACCATCCTACAGGTGTCCATATCGAATCCCTTTCTCACCATTTTAAATAAGATTCCGTGTTGCCAAAACGAATCAAATGTTCTGGCTATATCGAGACCCACCGCGATGGTGACATATCTCTTGTTCAACGCTCGAGTCACATGGTCTCAGAAGACCATTAGCGCATGAGACGCTGCATGTCCTCGCCGAAAACCAAATTGGTTATCTTTGAGGATGCTCTTATCCTCTGCCGTCCTAGCAATCCTAGTCAAGTTGAAGCTCTCGAATAGTTTGCCAATGGGCTACAGAAGCGATATTGGCCTATATATCACACTTCTTTTGGGGTCAGCATCCGGCTTTGTTATAGGGATCGAGACCGATTCCTTCCAAGCCTCCGGGAAATAACCCAAATTCAGGCAGTGGTTAAAAAGCACCGCCAGAAAGTTCCAAATAGCGGCACTAACCTGCTTTAGGACCACATCAGGGATCCCATCCAATCCGCCAGACCTACGATTAGGTCTCCGTCGTAACGCGTTACCAACCTCGGCAGGTTTTACGAAGCAATGCCGATGCCAGCGCCCATCATCCACGCAAAACGACCCGTCAGCCATGGCGTCTTCTCCAAACGTCACAGCTGGGTCTCCATCCGTCAAGCGGAGAATCTCGCCATGAGATGATGGTGCAAAATGCAGAAACAAAATATATAAAAATTACAGATTGTTTACGCTCGTAGAAGCAGTCGTATAATAATCTGTCGGACGTATTCAACAGAGCGCAAGATAGATCAGACCCTCTTGTTTCATAACTACGCTTAAAAACAGACGAATATATCAAAGAAAACCTTGAACACTTCCAGCAGAAGTCGTCAAGTTATTAATTTGTGAAGAACCGACTAAAGAATTAGTATATCAACAGGATATACTTGGCGATGAAACCACGGATGAAGAAGAATTCGAAGAAGTGAACTTTATTTTACAGAGCGAGCTAGACATATTTGTCAATTACTTTATAATTCCAAATTTCAAAGCATGAAATGCTCTTAGTTTCTTGTTTTAGTATAATACTTGTTCTTTGTTAAACTTGAGAGTATAGAAATTAAATGATAATATTTACAAACATAATATAGTCTAAATGTGACAGTTACAATCTGGCTTGAAATATATAAAGGCAAAGCAGGTATCAGGACTTTGGCTCTGTTAGTCGAATAGTCACAGAATTGACAACATATGGCATTAATAATAGTTTACTTATCAAACAAAAATTATAATTTTCCTAACTTGAATAATTTTGGGCAGAAAAATTGGTTTTGGGACCATTGTGCACTGACCCGACTCAATTTGAGTGTTTGTTTGTGAAAAATGTCCCTACTTTCTCAACAATTATCTTGAAATTTATAGGAGGTATACTTATATAAATTATTTCGTTGTCCATAATAAAAAAATAAATGGTTTCCCATTACATCCCATGAAGGGACAGGGGAGAACTTCTCACAATCACTGAGCTGTGCGCTTTCCGGTTTTCACTCACTGATTGGGACCTACAGTTTTACACCGATTCCGAACGGTATTTTGAGAAGCATTTTCATGGCTATATACTCGATAGTGTCGCCGTCACTATGCGAGGTGAACGCAGCCGAAAGCAATTTTAAGGTGGTTAGAGCAGGGTTCGAACCCAGGATCTCATGTACAAGAGCCGCGCACACTAACCATTGCACCACCGACGGCCATAATAGATAAGGTAATTTTGAAGGCAAAATAAAAACAAAAATTAATAAAAATAAATATTCTGGGAACCCCCTAATGACCACATAATGAAAACAATAGTTGGCAGATTATCCATTTTTCAGGGCACCATTTGGAAGTGCATATCTTAAAATTGTTGTCCTTTCTTATGTAAAAATTCTTAAAAATGTAAAGGATATCCCTATTTTTGAAAGATAGTTTGTAAAAATTTAAAGAGAATTTCAGTTGTCTCGATAATTTTTTTTTTAAAATTGCGGTAAAGCCATTGGAACATTATATTGACGACGATTTGTTTTTCGTCACTTAAGAATGGGTAGTTTTAACCACTTTAAAAGTCACGTCCCAAAAAATCCCCAATTCCAATTTCTTATCTAGGGTCGAAGTCTAATATGAACTTGTCTATTTTAGACAAATGTACCCCGATAGTTATGATTTGTGTTAGGACAGCGACAGTTGTTCGCCAAAGGATAGCATATATTCGTTCGCTTCCTAGCAGTGTAGTTGAAGTCTTATTAATTAAAAATCATTAGTCAGATGTCAGTCTCTGACTAACTTTTCATTATGAATAGAGGATTTAGTTTTTAAACGAGTTTTGATTTGGTTTTTATAAAATTTGATTTTGAAAACCTAATTTGAATGCTTGTGAAATTGTCAAAAACGCATTGAAAAGTCTGGATAATTTCTCGGTTCTTCTTTTTCTAAATATATCAAATCATCCACAATGTTGTCTGAATATTGCAATTAGATATTGACAATTGGAACTATTTCGGAAGTTAGTTCAGAAAGTATATTGTGTTTTACAACCCCAAATACGACTTCAGTTAATATCGACGTTGCTAGAGAACCCATTCAGAAAAAATTCCAAATGTCGGTTAAAAAGTGCAAATACACATCAAAATAGAAAAATATGCTTGTTTTCTGAAAATGCTTGTTATTTAGCTCTTTCTACTAGAAAACATTTTTTAAAGCGTATTTTGTATTATAAGTTTGCGGCTAATGTCTAGTTTACGTCCTTACGTCTGCAATCTAAAAGGTCAAGTTTTGGGTAGGATAGAACTAGAGTGTTCTTCAAGAAACCGGTGTTTGGTTTTTAATTGTGGTTTTTTGTTTAAATTAATTTGTTCAGCGAATGAAATATATTTGTTCAGCGACCATTTCATATGGTCATCTAAAATGCAAAAGGCCGTAACTATACTTTTTAGTTTTTACAGGAGAAGGAATAAACGTTATAAATTCAAGACTACTTAAAACTTAATATCCAAATTTTAGATTCAAGCTTAGAAAACAAAAACGGATTTGTTTGTGAAAACAAATTAATGGAAAAAAGTAGTTTTTAAGAAACATTTATAACGTTTATTCCTTCTCCTGTAAAAAACTAAAAAGTGTACTTACGGCCTTTTGCATTTAATATTTATTTTTTATATTCACATATATATATTTTAATTTTGGTATAAATATATAAAATTATAAATATTTTTATATGTATATATTTATATTAAAAATCAATTATATTATTAGGGTTTTTATAATTGTAAATTAGGAGGAATTACCAATTTATAATAATGTTAATTAAATCAATCATATATTTTAAATTTACTTTTATTTTATTATTTACTAAATTTAATATTTATCTTTTATATTCATAATTTTGTTATAAATATATAAAATTATAAATATTTTTATATGTATATATTTATATTAAAAATCAATTATATTATTAGGGGTTTTACAATTGTAAATTAGGAGGAATTGCCAATTTATAATAATGTTAATTAAATTAATCAGTTATTTTAAATTTACTTTTATTTTATTATTTACTAAATTTAATATTTATTTTTTATATTCACATATATATAAAGTTCAACATTTTACAACTCTATTTAAATTTGAAAATCAAGTCTTAATGTTATATTAATATTTAAATCAGAACCCAATTTGGAATGCATGTTAATATAAAATTTAAGAGTTTTATTTAAACTTTTAAGAGTTTATTTATTGTCTGAAAACTTAAGTAATTCTTTTTCAAGCTATAAAATTATTTTGAAATTTTAATAAAAAAATTGAAATGAGATGAAATGAGATTTAGCGAAACAGAAAATCATATTCTTAATCGTGTGTGTTACGTTTTTTAAAAACCGGCTCACGGTTAATAGCAAAAAACGGTTTCACTTTGTTTTACGGCTTCGGGAACTTGGTAGTACACATTGTTTTAAACCGAAAATGTTGAATTAAAAAGAATCCCGAACCGATATTTTTGGAGTTTACATACACTGTGGTTCATCAGGATAAAATCAATAGAATTTTATGTAAAAATCTCTATAAATTGTGAATGCAGAAACAATACAGCTTTTAACTTTAAGAGAAATAATAAAACCTGCTTTTGAATATTTAATATCAAAAAAGTGAAAGTGGATTCCAACGGTACTTTTCTCTCATTGTGTGCAATCATCTGGAAAATTCTATTTGTTTTGTTCAACAGAATATAGGTAACTACATTTTAATTGATTTAGAAATCAAATTATTATAATTATTTTATCTCAATTAAATGTGTGTACCTTTACCATGACTTCGATAATACTATCTTTTACTGACGTATATAGGAATTTAAGGTAGTCAAGATAATTATCGGCCCATGCAGTTTTTATTCCGTCATATTTTGTTGCGTACTGCTTTCCGCCCTCATAAACTTTACGTATTTCCCAACCCAAAATATTTTCAATAATGTTAAGTTCGGGTGAGTAGGGCGACCAATTTAAGATTTTAATATTTTCGCTAGAATCGATGTTTTCACTACACGTGCCATATTGCTAAATTCACTCTAGTGGTTCGAAAATGTATTTGCTCTTAGGAAAAACGTGTTCCAGAAGACATTTGTAATGATTGTAATGTACTTTGTACATCAAGGTCCGAAATTTTTCCTCTTTACGCACATCTTAAAAATAAATGTTATAGTCATCGGGGCCATCCAAGCCAAACTTTTTTTCATCCGAAAAAAAAATACTTTTCGGCAGTGCCTATCACTTAAGTGGTCCTATCACATATCTAAGTTGGAAAACAGAGCAACGCAGTTTTCGGACACTTCACATAAGAGTTTCGATGCTATCACATTCCATAACAGAGAGGGCGTGCAAGGTTTGCATTTTGTTCAAACGATGCCAAAAACCACTTTGCGTCTACTTCTATTTGCTGTCATTTGCATGACGTCATATATAAGTATATATGTATTATTACCCTGAGTGAACACCTTTGAACAAACAGTCTCTCTCTCTCAACCAATTTTTCCTGTAAATTTTTGATTTGTTTATATTTTTAATGAGAGTCTACGATTCTCTGTAAGCATTCTGTTTGTGAAAATTCAAAACAAACAAAAATGATTATGTGTGAATCATGGTAAAATAAGGAAGGTAAACTCGTTAGAACAGCTGCTTTAAATTTTTTCATTGTGGTTGATCGTTTCACCTGTCAAACTCATATGTACTTTGTTTTTGTACTTTTTTTTGTATTCTTGTGTTGTTGGTATACTTATGTGTATAGATTGACAACTTAAGCGATTGAAACAAAAACAAAACGCCTGTTGTTTCTGCCTACAACGTCTGCTGCTACTACTTGGTTATTTTACTATGGTGTGAATGTGTAACAAACCAACCAAAAGGAAATTAAAAAAGATAAATAACTACATGAAATTTCGACAATACAGATAAAAGACACATGTTTATAAAACAACACAAAATAGGAAGACGCATATTGTACGAATTGACAAGGGGGCAGGGGTTTCTATGGCACAGCTGATCGAAAACGTACTAGGGAAATGATGTAGAATGAGAGACCAAAGAAGACAGAGATTATAGACCATGCAGCAAACTAAGTTTAAACAGTGTTTGATTGATACTACTGACAGCTAAATTATGTGGTTTGCATCGAACGAAAATACGCATTCGCGTTTATTTCTGTCCGTATTATGCCCAACCATAGAGCACATTACAAAAGCAACTCAAAATCGATGAAAAGCCCTATTACCTCGTTGTCATCAAGGAACGTGAAGAGATGAATAGCGGCTCTTGTCTATTTCTCTATGGTAAGGCTAAACTCTAAATCGTATTCTTCTGACTATTTTTAAACAACGCAAAAGAGTTTGAGTTAGTCACAGTTCAACATATTCAGCACAACTCAATTCCAAGTTTAACCACAATTTAACCAAGGTACAAAGTTGATCTACGAATACGCAATACATGTGTAATCCAGTGTTGGGATTACAGAATTTTTAAATTATACCAACTTCATGAACAAAGTATTTCAAAAGTAGCGTGTCTGTATTAAATTACATATCGTAGCCAAGGATTTAGTCCGTTTTTATCAAATGGTTTCATTTTGTTTCTATTACCGGCGAGGTAATATTTACTATATTCAGTGTTGCAAATTTAGCTTTATCCCCACTATAAAATAAATGGTTTCCCATTTCATTCCATGAAGGGACAGGGGAGAGCTTCTCACAATCACTGAGCTGTGCGCTTTCTATGTTTTCACTCACTGATTGGGACCTACAGTTTTACACCGGTTCCGAAATGTATTTTGAGAACATTTTTCATGGCTAAGTACTCGATAGTGTCGCCATCACTAAGCGAGATGGCCGTCGTCGAAGGAAATGTGAGGAGGTCAGAGCCGGGATCGAACTCATGCACAGGAGCCGTGCACCCTAGCCATTGCACCACCGACGGTCACCATTAAACTATTTAGCAAATTTAAATTTTATAGTTTTCATAGTGAAATAACTTGTTATATTTAAAATTTTTTGTAGTAGAAATGTATTTTTGAATATTCCTATATCTATGTAACTACATACACAGTAATATTTTTGTTATAAATCAGGAATGTTTTTTCTTTATTAGTTTAGTCATTTAAAACAATTTTAATAACAGTCTTGAGAATTTAAGTTTTTGCCGAATACTCTAAAAAAAAATTATTGTCTTTCTTTTCCTGTGAATGGGTATATTTTTGTAAAGATTTATAAGGAGTATGAGATATTTTCAATAAAAATACTGAACTATGTGTTCAGCACGAAATACACAAGAAACGTTCCGGAGTTGACGTTTTCTGTCTATTTAATTCCACCGTGTGAATTGTGCGAAGCGAAGTGATGCTGTGGGATTTTAATACGCTGAATCATCCATTGGCGTTGACAGACTTTCTTTATCAGTTCAAGATATTTGGCATAAAGGACGTATAAAGTTAAGAAAAAATTGAAAGTGTCTTCAGTGTTTTATGCAAATAATTTCAAGGATTCGGACAAAGAGATTAAAATAAAACTATACTACAGTGTAATCTTAAAATATTCTGACCAAAATTTCGAGAAAAGCGACGAAGCAGTTTGCTAAATTTTTAAAATTTTATGTACGTGCCCAATAGTACCTTTTAATTATTGGTATTTATTTTGTTGAAAATATGATGGTCTTTGGGTAAGCAGCACCGAAACCTGAATAAGCCGGTAATAACAGGAAATGCGCGGGTTTGTAATCAAATTATTTTATTTTATTTCTGGAGATATAAGAACAAATGCCTTTGTAAAAAAAAATAAAAAACTAAATATCAATATCTCAGTCTACCAAGGCCATTAATCTCGCATAACGTAATATTTTATTTTCATTTTTCAGCGCTTATCTTAAAATTTTATATATCAACTGAGTTTTGGATTTTTGAATTTTAGAAGAATCTTCGGAGTCATAATTTTTACGCAATACGATGTTGTTTCTACTCTCTGTTTATTGTACATTAATTCATTTACATTACTTCAACAAGGTATTCGAATGGTTTTGAGTTGTTAAATGAACTTTATGATGATATATGTACGTAGAGTACAAAGTGAAAATACACGGGTTTGCTTAGGGTAATTGAAATTTAGTTTAACTTTGTTCTCCTTATTGTAAAGGCTGCGAATATTACACGCAAAGAAAACAAAAACGTTTATTGCTCGGTTACCGCAACCATACTTTGATTGATTTGTATCTCGTTTACATTAAATGCCTACAAAATTGCAATTGCCGCAAATTTAAAAAAACGTTGCGATCTCTCTTTCTCTTTCTGTCGAATGTATACACAGTATTTTCCGCATGCTTGTCATATACACTCACGCATTCACATAAAGGGGCCCTTAGACCTGTGGATAAGTTGCTCGACTTCAAGTTGACATCAACTTCGCTAACTAGACATCAACTTCGATTTTGCCCTTACACTCTCAAACTAGTTGAGGCAACTTCATTTTCTTGTCAGAAGTCTAAATGAAAGGTGGTGAGCGCACTGTGAAAATATCACAAATTTTACGAAAAAACACTATTTTTATTTTCTTTAAATATTTAAAAATAGCACTACAAATCATATTTAATTAGTTTATATTTTTCCGATAATGTTTAATTTATTTATTTTTTGGTTCATTTATTTACATTTTACCGATAATGTTTCCTTATGAACGTTTCTCATCGAAATGCGTATGAAAGTTGATGCAACTGCCCCTTACACTGGTGGATAAGTTGCTCAACTTCAAGTTCACATCAACTTCGATAACTAGACGTCAAGTTCGATTTTGCCCTTACAGTCTCAAACTAGTTGAGGCAACTGCATTTTCTTGTCAGATGTCGAAATGAAAGGTGGTGAGCGCACTGCGAAAATATCACCAATTTTAAGAAAAAAACTACTTTTATTTCCTTGAAATATTTATAAATATGACTATAAATCACATTTATTTAGTATATATTTTTCCGATACTGTTTAATTTATATATTTTTTGGTTCATTTATTTACATTTTGCCGATAATGTTGTCTCATGAACGTTTCTCACCGAAATGCGTATGAAAGTTGATGCAACTTCCCCTTACACTGGTGGATAAGTTGCTTTCAACTTCAAAAAATCAAAATGGCTTTGATTTTACATCAACTAGTTTGTACAAACCACCAACTTCACCTTACACCATGGATAAGTTGATGTCAACTTGAAGTCGCTGCAACTTATCCACAGGTCTAAGGGCCCCTTTACACTGATGGATAAATTCTTCAAAAATTCAAAATCGATTTGATTTTACATCAACTACATAGTTCAAAAATTCAAAATCGATTTGATTTTACATCAACTACATAGTTTGTACAAACCACCAACTTCACCTTACACCATGGATAAGTTGATGTCAACTTGAAGTCGCTGCAACTTATCCACAGGTCTAAGGGCCCCTTAAAAGTGATCTTGGATGGACAATTGACGCGTTGTAGTTTGTTGCGCTTTTAGTTGTTATTTGAATGTAAGGCGACACAGACGTGTAACAGGGGCATTCTATGGCACAGCTGATCGAAAAGGTACTAGGCCGATGATGGAGAATGAGAGCGCAAAGAAGACAGGAACTAAGTTTAAATAGTGTTTATTGATGCTAACGGCAGCTAAATTATGTTTAATGTTGTTTGTATTAAAAGAAAATACGCATTCCCTTTGATTTCTGTCCGTTTTATGTCCAACGAAAGTGTAAAATTGGTAAAAAAAAAAAAATCGACAAAAAATTCAACTTTTTTTAAAACGAACTTATGGGTAAAAACAAGATCATAAATGTTGGAAATTTAAACAAAAAAGAGCCATAAATAAAAGTTTTAATGTACAAGTAATGCTTCTCGCAAACATTTTTTCAGCTCTAATTTCTTTGACGTTTGGGAATAAGGTCTTAAGTCAGAAACTGTAGTTTTTCGTAATTTTAAATTGAAAATTATTTATATATGAAATTTTCTGACTTATTGCCTAAAGAGCAAATGATTACGATTGGATGGAGTTGTGCTAGATTTAAGTTATTAATACCAAACGAAAGAGAAAAAAAAATTGAGTTAAACCCAATCAAAAACCCAAAATGCATTTTTTTGACTTAAGACCTTATTCCCAAACGTCAAAGATTTATCAGAACTTGTTTACTGCAAACGATATTCAATTCACGCAAACTTTTTCTTAGTTTAGAGTAACTACAACTCGGCTGCTGTAACCGAAAGAACAGTTGGTGGAACCGGTTTTCGTTTCTCACAATCGTTTCTTCAGCTCTAATTTTTCATAACTCGTTTACTGCAAACGTTTGTCAGCTCTCGCAATTGTTTTTTTAGTTTGGATCAACTACAACTCGGTTGCCGAAGGAACAGATGGCGGAACCATTTGTCGTTTATCGTAAAGGGTGTTTCAGCTCTCATAACTCGTTTACAGCAAACGTTTTTCACTTCTCACAAACGTTTGATTATTTTGGAGTAACTTGAACTCGGTTGCTGTAACCGAAACAACAGCTGGCGGAACCGTTTTTCGTTTCTCGCAAACGCTTATTTCAGCATATATTTTTCATAACTCGTTTGCTGCAAACATTTTTCGGTTCTCCCAAACGATAAGTGAGAATACGAGAATTAATCATCCATTTAGGGCAATAGGCACACAAAAACTGTTGAACTAAATATTACACCACTCTTATTTAAATTTGTTTCTCCTATGTACAGAATTTCCGATAATCGAAGTCAGATTTGTGATTCAAGCTTTTGTTTATGATAAAAATAATATTTAGAGTCACTTTATTTTTTATATCAGTACTACTTTTGTCTAAACTTAAACACGTGGTAGCTGAGAACAAAAGCTACAATGTTTGTTCTTAGGCCAATTGCTTAGGTGGCTTCGTTTTCGAGATATTCGTGTTTAAAATAATTGCATTTTTGAATGCATTTTCAATAAATGCATAATCTACTTTTTAAATGAAAAAGAAATATCATTGAAAATTGCTTCAAAATTGATTTTAAATCAAATGCGACAGGAAATGACTATTAATACAACTACAACTGAAATAAGAGACCGCTTATCTAAGTGCATAACGCAACAAGGCTCTCATTTTGAAAATTTTCGATAATTGAAAACATTTAAAAAAAAAATTTGTTTTCATTTCAAACGAAAAAATTAATTATTTAAAATCAATTTTGAAGCAATTTTCAATGATATTTCTTTTTCATTTAAAAAGTAGATTATGCATTTATTTAAAATGCATTCAAAAATGCAATTATTGTAAACACGAATATCTCGAAAACGAAGCCACCTAGGCAATTGGCGTAAAAACAAACATTGTAGCTTTTGTTCTCAGCTATCACGTGTTTAAGTTTAGAGAAAAGTTTGTAGGGAGTGAAAAAATTCACCAATTTCCCTATGATTTCCGTATTCTATGGGTTATTCCATGAAAATTTGCCGAAGGAACCATACCTCTATCGTTAAAATCGAGTCCCCTACTTTTTGTTGGTAAAAAGTTCAAAAGTTACGGGCATTTTTGTCCAAATTTTGGACCATTTTTCCATTTTTTTCATGATTTTGTCCAAGAATATTACTCTCATGGCCATTTTTTTTGGCTCAATCCATTATTTAATTCAGTTTACAATTCAAAACGAAGAGTTTAAGCCCAAACTTATCGAATTCGGTTGAATAATTCATGCGATATTGCTAAAACAAAATAACACATAAAACAAACTTTTTGATTTTTTTCCCCTTTTTATTTTTTTTTCTACAAAAATTCAAATTAAGAGATAATAAAGTATCTATCAACCTATTATCAAAAAAAAATATTCAATTTGAGTGTAGTAAAAGACAAAATGTGAAAAAAAACATTATTTTTTCTGAAAGTCTTGTTTGCTTTCAAGTCTGGGTGTTTTCGTACGGCTCTCTAATGTCGTCGCCATAGCGCCTTCTACATTCTTTCCTGCAACTCGTTTAGCAGTGGCAGCCAGCAATTGGACATGTCTTTCCGTTCCTTGAATGTGTAAAGGAATTTGTGGATCATCGAACGGTGGCACTTCGTAATTTAAATATCCCTCCAAATGTTCATACGAATAACTTTGCGTAAACGGTGGTTCGAATAAAATGGTATCGTCATTTAAATCAATCATATTTGTATATTCCGTACAATTAAAGTTTATAAGAGATTTTTTATAAACTCTAAGTTCCGTTGGGTCGACAATATCTCTTCGGTAATGTAAAATCTTCTTTATAGCAATGTTTCGTTTTTCCATTCTATCATCAAACAACATAGATAGCAAGATATTTTCTGAGTGTGCAAAATATGGATTATCTTGAATTACTGTATTTACAACTCCAAGTAAATTCGGTCGTAAAAATCGTGTCCAAGTAATAAATTTAAAAAGTAATGTACTACCGTATGCGGCAGAGCTATAATACTTAACATTGAAATACATTGGCGTGTATACTTTTATTATATAGTTAGCCAGAATTTTTAAATTTTCAGTTGGATTATTAGTTGTCACATACAACCGTAATAATCTATTGGCTTTGGTCAGCCAACGAGAATGTGCAATTGGCCCTGGTTTTATGTGAGACAAATCCGCAGGAACCACACCATTAGAAATTGCATTGGCCATTAACATCAAGCACCTCGAATCGGTAGATAATTCTTCTGGATTTAAATCACCAGGAGGCATATTTTCCAAAGCGATTTCCTCAAAATCGGTTACCACCTGAAAAGAAAACATAAAAGCTAAAAAATAGAATGAAAAATGGTAAAGAATCAGCTATAAAAATTACATACCGGAAGATTTTCACAATCGGCAATTTTTGAGCTCAACTTTCCGGTAGTTGATCGTGGTCCAGTGGTGGTTGATTTGTCTAAAGTGTCAAACAAACGTCTAAACGGAAGCTCGTTAAAGTGCAGAAGACACACAAACCAGTGCAGTGGTCTCTTTAACTGGTTTTCGAATAGTCGCAAAATTCCACCGTGTACGCCAGTATTTGTTGGTTCACCATCAGCGCATATGGCAATTAATGAATCGAGAGACAATTGTTTTTCTTGGAAGAATTCGATCAATTTGTTGACGTAAGGTTCGTAAGCTGCGTAAGTCGAATAAATTGAGCCAAAAAGTAATATTCTTGGACAAAATCATGAAAAAAATGGAAAAATGCTCCAAAATTTGGACAAAAATGCCCGTAACTTTTGAACCGTTGGACCAATGTTGGAGATAAATTGATCAAAATCAGCTCACCTTTCCAATGCGCCTACTGGCGATTAAACCCGATCGATAGTTTTTGAGTTATGGATGTGAACGTGTAGGTAATATTTCATACGAACGTCAATTTGGGAAAAAATCTACCAACAAAAAGTAGGGGACTCGATTTTAACGATAGAGGTATGGTTCCTTTGGCAAATTTTCATGGAATAACCCATCGAATACGGAAATCATAGGGAAATTGTCGAAAAATAAATCGACCCGCCCTAATGTATATGTATGTATGTATGGTTTTTAAATCGTTGGCAATGTATTTTATTCTACTCTCTTCGAATGAATAGCGGAACACACCCTTTCTCGCAGCGCACTTATTTCTAATAAACTGGTTCGTCTCTTACATTACAATGGGCTAACAAAATTATTAGGCGTTGAACTACCGAATGACTAGCGAAAACGGGCACTACCCATGGGTTGAACTGCAGGCTAAAGTATCAATATATGTACATATGTAGATACATAGTACATACTTATATTAAATTGTTGACATTAACGACAATTTTCTGTTTTGCGGATACGATGGTTCTAAGATGGAAAATATTTCTCACTTGATTTTTCGAGGTAAAATGTGCCATAACTTTTTGTTTACTTGGAAAAATTTGTCGTCGTAGGTATTATTTGCCTTAAACGAGAAAAAACGTCACACTCCCAACCCTGGACACACATCAGTTGTTTCGCGTTTGCTGGTTGCAGCTGATCATTGTTTTAATCCGCTCGGTAGACGTACTGGTGCTTGGATTTTTCGGTCACCACTCTGTCAAACGCAGGCAGCAGTGAGTGAGCGAAAAAACTATGTTTGTTTGTCGAACAACGTATGTACTCTGAATGTAATGTTGTTGTTAGTTGGCGGCATTTTTTCTTCAGTTTCGTTTAAAACGTGCTGAGTAAAGAAACAGTAAATCATTACTGTGAGAAACGTGAGAACGGCAACACACGATCAAGTTCAAGTTTTGTGTGATACGCGTTTTGTTTCATTGTTTTTGTTTCTGTTCTTCGTTTTTTTCATGTGTTTCGTTTTATATTTCCTTCTCGTTTTATTTTTAGTTTTACTTTGGTGTGTTGATTTTCTGTATGACGAAGAACATTGGTTTGTTTATAAAATGTTAATGTAATGTTATAATAAAATAAAGTATTATTAAATATGAAGCGCAACACCATCTGTATATAGTGTCCTAGAAATTTCTATTAATAGATACATAAGTTCTCAAAATCGAAAGTGAATTAGCAGCAAAACGAAAGTTAATTGTATAGTATCGATCCATTTGTATATGTTTAATGTTTTTCCACAAAAAGGCCTGTTTAGTGAAGTTTAAATTGAGTGAAAAAGAAAATCAACTTAATGACAACAAACAAAGGTAACGAAAAAGCAATAAATCGCAATCGCCGTCATCATCAATCGTTCGGTTGCCATATAGTTATAGATCATCAAAAATGTTATGATCACACATCGATTTTGAGTTCCCCACAACAAAAGATACAATAAGTCGCAGTTGGCGCAAAATAATCACAAATAAAACGAATGTGGTTAGGCACAATTTATCAGCAAACATTTAACCTAACTCGTGGTACGTATGTATATCTAATCGAAAATTACAATTCATAGATTTAGTAATTATAATTATTGCCTATTTTTGACACAATAAATCAATCTGCTGTGAGTTCGAATGTGTACTTACATATCACATATTACAAATATTTAAAACTAGTGACATTCTAACACATTTCATATATTTCGTGTGACTTTATCGACAATTTTTTTGTCAGATTTAGTCACATAAATTAATATTAATACACTGTTATTTAGGGCGCTAAAGCACGTGTTTGAGTTGCTGGACAGAAGCAAAATTTTCCATACACCAGTATTTGGGACTGTTTTTTACGTTTTTGTTTTCATTTGGCTGAAGTCTTAATTTTCTAAAAGAAGATTGCTATTTTATATATATGTACATGTTTATATAAATTATCCAAATAGAAATACATTTTCCCAATTTCTACGCTCTTTTGCTATTGTGTTTTACCATATTTCTCCAAATGTAAATTTATATGTAAATGTTTATATGTATGTACTTACGTATTGTCAAACAACATTTCAATAAAACTTACCAAAATCTTCGAATAAAAATACATTTTCCCAATTTGTGCGGTCTTTTGCGATGTTTTGATTTGTTTTTTCTCAAATTACTACGAAATGTCACCGATCTGATCGATTATAACAGACAATGGCGTGGTAAGCGAGAGAAGTGTAAGTGGGGCAGTAAAATAGTGTGAATGTATTGCTACTCTCTGAGCAACGCTGTCCCGTGTAAACACCAGGTAAGGTAGATCTGACCCAAAGTGAAGTTTTCCTTTCGAGCACAGATGAACCGGCTCAGTTTACATTTTACCAGCGGTGAGTTTCATAATCATCTGTGCATTATTCTTGAAGCTTGAGCCTTTATTCACTGAAAACACTTCGAGTTTTCCATATTCACAGTCATCTGGTTGGATAACATCCTAGCCGGCTCAACTGCGCTTCGTTTCGCTGCATGCAGTGCTGGCCTGTAGTCTATACCATGCCAAGGCTGCCAGTGATGGAGAATAAGAATTTTAATTATGAGACGACTGTAATTCTGACATATTAATATTTAGTCTAGTATACTAACTTTTAAATTGGAAATTCTTTGTAATTTAAAGCACTATTATGATTTTTGTTCTAATTTGTATAGTAAAAGCCGCTAGATTATATGAACACATTTTGACAAGTTAAACATACTCATATAACAAATAAATAAATGGTTTCCCATTACATCCATGCAGGAATTGGGGAGAGCTTCTCACAAAGAGTGGAGCTGTGCGCTTTATAGTCTTATACTCAATGATTGGGACCTACAGTTTTACACCGGTTCCGAACGGTATTTTGAGAAGCTTTTTCATGGCTAAGTACTCGATAGTGTCGCCGTCACTAAGTGAGGCGACCGTCGTCGAACGAAATTTTAAGGCGGTCGGAGCAGGGATCGAACACATAGTTAAAAGTTGCTGCAACGGAGATAATTCGTGTTTGTTTTCACTATGTAACAAATTGGCACCGATTTTTATTAACACATTTTAAATTTTTATTTTTCTTAGTTGAGAGTTAGGGTATCGAATGTTTTAGAACACAGAATCAAGTCCTGCTAACATGTCTTCTAAAAACGGAATATTTTTCGAAACAAAGAAACTTCTCTCGAGCTTGGATTTGAACCTGTTACCGCTAATTGCTCAAAAAAAGGATCTGCTACTTGTTTCTCCTCAGTCGGTTTAACTTTCCGAACTAACTCATGGTACTAGGTCTTACTGAAGAAGTAAAGATGGGTGGGTATCGTATTTTGTAAAGGGCAGAAGGAATCCCTGCAATCTTGGATTCTATTGTACGCATTAAATTATACGTGTATGCACAATTTGTTTGGACCAAGGGTAATTTATAAGGCTCAATTGCCCTTCAAATTGCCTTTCAATTTGTTTCGATGAATGAAAATGCCACAGGTTTCACGGAATGTTTACCGAATGGAGTTAGAATTGACGTATGTTGAATCGTACCTTTCTTTTATTTTGCATTTTATCTATTTTTTATTTATCTACATTTGCTAAAAAACTGCTTTGTTTGGTAATGTGTTATGACAAATCGTGGACGTCGGCGGTGTAATGGTTGACCATTTTATATTTCCCTGCTTTGACCATCTTACATTTCTTTCTGTGACGGTTACCTCACGTTGTGAAGGTGGCACTATGAGAAAGCTTCTCAAACTACATTTCGGAACCAATCACTAGAAACTATAAAGCGCACAGCTCACAAATTGTGAGAAGCTCTCCCCTATCCCTGCATGATAAACTATGTATTTTTTCCGATATATAAATATATTATTTCATATATACATATATATATAATTCTTATTTCAATTCTCCGCAACATAATTAGTATTTCATTCAATTCATCCTATGAAGGTATAGGGACAGCTCAAAATCCATGAGCTTTGCCTTTGTATTTTTGGACCTCCAGTTTTACACTGAATCCGACTGGATATGCATTTATAAAGTTTTTCTAGACGAATGAAATGTGGTCAGAGCGGGGATTAAACCCAAGTTTTCATCTGCAGGGGTCGGGCACGGTTAACATTGTACAACCGACAACATAATATATTTTAAGTGTTATATTTCATTAAACAATTGTTTCGGACCGGAAATTTGACATTTCTATAAACATCAAAGTAAAACTAAAAGTAACATCACATGCGTTAAAAATAAAATGGAGTGCGTAACGGAGCCATAAATGAAATATTTGCACTGTGATTTAAAGATATTTTCCGTTAAGAGTAAATGACAAAATTTAGTCCGAAAAATTTCGCAAGAACTGAATACAAGGCTTGTACAGATAATTGACTGACGACCCTGTTTTATATATTCCCACAGTGTTAATTAAAATAGTGATATTTGAATTTAACAAAACATATTTGATACATTTTAAGAATTAATGGAAACAAATTTTTGTTAAATTTGGAATTGGTTTGAGAAGGGCATATTAAACTTTAATATAAACCCGGACAATGTGATGTTCTCTAAGACGCAAATATACCAAAAAGAATTAAAAGTATTTACATGGACACAGACGATTTTTTATATCCTCTCATTATATTTATATTAATAGATTTAGATCGATTGTACCTAGCACATCATATATCAAATCTGCAGTTAAATTTAATAACAGTTTTATTTATTAAACTTTTGGGAAGATAATTTAAAATGGCATATACAAATTGTGTTTGGTTTGCAACCTAACGATCGATTTCACAGAAGTAAGGTAAATATTTTTAACTGAACGAGCATATTTTGATTGACAGTTAATATTTTCGATTTTACCGCTTACACTGATATCACTTTATGTTTATGATGCACATTGCTTATTATCAGCCCGACTTGAAAACGGGAACTGCTGGGTATTCCGGTTTCAAATAAATTTAACTTTCTCGGTGATTTCCCCTTCGTTAAAAAGTTTGAATTTGGCGTATCAATATTGTGGAAATCAAGTTAAATATAACTTACATTTTAACTACATTTGGAAAGCAAATAAATATAAGCTAACTTGCAGTTAAAGTGGTTATCAATTTAATTTGCAACTATAATACACAAACAGTAATCTACTAGGTCATCAGAATTAGATCCAATTTTGTTGTTATTAGTTATACAATTTTTTGATATTTTTTTTATTTTTTGTCAGTTTCATCAACTGATTGCGGTATATGATGTAATAAATAGTAAAGTGTTTACCGCAGTATTCTAATTTGCTAATATCGAGCAGAAGAAAAGATTTGTTCAAATTTCGTTTGATTCCTACAATGCAAGGATACTCAAGTGTTACATACTTAATTTTAATTCCGTTTAAAACAAGTCCAGCCTATTACTAGAAATTGGCCCTTATTGTCTTGCTTTGTTGGCTCTTAACGAGTGGAAAGTTTTTAGAATTTGTGATGGCATCGCTTTTGTTGTTTTCATGAAGCTAGAAATAAATTCATCACGCGACTGAATATAGTAGTATTGTAAACATAAAAACCTCACAAAAGGCATAATAGAACCCTGACAAAGAAATAACCGCAAAATTTACAGTGTTTATAAAGTTAATTTTTTGATAGTACGTTGCATATACCCGATCGACAGTGTTGGGTAATTTTTCATGTTATTTCAACAAACAGTATTTGTTTGTAAATCGATAGTTTGTAACTTAAGTAAATTAATTAATTTAATTAAGTTTCTAATATAATAGTAAACTGGTGGTCGGTCACATGTTTCTTGGAAATTTATTATAAATAATAATTTAAACAGAATATATTTAAACATTTATATTTATTTAAACAGAATATAAAAATATTATATTAGAATACAAAGTTCAAATAAAAGGATCACGAAAAACAGTGGACGTCAACGAATTTTCTCCATCGATTTCTGTCTTTGGCAATTGATTTAGTTTGGTTCCTTGATGGACGAGTTTGTTTGTATTCCTTCTCCACGCACCGCTTCCATGTATTTAGTGGTCTTCATAGACTTCGACTGCCTTGCGGGTTCCTTTCAAGTGCCGCTCTGGCAATATCTGCTGTGTGGCGTCTAAGTATATGGCCGATCCAAATCTATTTTATTCAATGTATATCCCTTTTATCCAAATAAGTGTGGCCGTCGGTGGTGTAATGGCTAGTGTGCGCCGATTTTTGTATATGTACGTTGCCAGAGAGAGTACTTCATTAGAAGTTAGTTTGGAACAGTAGATACGGAGAATTTGTCTCAGACAACAATTGACAAACGTTTGAACCTTCTTCATTGTCAACATCCGTCAAGCTCCAAGTAGTACAACCGTACAAACGTGTAGACTTCACACTGCAATTGAATATTCGCAATTTCGGCTTTTCCGATATTCTCTTATTGCGCCAGATTTTGTGCAGTATTAGAAATGCAACACGGGTCTTAGATTTACGATCACCTGTATCTTCTGCGGAGCCACTAACCTTGGCAATCTTGTATACCAAATGGTAAACTGAATTCACGTCTTCAATTAATGAACCTGTTCGCAGAGTATACGGTACTTTTCGAATATGTATATTTTTATATTTATTCTCATTGCTTATTTTTTTGGCATTTTCGGAGAGCCTGTTTTACTTGGCCTTGATTCCATAAAATTAGTAGGCCATACGACATATGTCATTTGCGTAGTCGATATCATGTCGGTAAAAAATAAAACTAAATCCTGACATTGCAAGCCTGTAACGTGAAACATTAACTAACTAATTCAAACTAAATTAAAATTTTTAAAAAAGCAGCGTGATTTTTGGGTGGATATTTGGACTCCGGAGCAAAGCGCATAACTATTGGAATTTATTGTTGTAAGTATATACAAAGAGATATGTTATAATTAACAGTATTTTTAAGCAAGTTTACACAAAAATTGCAATTTGACTCGAAAAATATGTAATTTTAGTTAATGTATGAGAAATTCGTACTACAAGCTTACAATGTCAGGTTGGTTTTTGTTGAAATAATTGATAATTCAGTTAAGCACACTCATTGGCATGACTAGTTTCGAACTCCGTCACAAGTTCATCATCAGATGCCTAACTACTGTGCCTGACTTGATACCATCGGTTGACCATCAATTTCAATTCCAATATTTATTGGTTCCATATAATAATACAAGAATGCATTGATATACTATATACATTACAATTTTCTTTAGTCTTCCCTAACATTAAATAATTATCACAGGACTATAAGAGTATGCCATGGTTAAAACCATAAGATCGAATTCGACCGATTTCCTTACTAAAACTAAAAATTCTTTAATACGTGAATGCTCAAAACAGGAACTAACAAAAAAGGCAACAATTTCATCAAAAATTAAATTTAAAAACTAAAAAGAAAAACTTAAAACTAACTATTTACATATCTACAATAGTTACAAAAGCCCCAGGATAGCCTGAGTCTTGACTCCCTGGTCCGCAATGTTCCCCATAATCACGCGAGAAATTGCCAAGTTTGTCAAGGCAGGATATAAAGTTCATGCCAAAGAAACGTGAACAATCCGCGTTAATGATCTGAAACTGGGCCATGGCCCCTGACAGCGTGACTCCGGTGGAAGCAGCTGCCGAAATGTGTTCAGCCTGTAGCGGAGGTGCCACAATACGGTGGCCACCGCGGGCAGCAGCAGCATAGGAAATGCCACCATTAACTATTCCACTATTGCGTGGAAAGCCGATTCTAGGAGCGGCGAACAACCGACTTCTAGCACTAGAAGCCTTCTCACGCAACAGTTTTAGCTTAAGTGATCTGGTTTGAGGACAACTGCCCCCGTAGTCGGATCAGTGACCAGAGATTCCCCTACACCAACTTCCTTTCTGGGAATAAGGCACTTTCCCGGGGAGTGGGACCAAGCACACTTTGACAGTTCTTACTCTGTGTAATCCCCTTTTTAATGTATGTATCTAGGGACGTGAACTTTGCAGTGCAAAATAAACTTGTTTTATAAAAAGATGTTATGTCAGAAACACGCGCTAAGTGGATAATCCACTTATCGCCTCCTAACTTCACTATTCTAATAATTGTGAACTTAATTTTCATTCCCTCGAGGCAAAGTTTAATATCCGACTCCTCCAATGAGTCGGATAGCCCCGTAAAAACTGTCGCAAACGGAGTTTGCGACCTAGGGGTATGCGTATAGTACCTAAACCCCCCTCTTTCAACAGTCAAAGAACAATCGTCAAGGCTCATTGCCCTAATACTCGTACTGAGCATACCCCGCCTCATTAGTCTAACAGAAAAATGTTCGTACTTTTAGAGGGCTTTAATTTTTGCTCTTACAGCACGCACATTAGAATTATACAAATAAATATCTGGTATCTTCTTATTACTACTGCCGCCGCCTCGTCTGGTCGGAATTTTTCTGGCGCCATATCCCGTCTTGGGGATATCCTTCTTGTTCTTTGATGTCACTTTTGGTAGTTGCTTCGCCATGGCTTCAGCCATCTTCCGAGTCGGCGCTACACGGGACCCAACTTCCTTCTCATACCGCTCGTGTGCGTCACGTCAGATACGTCAGATCTTATATTTTCATCATTTCCTCTTCGAATTTTTTAGTTATCGTAGCATTTTCAGCTCGGAGCTAGCGGATTTCATTTAAAACATCTGCCTCAATCTTTCGATTCTTGGCTGTTTCATCAACAGCCGGAAGGTTTCCAGCCCTCCTCAATAAGTCTGCCATGCGAGCATCTAGATCAGAGTGGCCTTCTCCACTCAGTTTGGCCAGTTCCTCATCGGACATAGCTGCCTCGATGGTACAGAGAACTCTGGCCCTAGTTTTCGATGTTCTTCCCGTAACCGGATTAAATCCGGCATCGTTGGGATCTGCCATGGTAGGTTTCCAGCCCTCCTCAATAAGTTTGCCATGCGAGCATCTAGATCAGAGTGGCCTTCTCCACTCAGTTTGGCCAGTTCCTCATCGGACGTAGCTGGCTCGATGGTACAGATAACTCTGGCCCTAGTTTTCGATGTTCTCCCGTAATCGGATTAAATCCGGCATCGTTGGGATCGGCCATCACTCTTCGAAAAAAATTTCGCTTTGCAACATGTGGTTTCGCCGACAGTAAATCTAAATTTTTTTTCAAAAATATCGCTAAGTCTTTTTTATCTTCAAAAAGACTAAAATAAAAACTTTTCTCCCAAAGTTTGAAACTTTTCCGAGTTTTTATTTTTTAATTCACTTAACAATTCACTTAACACTATCAACACACACACTGAAAGTTCTATAGTCCAACTAGAGTGTTCAAAACCGAAAAACCGAGGAAACCGGTATTTTGGCCATTAACCGTGTGCCGGTTTTTTAAAAAACGTAGTTTTCGAACAAACCGGAAACCGGTTATTTGAAGTCGGTTAACCGGTAAATCGGATTTTACATAATTTGTGTTAGTATCCTTAAACAAATTAATAATGCATGATATGTTTTTCGAATTTTAGTGGAATTTTGGAATTAAGAAACATAATTTATATTTTGATCTAAATGAAATATCCAAACAATTTTTTTTTCAAAATGATTTTGATTTTAAGTAGAGTTAACTAAATATAGATAGATAGATAGATATTTTTTTTATCAAATTTCAAAATTAAAATTATTTGGTAACTATAATTTTTTAAAATGTGACGACTAGTTCTACCTTTCGTATTATATTTACAATTAAAATGTTTGAGCGTTACGTCTAATTTAAATCATTTTATTCTTCATTATTTCGCTACACATTGGGTAGCATCGTCAGGAAAATAAGCACAATTATTGATTAAAAATTTAATTTTAATTTCTAATTTCATTATTTTTTTTCATTTAATTTTTAATTAATAATTGTGTTTATCTTCTCGACGATGCTACTCAATTGTTAGCGACATATTGAAGAATAAAATAATTTGAAATAGACTTAACGCTCGAACATTTTAATTTTAAATATATAGTTTTTATTTAAAATTAAAACGTAATTAAATACATTTCTGAAGTTTTGAGTTTTCAACACGCATAAGTATATTTGACACTCTAAATCCAACACAAGAACAGACGGCTTTATTCCACAATACTCGCCTTGTTCCAGAGCTTTTTTTAGTTTACTATATCACAGTGTTGAATTTTTCTGTGGTATAATCTCACCTCAAATCACTGCGCCAATGTCCAGAATAATTATGGCTATATCTATACTAATATGAGAACAATATGCAATCTTCTTGAAGCCATACAATTTTACTGGACCAATACAACAAAAATAGTGTTTTAGAACTTTTACTCTAATGACTCAATATATCCTCCAATGTGTGAAGTATTGGTAAAATTCTCATTCGGTGAAATTATTTTCGTGAAAGCGGTTATTATTTCATTGAAAGTTTTCTCATTGGGGTTAATTTATTTTTAGAGTTGGGTGTTATTTTGGTATCATTTAAAGTCAACATTTGGTGAGATACTTCATTCCTGTACTGGCCTTTATTTCGGCTTCGGGAATAACTTAATTTTTATTGGATGATTGTTATTTTATTAGTCGTTGTATCGTGATCCCATTTTGTTTGTTAAATATATGTTCCAAAACTTGGGCGAATCTGGTTGACATTATTGATTTGATTGCGCACTTTATGTAGTGTCATCATGTGGCTACAAGCAACTTCTCATAATATATTTTGTACAATGCAATTCTAATAACGTATAACGCCGAAGGCGAAACAATTTCATTTTACTTATATATCTGTAGCCCGATTTTTCGATCAAATAATCACGTAAGCTCTCACCGTAAGTCATTCCATTTAAAATGGATAATTTTGTGCCGAGCATATTCAGTTACACCAGGTGGCGTGGTTTATAATTTTTTCGGAAATTCTCGTGTCGACCAATCAGCCGGCTCCACAACTTTTATATGAGAGGTGGTAATATGGGCACGGCAAAATCATCCTTTTTCAGTAGCCGTTTCACATAATAAAGTGCAATGTCAAATTCCGTCAAGATCGGTGGTGTTTTATGGGTGGTAAGTGAGGTAAGAGAACAGTCGCGGCAAATTCGACACATTTCTCCAGTTGAGAAAAGAATTACAGAATATTTACCAACACCTGATTTGGAACCTGAAAAAGAGTTGTGGAAGAAAAACCTGGTTCACATTTGGTAATTTGACTTGCGCTAGTATGGAATTTATAGGAGAGGGTGGGGAAGAGATTCCAAATTGCCCTGTGTGAACCACGTCAAGCAAGTTTTTGTACTAAATTTGGTGATTTACAATCCGAGCCTAAGTTATCGGAATCCGAGCCTAAGTTATCTGAAATATTAATCAATGGCAAAATTTAATCTTGATCGTATTGACGTTACGGATGGGCATTGCCTAATCGACTTAAAATATCCTAAATGGTATTGGGCCCAAAGATAACTGGGGTTTGTATGGTATAATGGGCGGTTATGGATGTGTTTGTCCATCAGAGTGCTGTCACTAATATACCCATCACTTTGGTTAGGGTATACTTATACATAGTACTATATCAGCTACTGTAAGCGATAGCGGGATACGTTCTTTGGTTTTCCTGAAACTGTATGTTTATTACATTATTTGTTGTCCATACCTTATATTTGCAACGTTTTTACTTCTGATAAGCATTAATGGCTACAACCTGTTTATTATGTATTGTCATAAAAAATACGGGGAACACAAGAAATATACACCTCACTCTTAACGTTGATAACAAAAGTTGAGTAAGTCTATTTCTTTATTTGTACATGAATTTAACCAGTAAATGCTGAATATTAATCGCTAGACAAACATGTGCTGATCGTGATTATAGTTTAAATTACTGGGAGCGAACTTGTTTTACAGATAATTTCCATGACGATGCAAAACTCATTGAAAATGTGAAAGTTATTAAACTTTGAATTTCTGGGGTTTTTTTTGGGAATATTACAACCAAATTGTAGAATTCAAGTTAAATCAGTGGGACCACTAAGAGCCGAATAGAGCACGACCGAGGGTGGGGTTTTGGCCCGATGCCGAACTTCGGCAGACATCTTAAAGTTCGGCCAAAGCCGAAGCCGATTGTGTTTAAATTCTAAATAAGTAATTAAAATATCGGTTTTTTTTTAAATTATCAAAGAAAAAGAAAACACTCATTAATGATGTTTATTGGATTGGATGCTAAAGAAATAAAAATAATAAACAATTCATTAACACATATAAGTAAAGGGTTTTTCAACAGATATGCTACAAATGTAAATCGATAGGGACAGCAAACGGCGCCATATTTTTTCCCGCTCTTTTGACATTTCTCTTCGGTAAGGTTTGCCATTTCATCATGGAAAGATATACGAGCCAACAACGAGTCGAAATTATTAAAATTTACTACCGAAATTTTTAGTCAGTGGCCTCAACTTTAAGAGCGCTATGTCCAATTTATGGTCGTCATAATCGTCCTACTAGATCAACAATTGAGCGTCTAGTGGAAAAATTTGAATCCACAGGCACAGTACAAAATGTTCCCGTGCCAGTGAGACAAAGAAGTGCCCGTAGTGTCGAGAATATTGCTGCCGCTGAGGCTTCAGTTCAAGAAAGCCCAAATGTGTCTCTCACACGGCGTTCTCAAGCGTTGGGCATCTCTGTGACGTCGTTGTGGCGAATTTTGGGAAAAGATCTTGGCCTACATCCTTACAAGATCAAATTGACGCAAGAACTGAAGCCGCTTGACCACCATTAGCGTCTTATGTTCGTGAATTGGGCTGAGCAACAACTTGAAAATGATTCGGAATTTCATCGGAAAATCATCTTCAGCGATGAGGCTCATTTCTAGCTGAATGGCTTCGTCAATAAGCAAAATATGCGTTATTGGTCAGACAGCAATCCACACGTAATCCATGAGTCATCATTGATTGTATCCCGAAAAAATTACGGTTTGGTGCGGTTTATGGGCCGGGCCGTACTTCTTCCGTGATGATCAAGACCGGCACATTACTGTGAATGCGAATTGCTACCGTTCAATGATAACCGAATATTTTTGGCCCCAATTGGATAATATGGACTTGAAGGACATGTGGTTCCAACAAGACGGCGCCACAAGCCACACAGCGAATGCTACAATCAATTTATTGGAAACCAAGTTTGGTGAACGTGTTATCTCACGAAATGGCCCAGTCGATTGGCCGCCTCGGTCGTGCGATTTGACGCCGTCAGATTATTTCCTGTGGGGCTACGTCAAGTCTATGGACTATGCCAACAAGCCAACGACGATTGCTGAACTTCGTACGAATATCGAACGTGAAATTGCAGCAGTATCGGCCGATTTATGCTTGAAAACCGTCGAAAATTGGGTTCAGCGTCTGGACTTCTGCAAGCGTGCCCTTGGTGGCCATGCAAAAGAAATCGAGATCCGTACATAATGGCATCGAACGTACTTTCACAGGAATAAAAAATTTCACTGGTATCTAAAACCGGTTTTGTTTTATTTAAAAAAACTTTTGTAGCGCTCTTATTGAAAAACCCTTTATAATATGTTCATATGTTAAACAAAAGCAGTTAAAAGCGAACGAATTATTAGAAATTGGATATATTAGCAATCAAAATTCAATAGTTTAGTATTATAGTGGCTGAATAATATCTTCCCGGCGTTAACTCCATGTAAGCTGCATTTCCGTTCGGAATAGAGCTGTAAGTTGTATCAGCATTCGAAATAGAGCAGTCTAGCGGCAATAAATACTTGCTGCATATAAATATTCACTCAAATAAATATTTTATAGCCGCTGTTTTTAAAACGCAAAATGGAGAAGAGGTCCAATATTCGTATATTTCCTAACTCAAATTTTTCCTAATTTAAGTTGGCTCCACACTTTGAGTTTTTGTTTGTTGGCTTTCAAGGCTCAACTTTACATCCACCCAGACGAGAAAAATGTTCGGCTTCGGCGAACCGGCCTCTTGTTGCCGAAGGCCGATTATCGATTTTTCGCCGAAATCCGAATCCGATTAATCATCCAAGATCTAAGCCGAATTTCGCCAAATTCTTATATTACCAAAATTGGTAACTAACATCCCAGAAAATGAACCATGAACCGGAATTAGTGAAAAACTTTATTAGCACTAGTAAACTTAACATGGGCTTGGCTTGGAAGGGAAACACTTCTTGTATTGGCTGCTCTCTATTTTTTCACTAGTGCTCATAGTCTTTAAACAATTTTTATTTTTTTATTTAAATCAGAGAGGAAAATTTGTTATTTTTACCGACTCTATGGCATCTATTGAGGCTATAGCAAATGTGAACAACGGTGAATATTATTAAAGCATAATTAGACAAATGCTTATTAAAATGAAAAACAAGTTGCAATTAGTTTGGATACCTGTCACGCTCAAATACTAGGAAACGAATTTGCTGATAAAGTGGCAAAGATCGCTACCAAATCCTCACTTATAATGATTGACAATTTCAATGCTAACGACATAGGAAAATACGTTACATCCCAATTTAGGTCGAAACATAATACCGTCATGGAACGAAACCTCTAAATGATATCAACAAATTAATAAAGAAAGAACGAATGTAATTGAGATCTTGAAGAAAAATCAGACTAATAGCCTTTCCAGGAGAGATCAGATAGTGATAACTAGATTAAGACTAGGCCATACACGAATAACACATATTCATCTTATTGGCAAAAATATAATTAGTCAAAGCACATTTTGTAATAGTAGAATCAATACCTTGGAACACATTCTTATCAACTGTAATTTTTTCACAACTCAAGATGGAATATCTTTAAATTTTTAATAATCTAATACATGAAAACACTGAGCTAATTCTGAAATACCTGACAGTTTGTAAATTATATAATCTTATTGCATTTTTATTTAATACCTTAAACACTGCAAGCATAAGACCATAGCTTCATCCCCAAGTATCATTTAATAAATATTTAAATTTTCATTAGTGCTAATGATATAATGTGTTTCTATCGTTGAAGAAGCAGTTGAAAAGAACTTCTCAAAATTGGTGACAAATTTAAACAAAATCCACATCCACAATAATGCTACGGTTTAAACCTATTTGCTAGAAATTAACCTGACATACACAATGTATCTGTTTAATTGTGATAAATTGAAAAATTCTGTTTCTAATTTGGAATCCTAATCAAATATTCAAATGAGACAAATATTTAACAACAACTTTCTTTGGTTTTGCGACGCCTTGCGATGTGGAAAATATGGTTAAACTGCTGTTGGGAACAATTAAAATGTTATTCACTCGCAAATAATTCTTACATTTTTTTTTCTAGAAACATTTTCATAACACTTTGGAAATAGTTTAAAACGCATTCATTGGAATTCTATAAATCGTTTATATCTAATTTCTGGAACTAGTGTAAAACTGATTCTCATGGAAATGCTTATAATATTTTTTGCTGGGATTAATTACCATAGTCCAAAAATTTTGAGATAAATCGATGTGTGTCGGAAAATCATTTTATGTGTGTATTGTTTATTAGTACTATATTTATTTGTTTTTATTACAGAATTAGTTGTGGTTTCTGAAAAAATACAGTTTTCCAAAAACATATGTTAAGTCTATAATTATAAACAAATATATATGCATACGGCTTAGAGACTTATGTTAAGGCTTGGGCCAATATTTAAAGTTTAACGGACTTATTCATAAAAGGATGTGACAGGTTGGAGAAACGGTTTATCATACAAAAATCGTGTCCCAAATCTCCCACAACTTTGTATGAATAAGTCGGCAAGTTTTCAAAACAGAATGGTTTTATAAAATTTGGGTTTAGTTCAAGAAGAAATAGTAAATCAGATTAATTAAACTCGTTTACTGTTTAATATTATTAATTATTAATAAACACAATAAATAATTGTGTAATTAAATCAAAGTTTAACCAGAATAAGTTCGAACCCGGCTCTGATCACCTTTATATTTTCTTTCGTCGGCGGTCACCTCGCATAGTGACGGCGACACTATCGAGTATCTAGCCCTGAAAAAGCTTCTCAAATCACCGTTCGGAATCGGTGTAAAACTGTAGGTCCCAATCAGTGAGTGAAAACTGGAAAGCGCACAGCTCAGTGATTGTGAGAAGTTCTGCCCAGTCCCTTCATGGGATTGTAATGGGAAACCTTTTTATTTTTTTTTTAAATCAGAATAAAACAATGTTTCTTTCTATACATTTAATTTGCATAAATAAATTGATACAGAGATTTCATATTAATTTGAATTCCATTAAACCTTTTTAACCGTTCATATATTTAGAAAGGTACGAAATTAAATAAAATTATTTTAGTTAAAAACTTGCTCTTAATTGTACTATTATTAATTTAGTGTTAACAGTGTGAGGTAGATATGATTCTTGTACTTCATATGTATTTACATAGTTTTTCTCATAGTCGGATACACAATCATATCCGTTTTAGTTTTATTCGATCTTTCAGTTGTTATGTTCTCTAATAATTGTTCGGTTCAAGATCAATTCTATTAAAATGTACTTTTTCAAATATTATAAAAGAAAAATGTGAAATTGATTATTATGGTGGATGGTTGGGAATATAGCTATTTCAATGCCCACAAAGGCATTTCATCACCTCCCTTCTCCACAAGTATTTAAAGGGGTAAACAAAACTCAACTTAGCGAGAATTGTTTCAACACTCCTACTTGTGCGAAAACATCCACAACAATTACTTTGCCATAACCATCAATGTTCACAACATTTGCATAGATGGTGTTGTTCGAAAACAGAAACAACGATTGCCATGATATTGGCGTTGGAGTGTACAAGTAAGAAATTGTGCCACAGCTGATCCGCATGGTACTTCGGTTATTAGCGAACAGAGTAGATATTAGTACAAGCGATAATCAACTACATTGCAGCAAACCATGCAGCAAACTAAATTTAAATAGTGTTTGGTTGATACTTATGACAGCTAAATTAAGTTTTATGTTGGTATCATCGAACAAAAACGCGCATTCCCTTTTATTTCTTTCTGCGTTTTGCCCAGCCTAAAAGTAACGAACAACAGTATCTCAAACTGGATGAAATTTCCTATTATCTCCACGACTGCATGATAACACTAAGAGAGGGCTGGAGAGGCTTATCTACTACTCTCTGCTTACACATCACACACAACATATTCCTGCCAAATAGGGTTGGGCCCACGGTAGAATTACCAGAAGGTAAACTCGTTTGAACAACTGATATACATTTTTTCAGGTCATTTTTATTTTCAGACGTCGAACTCAGATGTGTTTTGCTGTTGTACGTTTTCGTATACATTGACAACTGAAGCAAATGAAACAAAATGCCTGTTGTTGTAGCCCACCATAACAACAACACCTACTGCTACCATCTGATAGGTGCCCGAACATAACATTCACAAACATAATCGCCATGTCGAACATGTACTTTAGATTGTGGACTATATCTGGGCACCCTCAACTCCAATACCAAATGTAACTAAAATGACAAAATGTTGAACCAGTCTATTTAGTATATCCATACTAACTCATGCTTGTACGGAGTTTGTATAAGGGGTTGTAAGTAGAGTTTGTTTTGGTTGGCCGTTGTTATACGGTTTAATCTTCAGTTTGATGAAGTATTTACTAACTTCGAAGAAAAAAAATACTCATCAGTATGGAGATTTACTGAGGATACTCTCAGTAATTATTCAGAATATGACTTCAAACTTCTACAAACATGCAGGAGCGCGGATTGTTGTAATTATAAAATATATGAATAACAAAACACTTTTAAAGCATTGACACAAATTCAATCCCCTAAATAAATAGTATTCAACACAACTAATTGTTGGTCGTCAAACTGAATTTAGCTTCATTTATTTTGAAATTTTACCACTTTTGCCCCAATATTCTAGAAAAACTGTAGTGTTTATTTAATTCCCAAACATTTTCATGGAATTTATTAAGCTCAATCCAACTATTAAATGGTTAAATTTTTACAAAATTTCCAATCTAATTATAACGGTCTTTTGGATGAAGTCTCTACTCTTCCCGTAAATTATAAAATGTCAGACTTTCTTAACGATTTGCCTAATGTGGGTGCTAGATCATTAATAACTCGAAATGTGAATGAGGAACGAAACTTATGTGCGCCAAGGGGTTCAAACAAATGGCGTCCGACGATTACATACAACAATGGCATGATCTACCTATTACAGGTGGAAGCGTTAGAACGGCTGATTTTAATTTTTTCTTGTCGTTGTGGTCCGACCTTGTCAAATGTTGTTTATACTAATTCCAAGATGTATCTAGTACAGGTGGTAGCATTAAAATATCAGACGAAATTTGTTCTTGTCCTTGTGGTTGTTGCCGAAAATTACAACAATTTCTCCTGATATAACCTGAAATAAAGGCATCTTGAGAATTTCGATCGACAGAATTTGACAACAAAATGCCTTCCATTCCTACTGCTTCTACCTTACTTATTTTGCCATGAACAATGGGTGCTAGCAGTTGGTTTTAATACCCGGGTCTATAAACAGGTCTCAAAAATTGACAACCACTTATCTTTTATACCTGCTTAGAACTTGTAAGCGAATAAAGTAGTAGTACATCTCATGAAGGGATTGGGGAGAGCTTCTCACAATGTGTAAGCTCTGCGATTTCAAGTTTTATAATCTCTGATTGGGATTTTTAAGACGATTTTTCATGGCTAAATACTCGATAGTGTCGCCGCGACAAAGTGAGGTGTCCGTCGTCGAAAAAAGTTTAAATTTTAAAATTTTAATTCGAAGTAGGGATCGAGTCCATATTCTCATTCTTACAAGAGTCGCCCACACTACCACTGCACCTCCGACGTCCTCTCATTTACTTTTTGATAACATGTTCATACTTGATAGCGTGAGTCGTGTTTCGTATGTGTGATTCGTGAGCCTCAATACCCTCTATTTCAATCACACAAGTGACTTTTGCATGGAACTCAATTTCTTTAAATTAATATTTTAGAAATTACTTACTTCCTATATACTAAATATATTTGTTTAATTATTAAGTCGTAAATTTGACAAAATAAAAATTAATTAATCTATAATATTATTTAATTAAAGTCTAGTGTCTTATTCAAGTGATGCATTCAAAAACAATTAATTTATTTAATGTAAATGTAGACAAAAATTTTATTAAAAATAATTATAAAAATTGTTGTACTTATTTTGCTACAAAATAGTAATAGTATAGACTTCGTTCGAAATGAATTTCGTTATTCTCCTATATCCACTTTAATTTATATTTATGTTCGAAGTTTGAACAATATAATTCCTTATTTTAGTGATTCGCAGTTTATAACTAGATAACGCATCGATCAATGGGACACTCACCCAATTTTTATATGAGCGCGGTTGGGAATGGGGAAAACACAAATTTTCCACAGCAGAGTGGCGTTTGACTTAATATTGCTTAATATAAAACTGCAAAGAGGTTGGTTGTATGTAACGGTAGCTATTTTGTCGACCATCCAGCCTGCCACACGACTTTTGTGCAGAACGTACCACAATGGGTGTAGCAAAATCACCCTTGTTCTAGTAGTTGGCTGTCCTTAGGCAAAATGAAGCCTATTACCTAATTTCATTAAGATCGGAAATGTTTTTCGCGATCTATCATATCGACAAACTGGACGATACTGGCTTTTGTATGGGAGCTACCAGTGGCAATCTCGGCAATTGTCTCCAATTAAGTAAAACATTACAGATTATTAACCAAAATCTGAGTTGAAGCTAATAATCACATATAAGTACATCAGAACAATGTTTTAGAAGAAATATGATTTTGTACTAAATGTGTCGATTAGTATTGGAGAACCAGAAGGAACGTCGTCACAATGCCTATTTTCAATCCAGAATTAAGTTTGGGCGAAATATCATTGTGATTGGTTGAGATTGACGGCAGTTATCATATTGGCCAGCCAGGCAGACGGACATGGCTTAATCGTCGTAGAAAGTTCTAAATATAATTCTTCTATGCGGTAATTTTGGTCCGTATTAAATGATATACAATAGCTCAGAAGTTAGCAACTTTACCCTTCTACCCTCCGACCACCAATCCAAAAATTTTGAACCCGCTGCCATTTCGCACCCTTGCATTTTCGGACATGGTCCTAGTGGACTTTTCTTCACGAAATGAGCCAAGGAATACGCTGGAGAAATTTGTCCGGAACTTCCTGAATCACCCTGTATATCAAATACAAAGATTTAAATTTTGCTCATCTTCATAAAAGAAGTTACTGCAGTCTGCAGAGACGTCTTTCGACATATTTTATTATTCTATGAATTTTTTAGGTTAAGTTTAAGTGAAACTTCAGTTTGCGTACTTAACGCCAAAAAAAAAAATTGGGCGTTGAGACCGGCCCGTTGGCGGTCTTTACACCCAAAATTGTTTTAGGCGTTATGGCCACCATTGAGGCGGTCACGGTAACGTTGAGGCGGACGTTATACCCAATTTATTTGGGCACTCTTTGAGTGGGAATAACAACCGAATAAGTTTTTGGCGTTGTGACAACTCAAAAGACGGTCGAAAAGCCTTACTATAACCGGGCACAATACCCAAATATTTTTGGAGTTTTGACCGCTGCGTGGTCAGCTGATTCGCAGCTGATTTTTGTCGGCTTGCAAGATTTAATACTATTTCACAAATAGTGGAATTACTTAAAGGGAAACAATTATCAGGAGAAACCATCGATCGCGACACAGCAGACGTCAAGAAAATACAATTTACGTGCCATATTGTGAAATATTAATTGTCGTGTGAAGTGGAAAAATGTAATGATATTTTGCGTGCGAAAGTAATCTTTCGTGATTTCATTCAATTTTGGTTTTTTATGCTCGTTTGTTTAGGGATCATGCTGTGAAATAACATTTCCAAGAGAAATTTCATTGCAATGTTTTTCCCACAGCTTATTTCCTGCAAATATTATTTCGCAAGATCATCCCTAAAAATCAAGAGAGTAGCGAAATAGAATTGAATGAAACACTATTTGTTGGAGATAGGTTGTAAGGTAATGTTAAGCCTCCGATTGTACCGTCCTAACAAAAACTGTTTTAAAATCGATTTTCAATTAAGCTTTTCTTCCAAATGCAATGATTCTAAAATCATGTGTTCGGTCCATATGTTTTTTACTCTGATTCGGTACCTAATTCTACCGTCCTAATCGAATGTCATAACTGAACTTCTTGCTAAAATCTAATCCATAACGGAAATTTTCATCCCATGTTTCATAAGTATACCTTCTTGCGTCCGGTCGGCATGTCGATTTATTCAATTTATTGTCGCTCTTAAATTTCCACAATTACCGATTCGAATTTAAAAAATCCCCTATAGACAGTCTACTCAATAAATGGAAGTCACATCAAATTGCAAAATTCTAGGATCCCTCGTTTGTCCCGAATGCTAATTAATTACGCAATTTTTTATATTAAAAGTTTGTAGCACTAACAGCAATAGGTATATTTTCCGAAGACCACTTTTCTCTAAGTGGAACCCAGCGTCTGAAAATAAAAGAAGATCATAATAAAAACTAGAAATCTTCACGCAATTTTGTAACATTTTTTAACTTTGAGCGGTTAAAAATGTGGGAAATAATAAAAATATCGCTAAAACCTTTATACATTCTAACTTTTGTAAGTGTAAAGGATGAAAATTCATTAATCACATTATTTTGGATACTACCAGTAACGAAATAATGAATTTGGGTTGACTTCATGGATTTTAAATATTTTTGACTTTGGCCCATATATCAGTTTCCTCAATGTTTATCAATATCTTTCTTATAATTGTTTCTTTGTTAGCTTTCAACTATCTTTACAACTATTTGCATTCAATTGGACCCTGTTGCTAAACAAATTCCACAATGGGCATAAATCCGATGGGGTAGGCTTTACCGTCGAACAACTTTATTTTTTTTGTCCGCCTCCTCTTTGGACTTTTGGGTCCTGCCAAATTTTTTCAGACACCTACAATTAATGCTGTTGCCCAAAGTCCAAAAGGTCTCATTAGAGATTGACACAACCTTATTAGAGGTTAACACAGCTTCATTAGGGGTTGATACAACTTTATTCGAGTTTGACGCAACCCCATTAGAGGTTGACACAACCCCATTAGAGGTTGACACAACCTCATAAGAGATTGGCACAACCACATTAGAGGTTGACACAACCTCTGTAGAGATTGACAAAACCTCTTTAGTGGCTGACACATTCTCTTTAGAGGCTGACACAACCTCTTTAGAGGCTGACTTCATTAAAGGTTGGCACAACCTCAGTAGAGGTCGTCAGTTAGAGGTCGTCACAGCCGAATTAGAGGTTGTCACATCCGAATTAGATGCTGCTACAACCGAGTTTAGACACCTTGAAATTTTCTGCAAAAAATACGTTTTAAGACAAACTATAATTTCAATATTTTCACTTACCGTTGTTAATACCACAAGAAAAAAACTTGATATTGCCGCGACAGCAACAGTTATACATTCGTTAGCTTGTTGGAATATAATATTTTTATTTAAAATTTTAAACGTCATGTTTGAAATACATGGAATTATGTTGTCGTAACCGAATTGAACACAGAACCGAACACAGAATTCATGAGAAATTCAGTTACAGTAACCGAATTGACGTCAAATTCTAAACTGGTGCCACCACCGACTACTCCAACCGCATTTGGTACCAATTTCGGTGGTTGCATCCGAATTAATTCCAAATTCGGTTGTTCCAACAGAAAGTTTTAAAAATGCACATAGTTGACAGAACGAATATAATTGACTCAGATTCAAATTCAACTCAATTATTATCAACCATATTTCAGTTGTGGGGACTAAATTCGGTCGTGACAACCTCAAATCGGTTGTAGCATCCGCAATTTGGTGGAAACAGGCGAATTTACGGTTGCTACAACCTCATTTCAAACAATTAGTTCTCTGGATGCAATTGCAAGTTAAATCACGTTTATATAACACTGTGCAATACATTTTGAGTTATCGCCACCAACCTCAATTGTTCCGATGCGAAATGAAAGTAGAATATTTGCTAAACAAAACCTTCAAAGGGTTTTACAAAGTTAGCTCTCTTTATTGAACTGTTAATTTTAAATTACACGTATAATTTGTAAATAAATAAAAAATAAATATATATTTGGAATGTTTATTGGAATGTTTTTGTGTGTACTTATAGCTAAAATGAACCTTTTGTGAAAAATATAGTTTTTCATTTATTCCAACAAATAATAGGCAAGAAAGGCATAGTCAAATGTGAAGAAATTATAAATTGTTGGTTGACATACATTTATTGTATTTTTTAGAACAATTCCAAACATTTCTAGATCAAAGGCATCTAATAATCTATTGTATGGCATAATGACTGGTGAAATATATTTTCAGAATTTATTCTGAATATTTCGTAAAAACGTTGGAATCAATTTTTAAGAATATATTATTTTAAGAAATATTTTTATCAAAAAAATCTGTGTTTTAACATTTAGTGCAATAAAAAATTCAAAGTTGCCATTATGTTCACATGTAACAAATAAAACCAAACAATGTGGTTCGAGGCATTGTCGATATTAATGGGAACTGGAAATTTTGGCTATCTCTCTGATTTATCCCCATCTATTTCTTCTTGGTTTTCAAACAAGTTTTTACTCCACCAATAAATTTCCGCTAAGACGGCGTCAGGCGACTCCCTTAGGAGCTGTAATTTGTTTTTAAACTTGATTTATTAATATATATAATTATCAAGTGAAAAAAAAAAAAATTTACATTTACTTTTTTTCTCTTTCCAACGGTTGTCAAGAAACTTTTCACAATGACAAGTTTGAGATGCAAGAGCGGCAATACATCTTGGTCTTGTGGTACTAAACGTCCTTGTACGACATTCGTGACATCGCTGCCCTCTCATTCCGTGTGTGGTTTGAATACTGATCACCTTTATATCTTGAGTCCCAATCACATATAAAACACCTATTGTTGATATAACTTTTTTGCAACCTGCGTAGAATTGAAACTACTTTCAAATAACAAGAAATTTTCGATTTGTGTTTGTTGTACTCAAAGAGTTTGAACACTTAGAATACTCAAATACACTTTATTATTTGTTATTTTTTTAGAATGGAATTAATGTGTTTAATTGGATCCGTCCAGATTTAACTAGTTTATGCATCCAGTTTAAGTCATCAATGTAAAACTTTTTGACCCCACGTTTGGTACCGAGAAACCATTGGAAATACCTGGTTGGTTGAAATATTTTTCATAATCACATTTAAATTCTTCCGTAAAATATTCATGTTTTGCCAATTGAGGAGTAACGTGTGCCACAAACGTGACCAGAATTAGTCATATTACATTCAATTTATATTAAACAAAAATCACACATTTTATTTAGAATAAAATTTTCTAAATCAATATATTTTAAACTAGCATCGATGCCTTCCAAAAAAACTCATTAAAATGCCTAAAATCGAGATCTAAAAGCAATTTAACACAACAACAACATTTCGACTATAATATTGCTAAATTGAAAGGCATTAACGATTATGATCCTTACTAATTTCATTGATTTTATGTACAATGCTGAGGTGACCACGCCGCAAAACATGCGACCAACATTTTATTTTTTTGTACATTTTTCCCATTTTAGCTAAAAGGAATACAGTAACTGATGTTTCCCCTGATGCGACCCTTTTTCGACCTGTTGCATCCCTTTGTAGTAGGACCCAATTTTACATCATTTTTGCTTCTACCGTCTTCTCTAAACCACTCCTGGGTACATTTTCTCTTTCTCCTACCTGTATAATTATATTATTCAGATGCATTTGATATAGAATTGCTTCGAATCATTCTGAAAAAGACAATAAGTGTTACTCATATACAATGAATATGAGAATTTATGATTTCTTTATATTTGACCACGCCTAGCCTACCTGCCGTTTATTGAAATAAATGAAAAATATATTTTTTACTTATTTTACAATAAATGTATTTATATATTTTTTTAATTTTCATTCACAGTGGGAAAAATGACCCACCATCATTCGAAATAACTTTGCAAAACACTTTGTCGGATTTGTTTATTCAAGGGTGTAGTGGAATTATTGAAGCTGATTTTTCTTTTTGCACAGTGTAATAAAGCAATTGTCACTAAATATGTTGTAGAATATTTGCGCAATTATCTAGAGAACTTTTTGTATTTCAATTTAAGATGCTATTGGCGAAAGCAAACAAAGCGATTTATATATAGGGGTTTCCACAGAAAAGTCAAGTAAATAATTGCTGCCATGAACAAATTCTATATTAAAAATTCTAAAATATATTTTCCTGTTTATGCTCAACATTATTTTAGTTTCTTCAAGGGTTTGACGTTTGACGTTCTCCTAATCGGCTCTTCAATACGCATCTTTTGAGATCTCCGCCCCATTACTTTACTGTCACTACATATGCACATTAGACGTATCTAATAAAGTTTTACAACTTGTAGGAAGTATTGGGTACCCAGAAGATCTTAAAAGCATTAGCATTTCATCAATCGATATTTTGGTTTGCATATACTTTTTTGTTTTATGCTTTATGTAATGTTTATGCTTTGTTTAAAAATTAAAATAAAATATTAATTACTTGTTTTGGTATTTGTTAAGGGCTGGCAAAAGCCTGGGCATTCGTGCTCTTTCGACGTTGTGCCAGTTCTGCATATTTGCTTTTATAGTGTTGGGAATGTATTGATTTTGTGTATTTACAGTACTGGGAAGGTACTGACTTTTTTGTAAACTACTGACAAGAACTGTCGAGACGGTCATATGGTGTTATCATTCAGTCACTGTACCAGTACTGTAAATGTTGTAAATCCAACGTGGGGGCCTGGGCAGATACGTCCCTCTTGAAGCCTTTCTATATTTAGATAAAATATATACTGTTGTATTACACATACTATAAGTATCGTCGGTGGTGCAATGGCTAGTGTTCGCGGCTCTTTTACTGGGGAACGTGGGTTCGATGCTTGCTTTGACCACCTTACATTTCTTTCGACGACGGTCACCTCGCTTAGTGATGGCGACACTATAGAACAATTAGCCAAGGACATACATCATAGGATTAAAAACAACTTTATAACAATTAATTAAATCCGATCCAGAACAATGGGTACTAAATACTAACCATACATAACTTATTTGGTTGTAGCTTTATTACATTATTAAAAAAAAACTTTTAAATAAACATTTCGAGAAAAAGTTTGCAAAAACTTGGGCCCTTGACTCCTGGAATATTATTTTAGAGAATAGAAATTACACCCCAACAGAACGGACCTAATAAACGGTTAGTATATTTGTGATAAGTTAACTAAAATTTTTAATGACAGGCAACTAAAATTATTACTTAATTACTTTTCCTGTCTCGGAAAACCCCGGGGGGTCAGGGACCTTACAAAACAAAGATAACACATTTCGCCAACCAGTTCGATCGTTTGCTTTATTTCTGCAGTTGGCAATACCAAGTGCACGCAGGGATTCATTAACCTGATCCCTCCAGCGGAGTCTTGGCCTTCCTCTTTTTCGTCTTCCTTCGAGTTCGGTTTCGTAAACCCTTTGTGCTGGTTCGTCTTTTACCATTCTACTGATATGGTGTAGCCAGCGCAATTGCATTAGTTTGATCCCCTTAACTATGTCAATGTCAGAATAAAGCACTACAACACTATGAGGCGATACATTTTTCGGAGAAGACTCCTACAGATGTTTCGTCTGCTTGCGATAGGACCCAGGGTTCTGCGCCATAAAGCAAGACATGTTGAATGAGAGTTTGCTACAGGTGGACTTTTGTTACCCGAGAGAGGGGGCTTTATCTACAAAGTGTTTGCTTAGCCCAAAATAACATCTATTCGCAAGTACTATTCTCCGCTTGATCTCAAGGCTGACGTTGTTGTTTTTGTTTGCGGCAGATCTGAGGTATATAAATTTGTCCACCACCTCGAAATTATAACGGCTATCAAAGTTCACGCTTTGGTCTAATCGCGTGGAGGCCCTGTTCGTTGAAACCATTAATTTTGTCTTGTCCTCATGTACCGTCAGACCCAATTTTGCTGACTCCTTCTCAATTCTCGAAAAAACCGCAGGAACTTCTCTAATTTTGCGGCCAATGATATCTATATCATCAGCAGACGCGAGCAGCATTTGACTTTTGCTGCTGATGGTTTTATTCATGTTGACTGCAGCTTTTCTCATAATGATCTCCATTAAGATGTTAAAGAGGTCGCAGGATAGGGTGTCGCCTTGCCTGAGGCCTCGCTTAGTTTCGAAGTGTTCGGTAAGATCCTTACCAACTTTCACTGCGGATTTGGTGTTCGTCAAGGTCATCCTGCAAAGGCGTATTAGTTTTACAGGAATACCAAGCTCAGACATTGCTTCATAGAGTTTCTTCCGTATCGGACTATCGAAGGCCGCCTTATAATCGACAAATATATTATAGGTATCGATTTGTTTATCGTGGGTCTTCTCCAGGATTTAGCTTAGCGTGAAAATCTGTCCAGTTGTCGATTTTCCAGGCCTAAAGCCGCACTGGTATGGTCCAATCAGATCAGCGATAATTGGTTTTAGTCTTTCGCCCATTATACTTGATAGAACCTTATATGATATGGATAAAGGCTTATTCCACGGTAGTTGGCACAGAGACTCGGGTTACCTTTCTTAAATATGGGACATAGTATACTGAGACTCCAATCGCCGGGAATGTTTTCATCTAATCAAATTTTGCTAATGAGCTGATGCCTGTAACTTATCAGATCACCGCCACCAGCCTTAAACAGCTCCGACGGTAATCCATAAGCTCCTGCGGCTTTGTTGTTCTTAAGCCGGGCAATAGCTGTTCTGACCTCGTCTTGGTTAGGAGGGGGCAATCGACGTCGTCGTCCACATTATGATCGATTGTCGCATCGTCATTGGATATCTCAGGTACCAGTAGCGCGGACATATGATCTATCCATATTCCCAACATTCTCTGCACATCTGCGATGAGATTTTCGTCCTTGTCTTTAATGTCAATTACTTCAGTTTTTGATAGAATTTTCGGTCTTCGTTCTTCCGTCTGTATGTCTCAATTTTCTCACATTCGCCCTGTCTCCACTGCCGTTTCTTACGCCTAAAGATACGGTTTTCCTCCTTTCTTTTCTCCCTATACCGCTCAGTTGCAGCTCGCTTTGCAATTGATTGAAGCATTGCCATATGTGCAGCGTCTTCATCGTAACATGGTTTATTGTGGATGAATTTTGTACCACTAATGACCACGTATTTTACCGCGGCAAAGCCAATTAGTCTCATACCGTTGTCAGAATAGTTGGCTGAAACACTTCCTCACTTCATGCTTTGGCATTAAATTCTGCTAGTACAGTCTTAATGTCATGGCCAGGTCAGCGGTCATACATTTCCTCTAGGAGCTCATAGAATATGTATTTGGCATCATCATCTTTCTCTTCTGTTGGGGCCTGCACACAAATTAGGGAAATATAAAAATATTTCACTTTTATGCGAACCTAGAGACTAGATGTCGCAGTCTTTTGCCAACTACAAATCCGCAACCAACTTCATGCTCATGGCAACAGTAGTATATGCCGCAATTTCCTTTTCTTGTGCAGCCATGTCCTGTCCATCGCATTTCCTGGGTAGCGTTGTGGTCAGCCTTATAAGTTTCGAGGACATCTGCCAGTTGGATACTTGCACCGGATCTATATAGAGTTCTTACATTCCAAGTACATATCCGTAAATCGTGGGATTAAAATTAATATTAAGTGTATTTTCTAAACATTAAACTCAGTGTTATTAATTTAACTTCGCAAAATTAAACCTGGAGAGAATAATACAATTTGTTCCTTTAAAGATATTTTGGGTGGTTACCGATGCAATAGGCGCGATGAAGAAGCAAATTGCGTAAGTTTAAACCTAAATTGCATAAGTCTAGCCAGTCATCCGATATTAATACCATAATAGCGTATTTTTATTTTTTTCCTCATCAAAAAAAAAAAACGAATATGGAAGTTGAAAATAATCTACAACATTTTCAAGTGTTCTTTTTGAATGCTTAAGAAGATATTTAACTTTCGTGTGCAACAACAAATTTCAACTGATGAATAAAAATAAAATAAAGTTTTTAATTAAATTATTTATCATGATATTTAAAATATTGAAGCAAAACGCTTCATTCATTTAATATTGCGTCAACAATGCTTGGCTTGAATTTAAGAAGTAAAATTTTGTCGAGGGTTTCTGTTCTCAAATGTGTTTTGTGCATGTTCAAAATAACTGAAACTGCACTGAAGGTTGATTGTTGCAGAAACAGCTAGTGCAACTTAAAAACTTTCGTGTTATTGTTATCTGTTGTTCTCATTGAACTCTAAACTATAGTGACAATAAACACAAGACAAATTAGAAACAATATACCGTGATGCCCCCGGGGCAAAACCTCCCTCAATGCCCTTGAAAAAGGCATCAAACTTTAAAAGGCAAAAGAGGCTTCAGCCTATTGCCATGAACTTTTTTGCAAACTGCCTTCAACGTCGGGAAACCGATTCAGTGCATTGGCTGACAACGCAGAAATGGATCTAGAACCAGAATCTAACATAACTGATCCCAAAGTGGTGAAACCGACACCAATAGTTGTTGACTCAAATACCACAATCCCTGCGTTACAGAATATGTATGTTCGGAAAAGGTTAAGCTTGTTTTTTAATTCCTGCTAAACTAATTTTTCGGCTACTTTGTATGGGGAGACGCTTAAAATCGCTTAATATCGCTTAGCTTCCCATACAAAGTGGTCGAAAAATTAGTTTAGCAGGGAATATTATGCAGGACAACGTCTGCCGGGTCAGCTATACACTATATTTCTCTACGGTCTGCCTAGAATCAGCACCGATATAATTACTGACTTGAAGGGATGCAACTTATGTCCAGCTTCTGTTACTGAAATTGGAACACAATACAGTTCACCTGATAATGCTGTGTACAAAGTGCAATTTGTCCGTAAATTGTTAAATCCCAAGTCGCTGCAATATGTCAAAAGTATTCGCAATGTAATAATAACTAGGAAGAAATATAAACAGAGGAAGAGAGATAACCCAACGCAATGTTGGAATTGTCTCATGTATGGCCATGGTGGAGAGCTCTGTCACCGACTACCAGCATGCATGATATGTGCCAGTAATCACCACACCAACGATTGCCCATTAAACAAGAGAGAAAGACAACCGGCTGTGTTAACTGTAAGAAGGAAGGCAAAGAGTGTACCGATCACTCGGCAAACGACGTTAACTCTCCATCCAGAGCCACATATTTAGAGAAGAGAGCAAAAGCTACACCAACTTCTCCGCTCAGAAATAACAATAACCTGCAGTACGCCATAATCCACCACCATTCCTTAAACAACAACAGATCAATAATAATTCACAGAACTACGTATTAAATACTAACTCTTCCGCATCTTGTTTAAGAGAAAATAATGATCTGTTCACCATCGATGAGCTCTTCGAAATATTTACGTCGGCCTTAAGCGACCTTCAACAATGTACGAACAAAGTAAAACAGATTCAAGTCATCATGTCAATGGTCTACGAAAATTTACTCAAGTTACTTCACTGGAATGCTCACGGCATTTCTAATCATTATCACTTAAAGCAATTTGAATTCTTGTTGGATCAATAATAATTCACAGAGCTACGTATTAAATACTAACTCTTACGCATCTTGTTTAAGAGAAAATAATGATCTGTTCACTATCGATGAGCTCTTCGAAATATTTACGTCGGCCTTAAGCGACCTTCAACAATGTACGAACAAAGTAAAAAAGATTCAAGTCATCATGTCAATGGTCTACGAAAATTTACTCAAGTTACTTCACTGGAATGCTCACGGCATTTCTAATCATTATCACTTAAAGCAATTTGAATTCTTGTTGGATCAATAATAATTCACAGAACTACGTATTAAATACTAACTCTTCCGCATCTTGTTTAAGAGAAAATAATGATCTGTTCACCATCGATGAGCTCTTCGAAATATTTACGTCGGCCTTAAGCGACCTTCAACAATGTACGAACAAAGTAAAACAGATTCAAGTCATCATGTCAATGGTCTACGAAAATTTACTCAAGTTACTTCACTGGAATGCTCACGGCATTTCTAATCATTATCACTTAAAGCAATTTGAATTCTTGTTGGATCAATAATAATTCACAGAGCTACGTATTAAATACTAACTCTTACGCATCTTGTTTAAGAGAAAATAATGATCTGTTCACTATCGATGAGCTCTTCGAAATATTTACGTCGGCCTTAAACGACCTTCAACAATGTACGAACAAAGTAAAACAGATTCAAGTCGTCATGCCAATGGTTAAATATGCCTACGAAATTTTACTCAAGTTACTTCACTGGAATGCTCACGGCATTTCTGATCATTATCACTTAAAGCAATTTGAATTCTTGTTGGAATCTGAAGGGATACATATAGCATCCTTAAACGGGACTCATTTAAAAGAGATGCATAAATTATATTTACAAAACTACTTAATATACAGGAATGACAGAGAAAGTGCTAGAGGGGGTGGCGTAGCTCTTATCGTTCGCATAGAATTTTGAACGTTATAGACACAAAGTCAATAGAAAACATATCAATAGAAATAATTATCAACAATAGACCTACTATTATAACTACAGCGTATTCTCCAAAATATTGCCAGGACCTCAGAAATGATATCATAAAACTCACTTCATGGGATAGAGAATTCTTTGTTCTAGGACATTTAAATGCCAAACATGTATCAAGGAACTGTTACTCTACCAATACTGCTGGAAATCTACTTTTCAATATGCAACAGAACCATAATTTTCACCATATAGCTGATCCAACGTACTATCCATACCAACAAAATCGTAGGCCGTCGGTCCTCGATATAATTCTAAGCAACTCTACATTAGACATGGATTTAAATGTACTTGCCTACGATGTC